>CM053588.1:238898782-238961939 GCA_028646515.1 Pseudochirops corinnae | reverse complement strand
AAATTAAGAGGTGAGAGAGGAATATAATGAGAGAAAGAGAAAAGGAGAGATAGAATAGGTTAAATTATGTCATACAAAAGAGGCAAGAGAAAACTTTTACAATGGAGGGGAAGAACAGGAAGGTGAAAGGGAATGGGTCAACTTTACTCTCATTGAATTTGGCTTAAGGACATGCAGGTGCTGGGGTATAGAAATCCATCTTTCCCTACTATAAAGTTAGAGGGCATATGTGGGGGAGGATATAAGAGAGAACAGATTGGGGGAAGGGGTATTCAATAGGCTTGCTGTCTTGGGGAGGGGTAAGACAGGGAGAAAATTTGCAACTCAAAATCTTATGGAAATGAATGTTGAAGACTAAAAATAAATTTAATTAAAAGAAATTTAAAAAGAAAAAATAAATAAAATAAAATAATTATCAAGAAAGCAAATCTGATAATTTCTACCTTAAAACAGGCTAACTTCTCACAGTCGCTTATTTTGCATGACTATTTCTTTTTATCTTTGTATCCTTGGCACCTAGTACAATATCTTGCACATAGTACTCTCTTAATTATTACATATTATTGAATTGAATCAATTACTCTTTGCAAAATTCTGTTTTTGTTATTGTCCTCAAAGGGTGGAGGGAGTGGAAACCAAGGAGTTGTCAGTGATCGAGAAAGGTGATTAAGGTCTAAAGAAAAGATAGAGAAGTGGATGGGATTCTATACTTCCTCTTAACCTCTAGCTTTAGAAGGGAAACTCAATAATTGTATTCTGACAAATATTAATATACCTCAGGCCAGGTGGCATCTTTTTTTACATTGTTCAGCATTATTCCATTTTTATTGGGGAGCTTGTGCCCTTTGTGCTACACCATTATTCTTATCCCCTAGGAATTTTACAGAGCTCTTCTTGCTGATTAATTTAGCCATCATCTTCCTCGTTAACCTTGGTTTTCCCTTGAGTGAGCAAAAGGGGAGGGTCGTTGTAATCTAGGAGAAAGAACACAGGCAGGTGAGTCCACCTTAGTTTTTACAAGGTGCTTTCCCTCACTGACAGTATCTACAACATGGTAGATAGCTTTAAGAAATGTGAAAATTATAATCTGTCACCTAGATATCTCGCTTATATAACGGCATTTAACAATATCTGTCTCAATTTCTGACAGAAAAATGGAGCTAATACTATTTACCTCCCATATTTCTACCTACCATAAAGGCGTGCTGTGAACTTGAACTCAACAATTCATATTTTCTTCTTTTTGTGTTAGGGGGAGGGGAAATGTGTTACAAAATCCAGGATTTTATTGGTATTTAAATTTCTACTTCAGCTTTACAGGAAATAATGCAACCATGCATCTTCCTAAAATTTGAGAACAATGATACTAGCAATGTGGTTTTTCAGTATTATTTTGATACAATAACCATTTATTTACCTAGACATATTATACATCTGGATCTAGAATAGGAAAATCTCTACTGATTTTAGGCACCCCTGTGTTTATCTCTATCTGCTGATTCTACTGATTCTGAGTTTTTAGTGGTAATATCTTTGGATTCAGTTTTCAATATAAGACAGAGACTTCTTTTATCAGCGACTTAGTGTTCTGTTGGCTTGAGTGAGGAATGAGGAGTTAGGGAGGGGAACTTGCTTCTAATCTTCCACAGACTTAGTGGCATTTTTTGAGGTGGGAGGGAGCATCAGTTTGCAATTATTTAAATGCAGAATTATAGGACCGTTTTTTTAAAGTTAAGAAAAATCACACAAATTTCCAATACAGGATTTGTTGTTGAGATCAATCTCTTGTTGATTGAGAAAATAACAATGACAAAAAACCATGATCAGATTAAATCTTATTAATTACAATAGTTTCTACAAACTTCAGTAATATATATATATATAATATAATATAATTCTTCTGACATGTAATTTTACCAGTGTGGGGAGCTCTGGGTATGGAAATAACATTGGCAAATTTTCTATTATCTACCATCTTAGAGAATTACCTATGGGCCTGAGAGGTTACAGGACTTGTGAATAACCACAGAGCTAGTATGTGTTAGTAGCATGACTTGAATCCAGGTCTTACTGAATCTTCACTAGTTAAAACTCACAGATCTGGACCCATATATGTCCATTTATGTAAGACATTCACTATCATGCTGCATATTTTCATTAGGATTAAATAAAGCTTGAAATGACAGTGTTGGTATGTAACAAACTCCTTCTAGTAATTCCCTGTTCTCTACACACTCTCTCCATACCTCCTCAACATGTTCAGGGTTTATGGGTTCAGAAACACTTGTTTAGTTCTATGCTTAAAGCTCTTTAGAAGAAAAGAAAAGGGGTGGTTAGGTGGCACAGTGAATAGAGAGCACTGGCCCCCGAGTCAGGAGGCCCTGAGTTCAAATTTGACTTCAGACACTTAACACTTACTAGTCTGGTGACCTTGGGCAAGTCACTTGACTCCAATTGCCTTGCCCTCCCCCCTCCAGAAAAGCCAAGAAGAAGAAGAAGAAGAAGAAGGAAGAGGAGGAGGAGGAGGAGGAGGGGGAAGAGGAGGGGGAGGAGGAGGAGGAGGAAGAGAAGGAGAAGAAGAAGAAGAAAAGAGACAAAATTTGTTGCAGTTGTTTCTGGCAAGGTATTGAAGGACTTTACTCCTATTCTGTGTGCAAGTACACTGTAAGTGAGCGTTGCTTTAATGGACACTGAATTAAATTGATCTGCTTCTGGAAATTGAAATTCAATCCTGTCATGTACAGTATCTCAGATTCTGCAGTGGGAATTTAGATTCAGATGAAACATTTTCTGGTGAGACCACAAGATGGCACTTGTCAACCTCTTTCAAGCTCTACCATGAGGTTCCCTGAAGTCGTTGCCCCAACTGGGTACAAGCTGTACGTGTACATCTTCCTGCCTTTACAGTCTGACTTTGATTTGGTGAACAGTAAACGTTATCTCCTCAGAAATTCCTTGTTATGATTCCCTGAAAGATTAACGTGATCACTTTGGGAAAGTTGATGATGACAAGCTTTGATGCCTTTTTCTTGTCTTTTGAGAAACATAATCAACGTGCATGGAATATGGGCCATGAATCTGCTGGAGTCTCTGCTGCAGACATTATTTTGAAAACACTTTTGAGCTTGCAGAACACAAAGTGGACTTTTCTCTGACCATTTATCCTCAAAAAATAAAAACCCAACAGTATCTGATTTATGTGGAACCTTCTCTATCACAGTATCACAGAACCAGACTAGAGGCTACAATATCAGTGGATTAAAACAAAATGTTTGTTATTGGTTCCTTTTGTTTTTACATCATAGCTGGTTTTTTTAAGCCTCTACTCTCCAACTGAACTCTTTCTTGTAACGTTGAGAATTAGGTGAACAAAAATAATACATATACTGACGATGTGTGCAAACTTCTGTTCTGTAATATCCCACCTCTCTGTGAAAAGGACAGAGGAATGCTTCATCATCTATTCTTTGGGGCCAAGATTAGCTATTACAATCACTCAGCTCAGCTTCCATTTAATAATATTTTGGAAGTGATACCCATGATCTAAGAACTCTTCTTGACCTTTCTTCTACCTATACTCAAGGAATTGCCCAGAATGGAGTTAGCAATTTTATTTTTGAATGGATTTCACTGAGGAGAGACGTTACTTCTCCCATTCAAACAGATATTTTATTAGGATTAATTTATTGTATGATGAAGTATATTTGTTATTTTTTTAAAAATAAATAACTTCTCCTTTGCAAAGAGAACACTAGTGTGGGCGTTGAGATCAGTCAGTAATTTAATATTTGTTTGTCTTTGCACATTTATCTCTTGTTAGTTGAAATTGGTAGCTCTATCCAGGAATAGTAAGACTAGAAGGCAAATCCAAAGATCAATTAGACTGCATTTATATAGACCTAGTGAATTGAATGGGAAATCATAACCTTCAAATGGCCTGATTTGCCCAGAGACATCATTCAAATGGACAAGTAAAGAAGCCAGTGTTTTTGAAACCCCCTTCATTGTGCTTTTATCTACATGGGTGACAAACTGCAACCACTAAATTTTACAGTTTGGTCAGATTTGCTTGTAAACGACAGTGTGTTATGAGACTGACTTTACTTAAAAGTCATAGTATAAATAGGTGAAAGGAACTTTGGAGAACCATCTCCTCCAGCCCTCTTATTCTGCAGATGAGGACATTAGAGTTTCAGGGAGATTAAATGCTTTGCCTTAAATGATATATGAGTGGTAAGAAGTAAAGCCCAGATTGAAACTGGGGCCCTATGACTCCAAAACCAACACTGTTTCCACTGAGCTGAAATTTTACCTAAACTATTCAATTACTTAGAACTGACACTGTGCTAGAATGGGAAGAATATTCGATTTGGAGCCATAGGGCTCATGGTTATGCCCCTCATTTTACAGATATGTTTGTTCCTGTGACCTTGGGCCTGTAATTATGAAGAAGTGAAGTGGTTCAGTGAATAGAGTGCTGGACTTTGAGTCAGGAAGACTTGAGTTCAAATCTGGCCTCAAGCACTTCCTAATGGTTTGACCCTGGACAAATCACTTAACTGTTGTCTACCTCAGTTTCCCCATCTGTGAAATGAGGGTAATAACAGACCTTATTTCTCAGGGTTGTTGTGAGGATAAAATAAGATAATGTTTGTAAAGTGCATTGAAAACCTACATATAAAGTGCTACATAAATGCTAACTATTTATTATTAATTATTTCACCTCTCTTGGCTTCAGTTTCCTCGTCTGTAAAATAAGGGGATTGTCCTCTAAGGACATTTTCAGGTCTAAATTTTATTTTCTTATTTAAAATTTCCTAGGAAAAAAGAATCAATAACTTCCCTCAAATATCCATCTATTATATGCTGAAATCATCTATGATACAGAGAGAGCCTCAGAGTCAGAAAGACCCAAGTTTCAAGTCCCACCTTTGACATCGCAGTGTCTCATCTCAGAAGGTTATTGGGAAGTTCATGAGATCACATATGCAAATCTTAAGGTGTTATATAAGCATCATGTACTACTACCATCACCAGATGGGTAACCTTATACTGATCATTATCCTGTCTGGGGCTCTGAGGATTTGGACCTGATGGCTTCTGAGATGCAATTTAAAGTTCTATGACTCTATAATCCTAGAAAATTAAGGTTTTTACACCTTTGCTAAGTAGTGAAGGCTAAACTTGGGTAATTCCCATAAATTCAATTACCAGGATAGATAAATTTGACCTGTAAGTGTATGCTCAAGTGACTTGATTCTGGGCAGAAATGATACTTGGCAAAAGAAATTCATCACTATACTTTTATCCATCCATTTATTATTAGAAGAGACAACTCCTTGTCTATTTCATGTGTCCTGGTGATACTGAACGTGGTATTATTTGTGTTTTACTTAGGCCACTTATATCAATGGAAGCCTTAATCTTATCTCGTTAATGTAGCTTGGTCTCATGACTAATCCACTAAGAAGTATGTTTCCTAGGAGGCAGTTAGCAAATTATTTTAAAGGTCATAGGAGGTCATAGAGTCATAGACATGGAGGTCAGAGTCAGGGAATCCAAACACTTCATTTTAAAGATCAGGAAACAGAAGCCCAGTCAGGTTATAAGATTCACCTAAGATCACACAGGTAGTAAGACCCACAGGACTTGAACCCAAGCCTTAGATTCCAGAGCTAGTGTTCTTTCTACTGTACCTGATGTTTTGTTGCTCTCTATTGATAGACATACACACAATTAAGTTGTGATTGCCATATGAATTAAGAATTGCAGAATCCTAGAGTTGGAGGACATCTATTTCATCTAGGAGCTGACTGAGAATCTCCACAATGTCCTCAACAATTGGTCATCCAGTCTTCGATGACCAATTTTTTTTTACATTTTTTTTGGAGGGCAATTGGGGTTAAGTGACTTGCCCAAGGTCATACAACTAGTAAGTGTGTCAAGGGTATGAAGCTGGATTTGAACTCAGGTCCTCCTGACTCCTTGGCCAGTGCTTTTTTCACTGCACCACCTAGCCACCCCGATGACCAATTTTGTATATAGATTAGGAAAAACATTTCAGATATGACCACTCTTGCCGTTCTGAGATACTGTTGTTAGCCATTTCCAATGCCAACAAAAAACAAATAGATTTTCTATAAGACATTGAGAAGATGAAAGAAATAGAATGCAAATGAAACTATACAGAGGGCTCATTAGTTAGATTTTAAATTTTTTATTAGTTTTAATTTTCCGTGGATTGATTTCTTTTAGTATAGTCATACCTGGTATATTGAATACAGTACTTAACTTGGCATGAGGAAAACCTGAGTTCAAATATGAATTCAGATGCTTATTATCTTTGTGACCATGGGCAAGTCACTTAACCTCTATCTGCTTCATTTTCTTCATATGTGAAATGGGAATACTGCCTATTCCCCCCTACCCCAGGATTGTTGTAAGGATAAAATGATATAATATTTGTAAAGCATTGCAAACCTTGAAGTCCTATATAATTGTCCTATTGTTGTTGTTGTTGGGGTGTTTGGAGTATTCTGGGATGACTAGCACCTCTGATGCGAGGGCTTGCTGAGGTCTCTTCAGGGCTGCTCATCCTCCTTTGGTGGTACCCAATTCTCACCTATGGCTTCAAGAAGCTATAGCTTGTGTAGTGGCCACACCCCAGTAAAACCATCTTGGCAGATGGGCCGAACCAGGTGGAGAGTAACTGATTGGCATCCGACTTGATGTTGAGTTAGGGGTGTGTCTACTCCAAGCATTTGAAGATTTCCCCGAGTGGAATGGGTGGATGAGAACAGTTTGTTCCAACGGCCACAAAGGTGACTGAAGCACGCACTATGGATCACTTAGAGCTTAGTCAGACATTGAAGATGCCAATATCATCTACTATAGACCATCACCAGCTGTCTTGACTTTTGTCTTGCCTTTTGCCTTTGATGACTCTGGAAGAGAGAGTGAGACTGATGTCTTTGTGCAATCCTGCCTCACTTAAATCCAATTCACATGCAAGTTAAGGTATTACCCCATGATGTCACTGGTTCTCTTTGAAAACAAAGAATAAACAACAACAACAATAATCATTATTAGACTATTTTCTGTGGGCAGTTGCTATTTTCCAGGTATGATATATCTCTGTCTGTCTGTCTATCATCTATTTATCTATCATATGTAAAAACTGATGCAAACTATATAGTAACATTTCAGTCTGGACTTGTAATTTCACTGATGTAGGAGAACTGCTGGAAAAGAAACTCCCTCAACAGATGCAAATGATCAACCTTTCTTTAGCTTATAGTCTTAGAGAGTTAGTTGTCTAAGCACACTTTGAGGTTAAGTGATTTGCCCATGAGCATACACATAATCATTTAGAGCTAGAACTTGAACCCAAATCTTTCCTATTTCTAAGCTTGGCTGTCTGTTCAATCTGCCTCTTCAGTTTTAGTGTCGCAATAATAAAGGATAGGGTTTTCCACTTTATTTATTAATTATGACTCATAAAGAGTATAAATTCACTTAATATTAACCTGTAATACTTTCTGAAAATAGAATTTTTTGTATACTATAGAAAGCATATTAAAAATTGATCAACATAAAACTTAAAAATTTAGGTATGTTTTTTAAATGATCTCTATCATTTTTCAAACAGTAAATAATGACACATTAACATTTTTCTTCAGAAACACACACATATTTTCATTTCTATGTCATGAAATAAGGTTAAGAAAAAGAATTTACCATATAAGAAGGAAACAAAAAAAAACCCCCAAAACTAAAGCTTAGGCTCAGGAGTATCTGAATTATTTATAAGCAAATTTTTGATTCTCCTTTAATCACTTATTTTTCACCCTTAAAATAAATGTATTTGAAGAAAAGAAAGAACTGGAGGTAGAATTAAGATGGTGGAGTGAGAAGCCACAACTACCAAAGTTCTTCAAAAATCTCTTTTACAGTGACTATAGAGAACATGGCAAAAATAAATTCTGAGCAAAAAAACCATGAAAAAGTTCAGAAATAATAATTTTTTTTTTCATCCCAGGATTGCTTAAGAGGACAGGCAGAGAAGTCCATAGACACTGGGGTGGGGACGGTCAGGAGTGCAGCTGGCTGTGACTGTGGCAGCAGCAGAGCAGAGCAGCCCACGGAAGGCAAAGAGACTGAGCACATGGTCAGAAAGAAATCCCAAAATTTGTTTATATTAGCACTGGGCCCAGGATCTGGTGCCATTTCTCGGTTCTGTTACATATTACCCAGTTTTGGGTCACAGCTCCAGGGCAAAGAGGACCTGTAATGGTTGAAAGGAAGTAGGGGTCTTACCTGTGTAAGAACTGGAGCATATCATATCACATTAGAAACACTGAAAACTTACAGCCCCTTCTTAGACTGATCTGTGAAAGGAACAGAAGGACATAAAAGACAAGCTCAGGCCAGACATTTGCCCCACCCTCCGAGGAAAGCAGAATCTAACTCTAACGTGAAGTCCATAGTCAAGAAGTAAGCTGGAAAAATGAGCAAACAACAAAAAAAGAACCTGACTATAAAAAGCTACTATGGTGACAGGAAACACAAATTCAGAAGAAGACAATGACTTTAAAACATCTATAGGCAAAGCCTCAAAGGATAAAAATGCAGGTTGGAACAAGGCCAACAAGAATTGCTAGAAGAGTAAAAGAAAGAACCAAAAAATTATTTTGCAAATAAAAATGATAAAGGAAAACATGGGAAAAGAAATATTTAAGAATTATGCAAAAAACATTAGGAAAAGAGAATTAGTAGAAAGAAGCTTGGTAAAAGAGACACAAAAATACTAAAGAAAATAACTCTTTAAAAATCAGAATGGTAAAAGAAGTACAAAACCTTACTTAATGAAATAACTCCTTAAAAATAGAATTGATCAAGGGGAAGCTAATGAGACATTAAGAAACAATAAAACAAAGTCATAAAACTGATAAAATAGAAGAAAATGTAAAATATTGCATGGGAAAAAAACAACTGACCTGGAAAATAGAATAAAGAGAGAGAACTGAGGAATTATTGGTCCATCTGAAAGCTATGAAAAAAAAGAAAGAATTCACTGACTTACAATAATAAATGTTTTGCTCTTTTGTTGAATGCCAGCTGATAAAACAACATAACAAGTTTGTGTTATAGGTATACTGCATATGGAGATAATTTCTTTTTTTTTTTTTTTGGTCTTTTTGGAAGAGGGGAAAGTAGGGCAATTGGGGTTAAGTGACTTGCCCTAGGTCACACAACTAGTAAGTATCAAGTGTCTGAGGCAGGTTTTGAACTCAGGTCCTCCTGACTCCAGGGCTGGTGCACTATTCACTGTACCACCTAGCTGCCCTGAGAGATAAATTCTTAATCAGACTTATGCAAATGGCACATAACTTTGGGTAGCCAAGGAAATCTGAAGCTTACTCTGCAGGGGTATATTTTTCATGACTTGCAAAATGTTCAATGTTTTTGAAGGAATGATCTCATAAATGAATTTATTCAAATTTCCTGATTAAATTACTTTTGACTTTTATGAGAAATTTTAGTTAAAAAATTCTGTGGGTACCCAAATTTAAGGAATGATACCTACCAGGTAAGAAGAATCTGTGAGTCGTTCTTTTTCTGATTACCAAGAAAGCATTATTCTTCTTTGCAATTCTTTTTTGAATCGAATTCCAAAGTATTTATAATTTTAAGAGGAATTTTTTTCCTCCTTGTTGTCAACAGAAGTCCTCCAATGTTTAAAAAAAATTCACTTGTGCAATCAAGATTTGAGGCCACGTTGAAATGAAATGACCCGGGCTGGTATACTGGATTGTTCTTTGTGGATTATTTCCTCTACATCTTTGAAAAATGTCCACATGTACTCAATTGTCAAGTAAATCATTTATGTCTTGTTTGGCAAATTTAGTGCTTTTATGAATGCACAGAGATTTCCATAGTGACTATTGTTTGGTTTATCTATCTGTACTTTAATTGTCCAACTGCTAGATTCTCCACAACACTGGGTGGTACTTTTCTTAGTTTTGTCTGATCCTTGGCATGACCTTCCTGGATGCTATTCTTCCCTCTCCAAAAACTCATTGGTGCTTATCCATTTAGAATAAAGCCTCTGAAGCTTTGATAAGAATTACTGAGTAGGTATGAGCAGAGGTTAATCCATTTATTCATTGATTTTATGTTCGTGTTGGGTTGGGGGGAGAAACGGCAGTAGGGCATTCTCACTGTCTGTTATTTCCATGATGTTTCTACTAGTCGGGCCTTCCCCCACCATATGCATACAAAGAAAAAAAATTCCATGGGAAAATAAAACTTTATTTTAAAAGACAGACATTGAAAATAACAATAGAAAATCAGTTATTTCCCAGGTTGGAAAGTACTATTTTAAACTTCTAGAGAATTCATCAGAATTTCAGTAGATGATAACATATTATAATGTCCTTTGCCAGACCTATGAATGGGAAAAGCAAATTAAGTTAGGAATAACATAGGGGCCTGAGAATCCATTAATAGAGTAGCCGGGTTGTTGCTGAAGTGGGAAAAGCACAAAAAGCCCACCTCGGGATTTTGGCTTTTCCCTTCTCACTTTTGAATAAAATGTTTAAAACCTGTTCTTATAATCTATTAACTCTAAGTATATTATATGATTCATGGATTATCTGTAGCAAGCTTTTGAATCTCTTCCTAAGCTACTCATTTGCTGTCTGGGCTCTGGTTTGTGATGATGGTATCATCATTCTCATAGACACATCATACATTTAGAATCATTTTTGATGCATAGGATCATAGGCTTACAGCTAAAGGGAACTTGGAGTCTATTGAGTTGAGCCCTGTCATGAAACATGCCTCCTCCCTCACTTTGGCAGACAGGTGCGGAGCTACAGGGACAGAGTGATGATACACACCTTGTCAAATGCAAGCACTGCATCAGTTATTTTTGTTTGATATTTTCTTGTTTTTGTTTTTGCTTTTTGCCTTTTTTTGGAAGGGCAATTGAGGTTAAGTGACTTGCCCAAGGTCACACTGCTAGTGTTAAGTGTCTGAGGTCATATTTGAACTCAGGTCCTCCTGACTCCAGGCTGGTGCTCTATTCACTGCGCCACCTAGCCACCCCTGTTTAATATTTTTTGTTACAGCATGGGTTCAGTTTGGGAATGGGGGAGGATAGGATTATATATCTGGAAATGACCGTGCTATTAAAATGAAAGGCATCAATAAATCTTTTTTTTTCCCAAAGATGAATGTGTAAATTCCATTAATTCTCAGAGGAATGATGGTTGTCTGCTGGGAAATGATTATTTCTAGCAGCTCATCCCTCTTGGACTTCTTGACACTTTGGTACAAATCATTGCTTTGGTTTTCCTGGGATGGGCTAAGAGGAAATTTTTTAAAGTAAATGTCAGTTGTGTAATTCTAGAAAATTCTGTTCTTTTTCTTTTCAAAACCAAATAATGAAGAGTTTTGAATTCAGCTTTGTTTTGGATGAGAAAGGAAGAACATTTCCTCTAATATTTCCCCTTTTCTTCTTTTGTTTTCCCTTAAGGGCAATTTTTTTAAAACCCCACAAAACCTCACATTACATGTCTTCTTTAAGAGTGGTTATCCTGCTCCTGATTCCAATCGATTTCAGCATTTTATTGGTAGTTATGAAAGGGACAAGATGATAGTTAATACGCATGCATTTGAGACAATCAATGTTTTTCTTAGAATTCCTTATTCTTTCAGGAAGCATTCAGTTCTCCAGTAAGATGAAAAAATTAATTTCTTTGCCAATTAGACATTTCCAAGGAATCTTAAATAGTGAGGCATGAAGGCAGCTTACCAGATGTTAGCATCTAACACCTAGGTTTAATTCTGTCCCTTAGAAGAAATCAGAGAATCTTTTTTCAATATTAGTCAGGTACTTTATTATATACCTACTGTGTGCAGGGCACTGTGCTCAGTGCAGGATTATTACAGAGCATTTCTACTTCTGGGAGACCAGGTTTGCTGAAATTTGCTCTTGTCACTACCCTCTTTTGAGGTTTAAGACTGAGGTTGCTCAAATTCATTTTATCGTAAGGAAAAAAAAGAGATTGATGCACAAAATCCATGAAATGGTCTTACCATCATGTTTTGTTTTTTAAACATTTCCATGTTGGCAGAGAAACCATTTACAAAAGCTTGGCAGTGCATGCTAAAGAAAAAAAGTGAAATGACAAATAGAATGGACTGGATTCTATAGGAAATGTGAAGCTTTATCATGAGTTTGCTTACTTTGAGATAAGGGAATGATTTTTAATGGAGCCAATATGAAAAAAAGTTGTTTTTTTTTCCTGTTTCAGTGCCAGTGACTTTCTGTTTTCCAGTCCCTAGGGTGCAGCACCCTAAGGATTTTCTAACAATGTTAGTGCACCAAAGCATGAAGACAGTATTTCAAACAAAATGCTTGTTCACAGCTGTATAAGTTATTTAATCTGCTTGCTGAAATAGAAACATTCAAAATTAGCATGTGCTTTGGGTTTTGAGCAAAATGAAATTGTTTAGATAAGTTTAAAAATTGGCCATTTTTTTCATTTAATTTATTGCCCTGTTCACTGTGACACTCCTACTATCAATACTTTTCATTTGTGGAGGGTCTTAAAGTTAGTTGTTTTATATACTCTCATGTACATTCAAGAATATATAATAGTATCAGTACCTTGCGAAGAGTGAGTTGGGAAGGAAGAAAAAATCAAAATGCTGTCCTTTTCCTAAGTAATGACATTAGGAAAATTATCTACAAATATGGAATATTTCCATAAGAAAATAGCATCATGAGAAAACTAGACAATGTATTTATGTGAAAATCTCCCTCCCTTATCTGACACAAAAGATTTAATTTCAATTTGTTGTTGTTGAGGGGCCCATTGTGCTGCCTTAGCTTGAAAATTTCATTATATACCTTTAACTAGGACCTTGTGTTGATATTTTTCCTCCCACACCTGATAGGATATCACATAGATTGCCATCTGTTTGAGGGTTGGGCTCATATATAGAATATCAGACGTTAAATTTGACTGGAATTAGAATGGGTAACTCTGGCCCTGCCTCAAGCCACTCTACATATAACTATTCACACTACAGACTCTGCTAATTAGCCTTGTAAAGCCACATCCTAGAATAAAACTAAGTTTACTATTCTGGGGTAGTCTGAAATAGTTTTTTCCTACCAATCTCAAGATGGCAGGTAGGTAGTAGGTGGATAGAGTACAGGGCCTGTAGACAAGAAGACATAACTTTGTGAGTTCAAATCTGGCCTCAGACATTTACTATCTGTGTGACTCTGGTCAAGTCATTTAAGCCTGTTTGTTTCAGTTTCCTCATCTGTAAAATGGACTGGAGAAGGAAATGACAAACCCCTCCAATATTTTTGCTAAGAAAACCTCAAATGGGGTGAGGAAGAGTCAGACATGATAGAAAAAATGACTGAAAAAAAAACCCTCATGCTTTCTTAAGAAAATGCTCTTTCTGTCACAAGATCATAAGACTTCTTTCTCTAAGACTTTACACAATTCTGGCTGAGTACCCTAAGAATTCCAATTCAATAGGGCTCTCTCTTTGAGATTATCTCCAATTTATCCTGTGTTTCTCTTGTTTGCACATATATCTCCGAATGTTGTATCCCCCGTAGACTGAGCTTTTTGAGAGCGAGGACTGTTTGTTACTTTTCTTTGTACATGTAGCATCTAGCACATTGCTTGGTACTTGGTGGGTGCTTATAAGTGCTTCTTAATTTGACCACAAGGGATAGACTCTTTGGAGTTATAACTTAGCTCACGTCTCATAAAAGCCACTGGTAATAAAAGTATCAGAAGCACAATGGGAGTTGGGATCTTGATGGTTATCTGTCATGCCAACTGCTTTGGGCTCACACACTTACCTGCCATCCACTGTTGGAGGATCTGGGGCCACTTTTTCTTTAGGGATTTTCTGACTCCTACTTCTTTGATTGAGCTTAGAAGTGAAGCAAACTCTTTCGAGACTCTGAAAGGGCATTCCTAATTCTAATAGACAGTTCGGTAGCTTCTACCCCATTCTGTAGCTTCTATTTCATTACAAAGTTCTTCTGAAAGGAAGAATTTTTAAAAAATATCTTCTTGAGATGGATCCTTTGCTGTTTTTCATGAATTGTATGCTGTTTCACAGCAGCACACACACTGAAAACTTCATTTATGTGTTCCAGGTTTGAATACTCACGTTTACTTCTTCATGTTTCACTAAAAGATGGTCAGTAATCATCCATTAAGTGCCTACTGTGTGACAGGTGTTTTGCTAAGAGCTGAGGATGCAAAAAAGGGCAGAAGACAGTCCTTGCTCTTAAGGAACTCACAGTCAACATGCAAACATTTAGGCACAAATAAGTACAGGATAAACTGTAGACAGTGAACTGAGGAAAGACATGTGACTTAAAGGGATCAGGAAAGGTTTCCTATGGAAAACAGAATTTTAGTTGAGATTTAAAGGAATCCAAAGAAACCAGGAGGTAGGGATTAGGAGGGAGAGCATTACAGGCAGAGGCACAGCCAAGGAAAATACCTGGAATCAGAAAATAGAGAATTTTGTATGAGCATCAGCAAGGAGAGAGTGTCCCTGGATCCCACAGTATGCATGTGTGTATACATATGTGGGGGAGATGGGAAGTTGTAAGATGATGGAAAAACTCGAGGGGGAACAGGTTATGACCATATGAAGAAATGTTGTGGAGGCAGAAACAGCAAGATTTGGCACTTGATTGGATGAAGTAGTTCTCTGTCTGTAAATTATGAGTCCTCAAAGATGTATCAACTTTTACCAGTCAACCGCAGGACATACTAGTTCAAACAAAACAATTTGAAAAATAGTTTCAGTGAATTTAAGAGAGGCTTCCCCCCAGTCTCATACATTGTGCACGTGGGATATACTCTTCTACAGATTACCAAACCACCACATCACTTAACTTAATCAAAAAATCCATTTAAATATGAAAAATCAGTAGGTGCGGGAAAGGACACATGTGATCAGGGGAAAACCCATGGAAGACACATGTCAGAAATGCATGTCCAAGAACCATACATGGAAAGCATACATGACCAGGACACATCCCAGTGCTACAGTAATGATGAAGTCTTCCTGTGATGTCAAAATGCTGCTTTTTGTTATTCTCCACTGGCGATGCCATCTCTGTTGGTTTTATGGTCTCCATGAGGCATTTCTCTACTGGTCCTCACTGAATATCTCTATTGGACATGTACTCAGTGAGTTTCTCTCTGCTTCTAATATAACAGGGGTTTGGAGCATCTCTGGATCCTTTGAGGTAGGGTCTTTCCATGTGGAAGACACTAGGCATATGCCAGGCACCTGTTACACTTGCTTCTCAGTTTCATCTCTTCAGACTACTTACTATTCTGGCTAATTTCTCTTAAGTTGCAATGCAAGAAAACCTTTTATTTTTCTGATAACTTACTCTTGGGTCAAAGCCATACCCAGCTAAGGGACTGCTCATCCAAAGCCAAGCCTAATGCTCCTAGACTAAGATTGCCTCTTCTTTTGGCACTAGTATCTGGGGTTGAATTGTGGCCTGTTGTTCCAAACACCTATCCAAGTTAATTTGAAAAATTCCCAAGTTCCTCCCCAGGCTAGCATTAGAATTAGAGCCAGAATGCTGGGATAAAAGCTAAGGGAAGGAGGAATTGCTGTCTACCCTTCTGACCTACTTCCTTGCTTTTATTATTCATAACACATATATTCATGACACATGTATATGTATTGTGTGCATATAAAATATATAGGTATCTCTAATAAAGGCAAAATCTGCTGACTTTGGTGGGAAAATTTCATCAATTTCCTTTATGGACAAACAACTGCTATTTCTTCCAGTTGATCTTGTCTCTTTCCTACCTTTCATATCCAAAATCTAGAAAAAATATTCTATGCTCATTGTCTCTACTTCTTTACTATCTGCTTATTTCTCAACTCCCTGAAATGACCCCCAAAATACTTTTTCTAAGATTATCAATGAGCTTTTAACTGCTACTTCTGGATTTCTTTTCTCAATTCACATCTTTCTTGACCTCTTGGAAGTTTTTGACATCAACCATTTTTTTTGTCCTGAATATTCTCTCATCTTTTGACTTCCTTGACATTGTTCTTGCATATCCTCTTACATATATGATCAAGCCTTCTCAACTTCTTTTTCTGGATAATATATCTCCTGCCCACTGATAAGGATCTGTCTGGTGCCCCCTCTATTCTCAGCTATCTTATTTGCCTCCATTGGTTCATTACCCCCTCTATACATATAACTCCAAAATCTATGTATCTAAGCATAATCTCTTTCCAGAACTCTAGTCCCACAATACCGACCTCTTTCTAGTTGTCCTATTGGTATGTCAAATTCAACATGTCTAAAGGACGAGTCATTTTATTTCCCCCAAACCCTATCCCCATTCTTATTACTCTTATTTCTGTTAAAGGTACCACCATCCTTTCCTGTTAAACAGATCTGAAGACTCATATTTAACCTTTTAAAAGATCTTTAGTTTGTTTTATTCTTTTCAGTTAATAAGCTTTTTTATCCCTCTTATCCTCCTCCAACCCAAATTGAACAAGAAAAAGAAAAGCAAAACCCTTGTATTAAATGTTCATAGTCAAACAAAGCAAAATATGTGTCTTATTCTGCTCCCTGCATCTTATCACCTCTTGGTCAGGAGATGGGTGGCTGTCTTCATCATCGGTCCTCTGAAATCGTGGTTGGTTGCTGAAGGGATCAGAGTTCTCAACTCTCTCAGAATCATCTCTCCTTACGATCTTATTGTATAAATTGTTCTCTTGCCTTGGCTTCTCCTCTCTGTATCAGTTCATACACATCTTTCCAGGTCTCTCTGAAAACATTTCCCTCACTGTTTCTTATAGGCATTGACCATGATTTGTTCAGTTATTTCCCAGTTGATAGACACACTCCTTAGTTTCCATTTCTTTGCCATTACAAAAATAACTGTTCCACATAGTTTTGTATGTATGGGTCCTTATGCTCTTTTCCTTTGATCGTTGGGGTATAGGTCTGGTAATGATATCATTGGAGTCAATGTTATACAGTTTCCTGACGTTTGGGCATAGTTCCAAATTCCAGAATCACTGGATCGGTTCACAGCTTCACTAACAGTGCCTTAACAGGCTTATTTTCCCACAGTCACTCATACATTTGTCATTTTCCGTTTTTGTCATCTTTGCCAATCTGATGGCTATGAATTTCTGAGTTGCTTAAGTTTGCCAATTAGCTTTGAAAGACTCTTTTGTATTCATCCTTGATTCTTCCTTCTCCTTTGACTTGTAGTCAACTGTCAAATCTCATCAGTCTTACCTCTTCAACATCCCCAGTTTATTTAGTCTTCTCTCCACTCAAGGAGCCACCACCCTGGTTCGGGACCTCATCACCTTTGCCGGGGACTATTATAATAGCCTCCTTATTCACCTTCTTCTTTCCAGACTCATTTCTATTTGATCCTCTACATAGCTGCTAAATCTTCCTAAAACTGAAACTTAGCCATGTCATTTCCCTGCTCAAAAATCTTCGGTGGCTCTCTATTATCTCTAGGATAAAACTCCAGCCTACCTTTCCAAACTTATTCCGCTTATCTTCTATTACATTCTCGCCAAAATGGCCTGTTTACTATTCCCCAGACTTGACATTCCCTCTCCGACCTTTGGGCCTTTCCACAAGCTGTCTCCCATTCTGGGCATGTACTTCCTCTTCACCTCCACTTCTCAGAATCTGTATCTTTTTTCATGGTTTTACTCAGGTACCATTTCTTAGGGGAAACTTTTTCTGATTTCTGATCCCAGTTATTAATATTGTCTCCTCAAATTATCTTCTATCTTCTTATATGTGTACGTGTTGTATCCTCAAGTAGAATGTAAACTTCCAGAAATCAGGGATTTTTCTTTTCTGTTTTTCCTTTCCCTCTCTTCCCCTTCCTTTTCTTTTTCTCTTTCCTTTCCCCTCCCCTCCCCTTCCCTCCCTTTCCCTTCCCTTCCCTTCTCTTCCCCTGTCCTTTCTTTTCTTTTTGTAAATCCAGCACTAAGAACAGCAACAGAAAAAGAATAGTTTTTTTTTTCCTCTTTTTTTTGGAGGGGGGAGTGCAGGACAATTGCAGTGTGACTTGCCCAAGGTCACATGGCTAGTTGAGTGTTAAGTGTCTGAGGCTGGATTTGAACTCAGGTCCTCCTGACTCCAGGGCTGGTGCTCTATTCACAGTGCCACTTAGCCACCCATAAAAGAATGGTTTTTTTAAAAACTGAATCGAATACTAAAGTACAAGTTAGAACTGACATGAAGATAGACTGAAAGGGGTGGGGTGTTATTTGGACATGCTTCTTTTCACTTATCTAGTGATAGGGGGCAAGTAGGTGGTGCAGTGGATAGAGCACTGGGCTTGGAATCAGGAAGATCTGAGTTCAAATCTGGTCTCAGACACTTACTAGCTGTGTGACCCTGGGCAAGTCACTTAACCCCTGTTTTCCTCAGTTCCTCATTTGTAATATGAGGACACACTGAAGAAGGAAATGGCAAACCATTTCAGTATCGTTCCCTAGAAAACCTTATGTCCATGGGGTCTCAAAGAGCTGGACACGACTGAACAACAAGAAGCGTAGGGTGCCCATAGCTGCAGCATCTTATTTTACTGCAGGATCCGATAGATGTTACCTATTAGGATGAATAGGGCTTCTTTTGGGCCACACCTCCGTTGCAGATGATAAAGTTTATCTCACTAGGGTGCTTGTTTTTTGTTGGGGTTTAATCTCTGGCAAATTAATAGCTGCAACAAGGGGGAGCTCCAGAAACTCAGTAGCTCCAGAAACAAGCTTGATATAGAGGTTTCTTTGCTCGGTTTTGGACCCATTACCTACAGGATTTTCCTGGGAACTGGAGCTAGAAATTTTATAGGCAGAAAAGCAGAACTAGAGAAGTGATGCGCTTTGATCAAAGGCACACAGATATTAATTAGAAGAGCTGCAGTTTGAATGTAGGTCCTCTGCCTCCAAATCTGGATCTTTTTGGTTTGTTGAATTAAACCGACTGTGATAAGTAAGCATCATCTAAGAGTGATCACTCCTCTGGTAAATGAGTGTCCGTAATTTCAGTAGCATTTTTTTTTTTGACACTCGACAGCCTGGAGTGCCATGTGTGCAGAAAAAGTGGATCAGTGTTAACTCAAATGTGCAGGGCACTTTATGAAACCTCCCAACAGCCAACACATGCTTAGAATTATTGGGCTTTTCTCATCTGTGGTTTTCAGCGGCATTGCTTTCATTTCTGGCTTTGCTCTTTGCCACTGCTGTGCATTACCCTCTCCCTCATTTGGTCCCAGTCTGATTATACAGCTCACAGCCCTCCAACAAGTACCCCACTATTCCCCTCAGCTTACCCACTAAACCCCCTACAACTTCTGGATTGGCTTTTTAAGGACACTTAATGGAAAAGAGATGCATTGTTCTGAGGCAGTTATCCTGTATGATGATACAGACTGAAAAGCAGTTCTGAGCACTTCCTGTCTCAGACTATGATGGTTAAAATTCAAGGTGACAGAATCATCTTTTTCCCTCAAGATGAATTTGGGGTCTTATAGACACCTGTCTTCTAAGTGTCATTTGTTGTCATGTAGCTGAAGATCCTTCATCCACTCCCAGACTCTGGGTAAAGTCTGGATGGTGCTGGGAGTGTGGTCTATTAACTCTCAGAGTTAAGCAGTTTAAAGCTGCTAGATAAATCCATGTCGAAGGATACTGCAAATTCTAACAGACACATTCTGTGGCACATTCCCAGGACCAAGAATGTGGCAATGGATTCCTTTTCTAAGGGCTGGGGCCTGACTTAGACATTCCTCTAACTATGTTTGGCCATGGGAGAAGCACAATCCTAGCGTCATTTGTCACAAGAGATAAATGACCACAAAGAGAAAAACAATATTTTCAACACGTTCTTTAGGAAAAGGCCAAGGAGGGGCATTTACTGTCTCAGCTATCAGAAGTGAGGAATCCTCAGACTCAGGTATATTTGTCAGGTATCTGGGATAGAGTCACACTTCTACTTAATGTTGCCTTTTCCAATAATTTTGTTTTCTAATGTCAAGGATTTTGTAATACTATTCCAACAATTCAGTGTTTAGGAGCCCCTGAAGTATGAGGAAGAGTCGCCAGTGTAAGTTGTTTGTTTTGGAAAATGTAGCAATGAGCCTATACTTTTTAAACTGAATCTATGTAGGAAAATTATCCTCTGAGTTCAAAGTTTGAGATTCCATGCCCTTTTTGAAAAAAATCAACTTGAGCCCATGAAAGAAAAACAAAACTTTTCCATTTTAAGTTTTGACTATTGCAAAGTTGACTTCTCTTTTCTACAACTGAGTCTTGTTTCTCCATTGTGTTGCCTGTGGCAAAGGGTTATAGGGAGACCTATCATGGGAACTAAGGTAATGGCTTTGACTTGGAACCATTTTTTTTGAGGGCTGAGATGTTGGTAAAATGCTTGGCAGAAGCTTAATCTCTTCTTATACTACCTTATTAGAAATCTGGTGCTTAAGCAGGCCATTGAGATGGCTTTCTTGTTAATTTGCCAACTGGTTAAGATGCACATTTTCTGGAAATTCCTGAAATACACAGGGAGAAAAATCTCAGAGGAGTCTGTGCATTTCTCACTAGAAGAACAAATATTAAATGGGAAAAGGACCTTGGATTTTCTCCCCAGCCCTTGTGTGTCTGGCAGTTTCCAGAAACTACCTCTGTTTACCCTCTTGATTGCTGGGCTGTATTAAAAGGATTATAAGAAGTAGAAGAGAGTTGTTTGCACAGTCTGTTTGCCAGGGCTGTCCAGTCAGGGAAAGGCAAGGTTTCTGAGGGCTTGGATGAAAGGCCATGCTGGAGGGGAGAGATTTCTATGTCTGCTCTATATTTCATTAATGAGGCTTTGTCAGTACAGGCAGGCCACTGTGGGCCTTTTCTCATGGCTAGACGAAGAGGATTCAGAAAGTTTTTGTTACTGGAGACTGTTTCATGAAGGAAGACCCATGCAGCACAGCGGCTATCCTGAGTTAGGAGTTATATCCTATACTTCTTCTGTACAAGTTCTGGGTCATTATTCTCTGAAGAATGAAAAATAATTAGCTTTGGTTTTAAATATAGTTTATATTTGTTATAAGTGAATCACGACACACCAGTTTGCAACTTGGAATAACTTTAAATGACTTTATTTTCTTCTGAGGGCAAACTTAACTGACCCCATTTGGCTGTGACTTTGCAGGGTGACATTTTAATTGTTAGAGGCAAACCTTTGCCTTTTCATCATTTACTGTCTTTTCAAGGAAATGAGTTTATTGAGGATGTGTTGTACCTATAAGCTTGAGAAAGCTCAATTTTGGGGATTTCTCCATTATTCATAAAATGTTTTTTTTTAAAAGCTTTTTAAAGAATATTTGCTTTAACTTATTTTTCTGAAGAAATGTGTTTCTTTTAATGAAGGAAACTTAATTTCTTTGGTTGCTGCTGCCAATTTTCTTTCCTTTCTTTTTTTTTTAAATTAAAGATTAACATAGAGCGAAGGCCCTGAAGTCAGGAGGACCTGAGTTCAGATGTGGGCTCAGACACTTAACACTTAACTAGCTGTGTGACCTTGGGCAAGTCACTTAACCCCAATTGCCCTGCTCTTCCCACTCCAAAAAGCAAAATAAATAAACAGATAAAGATGAACAATTCTATTTCACTTTTTAAAGAAAACTAGAGATTTACATATTCACTAGATTTTTTTTTTGTTTTGAGTATTCTTCCTTTTTTAAATACAATGCTTAATAGATTTCCTAAACATTTTGCCTTGTGTTGAAATATGTTTCTGGGGTTACAGGCACCTGGCTCTTTCAATATTATTGTCCATGTTTGGTGCAGAATGAGAGCCATAACAGTTGGTGGGGTGGAGGGAGGTCAGCCTTGAATACTTTGGATTTAAGAGATTAAGGGTATAACATGCCAGGTGGTTGAAATGAAGGAAAGACAGTCCTCTCTACCACTCTGTCACTCCTGTGCAATGATAAAAACTGTGATCTCTTAAAACAAAAGTAATCTGAAATCCTGACCCCCTTGCTTTGAGTTGTCAGTCAGATGATTTTGACCAGCCTGAAAAGGTTTGACAAAGCTTAACAGATTTCCTGACTGAAAATTTTTACAATTATATATTGTTGTAAAATTATAAAATGTTTAAGCTTGAGCACCAAAGGCTAGCACTCTCAATTTAGAATTTTTAAAAGTTTTTAAAAAACAAACAAACAGATTTCATTCTGTTCTAGAAGCTATGATTTACCTTAGTCTTTTTATAGACTCAAAGTATTTAAACTTCACTAGAAAAATTGTTCTCAACTGAAAAACATACAGTATGGAGATTATGAATATGTATATACAGTCTATATGTATCACATGCACAGAGAGCAGTATATTTGTATCCATTTGTCCTTTAGTCGCCAAAGAAAATACATTATTACTGTAATTGATTGTGAGTGCTGGGGGAAAGATCAATAACTCACTTATTCTCATGAGGGGTATGAAGAAGCTAGACAGATTCTCTCATCTGATTAATAGTTACTGTCATAAATATTTAGTCAATCACATCACTGAAGAGAGATAAGGCATTATCCTAAGAATCAGGGAACATTTATTGAGTGTGTAGAAGTTGTGCTGTAAATTGTTATGTAATACTGAGATTGCATTATATGCATATATTAAAAAAGATGTGTGATTTGGGAACTTCCAGTGATGAAATTCCCTGCACAAATGAAGATCAGATCACAACCTGCCTTGGATTTAATAAATAAACCCCAGGGAATCACCTGATGCCCAAAGAGATGATCAGGGTCATACATTTCCTAAGCGTCAGAGGGAGAAGCTGAACCAAGGCTCTCCTTATTTCAAAGCTCGAACTGTATCTGCTGTACTGTACTGCCTTTGTTAATTATTCTGGTCATGTTGAAATGCTTTAAAGTTCATTGGGTACATTTTGCTTAGTTTTAGCATCACATGAAAGGGTTGATGAAATGTTGATAAAACTTTATTTCTTTAAAGAAAAAATGCAATACAAAAAAAAAAGATATTCAGAGATAATAACAAAGATAAATCTTTACAAGCAGTTCCTAACTATCAGTTAAGGAATCATAATAATAGTTCACATTTATATAGCTCCTCATGGTTTATAAAGTGTGCCCCTGACTTCTTTAGTCAATGAACCAGTGGTGTGAGCAAGTATGATTCCCATTTTAGAGATGAGGTAGCTACCTGAAGCTTAGGGAGGTTGTTATTTGTTCAAGTTCACATAGCTGGTACTGGAAGAGGAAGGACTTGGACAGAATTTTTCTTCAAATCAGTCAAATAATCAGTAAACATTTATTAAGCGCCTGCTTTGTGCCTACTCTGCTAAGTGCCGGGGATACAAAAATAGGCAAAAGACAATCCCTTTCCTCAAGGAGCTTACAGTCAGTGAATCACAATCAAAACCCAAGTTCATGCCACTACACAAGCTTGTTTGTAGGTCAGTGGTTCAAAACTTGAAATAGATTTTCTTTTAGAAATAATGACATAAATGGTTCCTGTATTCTTTCAAACTAGCAGTGTAGCTAAAATACTCTTTGTAATAAAAAGATAATACAAAACAATATCATGGCGTCACCTTTTAATTTTAAATATCATAAAAGATCTATTAATACGGAAAGTGGCAGAAAACAATAGGTAACAATAGGGATGGAGAAGTTTCAAGGTGTGGTATAATCACAAAACTAATGAGACAATAAAGAGAAAGTTTTATAATCTCACTTGAATGTTAACACTTGAGGGGAAAAACAATTTTAATGGAGAATGAGGAGGAAACTTTGGTAGAGATTCTGAAGGAAACACATGGACATTTTAAACAATTTTAGAAGTGGGCGGAACTGATTCTTCTTATAGTTAATTTCACTGTGGAACTAAGGACTTTCCTTTTCCTGAACAGAAGTGCTGCTGATACTGGCACTGATGTGATTGAGGTTTTGGGGGCTCACAAATAAAATAAATCCACATTAGTCAACTATTGAGCATTTACTGAGTGCCTTTTAAGTGCTGAGTACTAGGCACCAGGGATATGAAGATGAAAATCCATTACTGAGCTTGTTTTGTCAGGCGAGGCAACATGTACGCATATTAGTATACACATATATAAGAGGCAGATGGGGCACAGTGGAGTTCAAATCTCCCTTCAGACGCTTACCGCTTCTTGACTTGTAAATGTTTGTTGCCTTGACTCTGGGCAAATCAGTTAATTTCTGCCTACATCAGTTTCCTCATCTGTAAAATGGGGATTATAACAGCACCCATTTCCTAGTGCTGTTGTGAGGATAGAATGAGATGATATTTGTAAAACACTTTGAAAACCTTAAGTGCTATGTAAATGCTAGCTATTGTTATTATACAAATCATATATATTATATAATATATTATATAGATACAAAATATATATCATATTATACAAATCATACATGAAGTAATTAGAACATAATTTTGTGGAGGGTAGGCTGGAGGGAAGGCACTAGTACTAGATGTTTCACATAAAAGATAACACGATGTCCTTAATTTCCAAAGGGAATTATTTCTTTCATATATGGTCCCTCGATCCTAGTCTTTCTCTCTTATCAATTTCTCTCTTGAATGACTATTTCCCTGCTGCTTCCAAACATTCATAGGTCTTCTCCACACTTTAGAAAATAAACCAAAAACCCCTTCATTTTACCTCATCATGACTGTAAGTTGTTATCTTTTATATCGCCCTGTGTCTCTTTTGTATTTGTGTTTGTGTGTGTTTGCCAAACTAGAGTCATCTCCACTTCTTGACCCTTTGCAGTCTGACCCCCTCATTCTACTGAAACTGTCCATCAAGTTACCAGTGGTCTTTTGATTGCTAACCACTGGTTCTCAACCTGTGGGTTGTGACCCCTTTGGGGGGGGGGTCACCTAAGACCATCAGAAAACACATATTTCTGATGGTCTTAGGAACCCAGACACTGCTCCTCTATCTGTCTCTAGGTGGTCCGCCCACATGCAGATATGCCCACATATGAGTATTACCAGACACTGCTCCTCTATCTGTCTCTAGGTGGTCCGCCCACATACAGATATGCCCACATACGAGTATTAAAGGGTCTCAGCATTAGGAAGGTTGAGAACCACTGGCTAAATCCAAAGATCTTTTCTCAGTTTCCTTCCTCCTTCACCTCTGTGCTGCTTCTGACATTATATTCCATTCTTTCTTTCCTTCCATGACTCTATCATGCTGAACTTTCCTGATTCTTCTACCTTTCTGATTACTTTTGCTCAGTCTCTGCATTACTGCACAAGCTCAGGCACGTGCTTGATCCTTAGTGTGGGTGTCCGCCCTCCCCCCACTCCCACCAGATTTTGGCTTGAACTCTCTTCTCTGATATCTCTTTTCTTCCTCAGCTATCTCATCTTCTCACATGGATTCAACTTCCCACCATGGTATCTACCCTACAAAAGACACTGATTTACTAATGGAGGTGTATGGTATTGTCACAAACCTTTTTCTTATATCCTCAGTAGCTTTCCTCCCCTCCACTGCTGTGACATGCACCTTTCCTCCTATACAGATCTCCAGAGCTGGGTGTCCTTAACCTTATGACATTCTGGAGAGTGTGGGGGACCTGGTTGATTCTCTGCCTAGAGTAAAATCCGTGGTAGAGGATTGATCCCGATTAGATTTCTGTTATCCTTTTTAATGTGCACAGATGCTCCTTCCCCTAGAGAACTCTATGGAGAAAGGTCTTCTCTCACCTAATCCTCAGTCTCCACCTAGTTGCACTCCCTTTCCCTTGCATGTCTGGGCTGAATCACTGCTCTGGGGGAACCAGGGAAGGAGCTTCTATAGGAGGGCTTTGCGACTCAAGCCTGAACACTAGGATGGAGTGACCTGGGACCAGGGGCTCTGAGATTTTAATTTCTCCCAAGTTATTTCATGAGCCTTACCTTGTTCAACACTTTTATCTTCTGATAGATTCAGCTTCAGTTGCTATAGATTTGGAGCCTATGCTTTTGGGTTTTTTCAGGATTTTTGGGTTGCAAAGTTCTGTGAAAAACTACTCTTTTTTTAAATAAACATGGATTTTTAAAATAAACTTTTAATTAACATGGGTTGAATTGAATGCTTGGTGAATTTGAGCTTCAATCTTTCTTACTATTTCAGGCTAACAGGCATCCTCTATTTCTCCCCTACTCTTTCTTGGCTTCCTTGCTTTTCTCTACTGAGGAGTCAAGTTAAGCTTCCAGATCCTCTGATCTTTAGCTCATACTGAACACTTCCTCCTGAAATGAAGCCACTGGTGTATCTCCTCACCTGATGGCCTCCTCAGCTTCCTAGCCCTTTTTTAAAAAATATTTTATTTTATTTTTGCTTTTTTGGGGGCAGGAGGGAGGGAAGGCAATTGGGTTTAAGTGACTTGCCCAGGATCACACGGCTAGTAAGTGTGTCAAGTGTCTGAGCTCGTATTTGAACTCAGATCCTCCTGACTCCAGGGCCAGTGCTCTATTCACTGCACCACTTAGCCACCCCATCTTCCTAGCTCTTTTATCTTGGAAGGGAATGTCAAATTTGGGGACTGCATGTTATAAAATGGGGCTAACTAGGTTAAGACCCAAAGTACTTTTTGTAAGATTGGCATGGCAGAAAGCCATAAACCACAGGGTGAATTCCAGAACTCTGTGGGCTTATGCTTATTATCTAATCCCCCCAAACTACTTAGGGTTCTTAACCAGAGAAGGGTGGATGATATAAGAACTAAAAGCAAAAGTGAAGATAAGGATGGGAGACTTTAAACCCAAAGTGTGTGTGAGGGATTACAGAAGAGGGGAGCATAGCCAAGAGTCCTGTGCGGGGAATGCTGAGGTACTGACCTCAGATACACATAAACCTAGACTGTAGTGAAGAATGGAGATAGATCAGTGATTGTGATGAGAGTGGCTGGGATGGGAGTGGCTGCAGCATCCCCAACATAAGGTTGTATTTTTAGATCGGGAAAGGACTTTAGAAGTCACCTAGTCCGACTCACTCATTTTACAAATGAAGAAACTGAGGTCTAGGGAGGTAAAGTGATTTGTTCAATGTCACTGCAGTACATGGCAGTGTTGGAATTCAGATGCATGCATATTGACTCCAAATCAAGTGATCTTTCCAGTGTGTGATGAACTGGCTAGTTAAGCATGTAGCAGCAGCCAGAGAGAATAGGGAGGAAAGGAAAAAAGATCCCCCAGTGGCCACAACAAAGAGAAGGAAAGAATTCCCAGCAGCAGCATCTTGGAGAAGGGAAAGTGAAGGGGCATAATGGTGGGAAAGTGAACCCTTGGACAAGATGGCTACATGTATGTGTTTGGAACTTCGGATTGGCCATATTTCCTTTTCAAGAAAAAGTCAGTAAAACTTAAATTGAAAATTCTGTGTGTATGTGGTGTTGGGCTATTGTTTTTTCACACATGTAATAGGTTTTGTGTAGAAGGCACTAAGCTTAGTTTCCATACCATGCCATTGCATGATCTTAAGCAGTTGGTGAATTATTACTGAGTCATAGGCTATTTTTTAAAGCAATAATAAAATGGCCCTTTTCTTTATATGCTAGGTCTCTGGGTTGAGTTTTCTGACAAATGCTAAAGAGGAGGTGGTGAGAATCCTTGAAACTTCTCTTTGGAGGTAGATGAACAATATTTGGTGTGTATTGGCTCTTGCTCACTTGAGGACAAGCTGCTGCTTTATGTTAAAAGAGCACACTGTTCTCTTTCTTGTACCTTCTTTTAATTTCTGCAGTTCTTTTGCTATATATACCACAAGATGTGTATTACTTCCTTGGGAATAATAGGTTTGCTAAGAAAAAAAATGGTTTGAAGTTTTAGAAAACGAATTTCTGGTGAATTAAAGTCATGGGGTTCTTTAGGTATTTCTCAAGTCCTCTCCAGCATTTTTATAATTTATGTTGATTGGGGCAAGATGTAGGGTGAGGGATAAGTTTATTTATCCATGATACAGTCAGCTTACAGTACTTTACCAGTACAAGGATGAAGACCTTAATTTAATTATCTTAAAAAAAAATCTTATAATTCATTTAATAGAAACTTAACTCTGTGGCCACTTTAATTGCCTAGATCTAGCACAATGGGGTGACTACAGTGCTGGTCATGGAGTCAGGAGGGGCCTAGGTTCAAATCTTGCCTTTGATATATTCCAGTTGTGTGAACTGAGGCAAGTCACACAACCTTGTTGGCCCTCAGTTTCTTCATCTTTAAAAAAGATAAACCCCCTAGTTTTTACCTCACAGACTGTTTTGAGTCTCAGATGAGATGATGTATGAAAAGCACTTTGAAGACCTTAAAAACTTTATAAATGCCCATTATTTTCATCATTGATGCTTTTACTGGATACACAACTCAAAACCAAGGCCTGTAGAAACAAAAACAATTGTCACAAAGTCCATACACTTAACACTTTACTCATAGAAGCCCTTACTCAGAGCCTTTTTATAATTATTTGACAAAAAAGGAGAAGAATTTGGTTAATTTCTAAACCCATAGCATGTTAAAAGTGGAGGAAAGGGACTGCGGGTGGTAGGAACATTAATAACAGCAAGAGCTGCTATTTGACAATAAGGGAGGAGACAGGAAAACTCCAGAAAGCAGACCTGAGAACTCAAAGCACCCAGCAGTCTAAGGCCATTTAGCCCAATATAACTCAGGAGGTCCTGAAGGCACCGTGGTACAACAATTGATGATCCCAAACTATCAAGAAAAGGGTGAGATATCAGAGAAATATGTCATATCTACCAGAAGAATTTCTGTCCAGAAGAGCTTAAATTAGAAATAGGTTTGGCTATGGAAAACTTAGCTATCCAGAAGGACTAATTGCCAAATAGTTCAGTTTAATTGGAGTTTTATTATAATAGAGTTATGAAGAGCTCATGAAATCAGGGAGGAAGTCAGATTTTATATTCCAGAATATGAAAGCATTATGAGTTTCCATACTTTGAATTTCTATCAACTCTTAGCACTTGTAGAGCATTTCTATCTGAATTGATCATCTTGTCAGATAGTTCCGTTCTGTTCTTACTCTAAAAAGCCTCCCTTTAGAAGATACTTCTAAAGGCTAAATTTAGCTTTAAAACATCTTGTCCTCTCAAATCATTCACTTACTTTATGTCTTCTTCAAAGTGTCCTTATCCAATGACTCCTTCTCCTCTCCCACAAAAAACATGGCAGATCACTCCCATCCTAACAAACAAGCCTCTCTACCTTGCCATCACTTCAGGCTGTTTCCCTCTGTCTTTTCTTCCTGTTCCTTACTGTGAAGTTTTTTCTCTTTTCTTTGAAATTTCTAAACTGATTGGCATTTTGTACTGCTTGTGGAAATAGTGCAGCATAGAAAACCTCTGATGTGGATAGATGTTAGCTTGTTCCCAGAGCAGCAATTTATAATGGACTTCTGTAGTGCTCTAATTATGAAACTAGGAAATCGAATCTCTTTATTTTATTTAAAAATGAAAAAAATAAAACAGGGTGAAATTCTTTTCAGCTAAATAACTTTTGGTGCGTTCTTTGAATAGGCTGAGTTTTAGAAAAGCAATTTAGCTGCCATGAAAAGGGGTTTGTTGGATCTTTTTGTTGTTTCTTTTAAAAAATGTTTTTAGCTTAAGGCTGTTTATATATTGGAAATATTCACTAGATTTTTACCCTGAGCGATTTCAATTGCCTTCTTGCTCAACATATTAGGGACTTTCTTGCCCTCCCTATCCCAGAGCTTTCTCCAGAACCAAGTTTCTTAAGGGAGTTCAGACTGCAGTGCTAGCCTGCCGGTCAGGGATATAGTACTGTTGGCATCTTGCTACCACATCCACCACTGGCTGGTTTTGACTGTGGGATACTAAAATTCCAAAGTATGACCTTGATTAAGAAGAATTTACTAATGAAGGGCCAATTCCACATCACCCTCTCCTGGTTTTTCCTTATGTATTCCCTCCCTGGCATTTAAAAAAAAACAAGACCTATGATTTTATTGGTAGAAAGAACTACCCCACCAATTGCAGATTATGGACTGTCCTCCACGTCTGGAATGCCTTCCCTCCTCTGCTCTGCTTACAGACCTCCCTGACTTCCTTAAGTGCCAATTAAGATACATTCTTTTACTGGAAGCCTTCTTTAACTCCTCTTAATTCCAAAATGAAGATTTTTTTCATTTTTATTTTTATTTAGACTTCATCACTAACATTTGTTAACATGATGACATAGTAGGCACACAATCTTTAAACCGTATGGTGTTTTGTAAGTAGTTTGTCAAGTACAGTATCATGATTTGGTACTAGGTTTGAAGATGACACTTGTCTTCTTTGCATTTTGTGTGTTATATAATACCATAATATTCGTCTCATCATGTGTTGGTAAGAAATTCAAAAGTGGTTTCTTTTTCTTCTTCTAGTTCCTTCTCAGTCAGATCTATCTTCTTATGGGATAAAGCATCAGCAGGGAGGCTTTCCATAAATTTCCAGGATTTACCCTTAATTACAATTTTTTTCTTTTCTTTTCTTTTTTAAAAATTGATGTGTTTATTTACTTTTAGTTTACAAGATTCAGTTCCACAATCCCTTGAGTTTCAAATTTTCTCCCTTCTCTTCCCCTCCCGTGCAGTCAAGCCTAGGATCTGCAAATGCTTTCACATTGGACATTACTCTGTTTGTATAGAAGGGCTGTAACCGATGGAGTGAGCCATGGGAAAGAGGAAACAAAACCAAACATGGAAAAGAGCGAGAGCATGTAGTTTGCTTCAGTCTCCCTCTAAACTCTTAATTACAATTTAATGGCATTTATGTTGCAAGCGCTGGCCTTCTCTCTGCTAATTATTTCCCTTTTATTCTGTATTTGCATCCTGTATTTATCCTCCCCTTGTATTTACTTGCTTATCTCTCCCCCTTAGACTGTAAGCTCTCTGAGGGCAGGGACTGTCTTTTGACTCTTTTTGTCTTTCCAGCGTTTAGCACCATACCTGGCTCAGAGTAGGAATTTAGCAAATGTTTATTGTTCGGTTGAGGATAATTTCTGCTTTCCTTCCTTTGCCTTTGTGACTTATCATATCTTTTAAGACAATATTTCTTTCTCTTTTTTTGGGAGAAGGGGGAGGCAATTGGGAGTAGGTGACTTACCCAGGGTCACACAGCTAGTAAGTGTCTGAGGCTGGATTTGAACTCAGGTCCGCCTGACTTTAAGGCTGATGCTCTATTAACTGTGCCACCTAGCTGCCCCCCCAAACAATCTTTCAATAATAGCTTAAATTTATGTAGTGCTTTTATAAGTTTGTGCCTTCGTTATCTCCCTAACTCTTCTGGGATCATTATGTTTACTTTATGTAGATGGAGGTCATGGAGGTTATGAAGTGACGAGGGTCACACGTTAGTAAATGGTAGGATATGAACTTGGGCTTTTTGACTCAAAACCCAAGGTATGAAAGAAATGGGTAGATAAAGAGGTATTCACAACCTGCTTTTCTGTTCCTGCTCTGGCTGTGAGTGTCTGAGGCTGAATTCGAACTCCTTTGACTACAGCTTTATCAACTGCAACTGTCAACCTAACCAGGTTGGAGATCGTTGGCTGGGGGCTGAGTTGAAGATTGTTGTCGTTGTTCAGCCATTTTCAGTCACGTTTGACTCTTCATGTTCCCATTTGAGGTTTTCTTGGCAAAGGTACTGGAGTGTTTTGCCAATTCCTTCTCCAGATCATTTTACAGATGAGGTAACTGAGGTAAACAGGGTTAAGGGACTTGCCCAGGGTCATGCAGCTATTAAGTGTTTGAGGCCAGATTTGAATTCACTAAGATGAGTCTTTCTGATTCCAAGCCCGGCACTTTATCCACTGTGATACCTAGCTGCTCTAAATGGAGATTCTGGCCTAGCTCAGTACTCTGAGTTCTGAGTCCCTCATCCCAGCCACCCCTGTTCCACACGTCTTACCTGGGTCACTTGCCTGGAGGTCAAATTTGTGATGTTGGGTTGTAACAATGATCTGCTATAGCTTCTCCTTCAATTTCCCAAGTTTTACTCAGTCAGGTGCTCTTTTAAATACCTATTAGATGGATGAAATAACATCTCAAATACATCAGATTTATTAAAGATTTTAAAATTCCTTTGGTAACCTGGAATTTTACTTAAAGATTAATAATACATGTATTTATATAATAAAATTATACTAATAATCTTGTTTCAATTTTTTTTTCAGATACAGATGAATATAGACCTCCTGTATGGAAATCTTACTGTAAGTATGAAAACAAAAAAGATGTTGACAACATATTGGCTATACAAAATATATTACTATAATAAATACAAGAGAGGCAGCAATTATAAAACCATAAGTCTGAGAATTTTTGGATTTTGACCTATTCATTGCACAAGTACTACCCAGAAGGATGGTTTAAGTTTTCATGGTAATCATGATTATGATGGAGCACTGCCATCTCTGCAAGGTTCACTAATAGTGTGCATTTTCGGAAAGCTTAGAGTTCTGCAGTGATCATACATGTATCACACCTGCACATGCACACAGAACTCAATTTCCCGGGGTTGGATCTGGATGATTCAGAACTCCAGATGGATCTGGTAGAGAAAAAGAGAAATGAAGAATTCAATCATTCACATTAGTTTCTTTTTTTTTTTAATTTATTTATTTTAATTTGTGGAATAAAACAAGCATTTCCATAACATAGTAATAATTTTAAAAAGATGATTGCACATGGAACTGCAAATCCATTATGTACAATTTGCTGATCCTTTGAAAAGTTAATGTAAATTTTTTCCTTTCTTTTCTTCTTTCCCCCCATCCTAGAGATGGCTACCATTAGACACAAATATGTATGTACATATGTGTATATATGTATAGATGTACATGTGTGTATGTGTATACATGTACATACAGATATATACATAAAATCATTCTATTCATACCTCTATTTATCTTTGGATGCAGATAGCATCTTCCTTCCTATGTCCTTTGTAGTTAATTTCAATTCCTATTTTCTTTGCATGGATGATGGACACATAACTGCAGATGGGTACTTCAGAAAGATGCCAAGATAGGAAGAAAAGGGTCAGTAAGTCAAAAGGAAAGGCACTTTTCATTTAGGAATAACTTTTTCACTAGAGCATGGACAGTGTACATACCTCATACCTCTTTCCATCTTGCATATTTTTAAATACACATAGAATCCTCTTTATCCCAGGATTTATTATCAACATCCCTAGAGTTATGATGATATGTTTCATTTGGTCTGAACTTATGATTTCATTGGTTTTGAGAATTCCTAATGAAGCAATTCCTTCTGGGCAGATCAACAGTTGTTTTGCAATTCATAGACCTAGATAGTTGCCTGGGGCCCTCAGAAGGTCAAAGACTTAACTTTTAGTGTAAGTGGTGGGCCAGATCTTCCTGAGTGGAAAGCTGACTCTAGCCACTCTGCCATTTTGACTTTCTAGGAAGTTGTTCAGAGAAGTAAAAGTTACCATCACACAAAAATACTAATGAACTTACCAGTTAGAAAATTGGTCCCCACTCAGACATCCCTTCCTGATTAATACAAACATCTCTCCTCACTGAATCAACTGACTTTATTCATCTATTCAAAGCATAAAGAGAGGCCCACTGGAAAACTGATGAGGACCTTGAATACGTGTTTCAAAATTAGAATGTGCAACGAAAGATGTCATATCATGTTGCCATATACTCTTGGTAGAAAAACTGCTCTCCCCAACAAGTAAGAACTTGATGCCTTCTTTATTCATTTTAAGAATTAGCACATAAATACCACTATAATCTAAATTATGTTAAATATAACATAAGCAGATTTTCATATGTTAGCTTCATTTATCAAACATTTTTTCAACATTTACTATGAAATATTGCTTCTAATTTTAAGTGAATTCACTTCAAGTAGACTTTTTTCTATTCTATTTCTATTTATTTTCAATTTTTTCTATTTCAATAATGAGGACGATCTGTATTTTTGTGGGAATTTCCTACAAAGAATACCCACTAGGAAAGCAAGTTATTTTCATTTCTCTTCTCTGACTACTAAAGTCTAGTCTCTCACCATTTGGCAGAAACTTGTATTTTCTTCTCCCCAAGTACTAGTAATCTCTAAGGTTACTTCTACCTCTAAATCTTGGAAATCTACTGGTCCCAAGATGCCAATAGTTTAAAAGAATCAAAAGAGAAGAAATAAAAGCTAGTCTCCGCTACTTACAAATTTGAAAGCAGCGATACTTTGAATTTGGATATCTTAAACCACTTTGAGTAAAAGAAGAAACTGGCATTTTATTTATTTTTATTTTTTAGAAACTGCTATTTCAAATAAAGCCTTTTAACATCTTTATAAATGTAAAGAGTTTGTCTTGGGTTCCTAATGCTCCCAAGTTTCTGAAGACCAGACTGAAAACGGAGCTAACTTTTGCTTCTTACATTATGGTGGTTATATGGTCCCCAAACACTTATAAGTAGATACACAGTTTTTCATTTTAAGCTCATTATAATAAATAAAATACAAACAGCCCATAAAAATTGCCCTTGGTGCTTTTTCATCTGCTACCACCTTTTCATCTCTAGAGTGTGGAGATCAAAGGGTACCTGAGATGACTAATGCACTCTAAGCAGTTTTTGTCTCATAATGCCATTGACTGAAAGCCTAATTAACACTGTTTTAGGCACTCACTGGTTTTGTCACCATTTTTCTTTTCTTTTCTTTTTTTCCTGTACAGTGACTGGTGCTTTCCTTATTATTGAAGGCAAAGCTATTTATTCAGCATGTACAGCTGTTTTATGATTTTTGTTGAAATGTGGTGTGCTTTCTCCCCATAAGGTTGTTGATTGGTACCCATAGCAGGTGCAATTTTTCTTTTTAGCATCTTCAAAAAAAACCCAAACCTGATAGCATTTATCTAGGAAAACATAATATTTCAAATGTGGATGGCAGTTCTGTTGCATACAGTGCATGTGTATGATTCCTCATAACTCTGATGGCCTGAACCTAACACTGTGGTAACAGCTGAATTAGGGAAAAGTTAAAAGCCTGAGGTCTATGTTACATCTATCAAGTAAGAAAATCTTTCCTTTTAGAAACCATTGTGATTAAACTCTAGTTATTCAGTTTATGTGGAAAGGTCTATTTTTTTTAAAAATTAAACTCTTTTCCCTCATAAAATCTACAACATTAGACTGACATGGAAGTAATAGATGATTGACTTGTCACCCATAAGATGAGTTAGTAGGCTCATCTGAACCACTGAAGTCAGTGTTCTCTGAATTGCCTAATAGAAATCAGGAATGATGGGCAGGGATGCAGGAAATTTAGCTCTTAATTGCCACAGCAAGCAAGCAGCTGGGGAGTAGGGTAATGCCCAGTCTCTGGGTCAGTTAAACCTTCGTGTACAGACATTCTTTTGAGCTGTGCCCATTAAATTGGGTTTCACCAACTTATAATTCTAAAAAGATAAAATAAGAATCAAAGTATAAAAACATCCTTCTAAACAGAAATACCCTATCATTTCTATCATTTTGGTCCCTGGGGAGAGTGGGCTCAAATTTAAATTGGTTACTACCAAATGATCACCACACCAAGCTCTCTTCCAGGTAGGTATGGACACTTGGCAAGTTGCTTGACTGTTTAAGTCACTCCTTGGGGGATGTACTGGATTCTCTCATCTGTCTCAGCTGTAACAGTCAGTAGTATATGCCATGGATTACTGTCACTGGATCTCTGGTGGCTCCTCTAACCTTTCAAAGCTCACTAGGTCTCATCTTGGTTTGTTCCATTCTTATATTCATTCATCTAGGCAAAAATGGATAAATGCTGGTGCTACAACTTCCCCCCTACCCAGAAGCTTAGAGCAGTTTCTTGCCTCACTTGACACCAGAAAGGGAAAAAACTTGATTTGGTTTGTTCATACCTTTTGTATGCACCCCTCTTTCCAACTCAGTGGTCAATTAAAAGACTTTTCTTCAGCATTCAATAAACAGAAAGGAAGCTTGTCACAGAATACCTGTCTATACTGTGAATTGGGGCAGGGTCCTTCTACCATACATTATCATGTACTTTCTGCAAGCAAGCTCATTAACCCTGCGCACAGGTTGGCAGCAGCCACAGTCCCCAACTCATGCTCTGAGAACTGGATCCCCATTGGCTAGTTCCTCCCTCCCATTATAGAAAAAAAAGAATGTTGAGTTCTAAATCAAATCTAAACTCCAACACTTGCTCTCTGTGTGACCCCAGGCAAGTCATTTAACCTCTGTCTGACTCAGTTTCCTCAACTATAAAATAGGTATAATAATAGATACTATATAATAATACCATCTACTTCCCAAGATTCTTGTGAGGGTCAAATGAGATGTTATTCATAAAGTGTTTAGCATAGTGCTTGGCACATAATAGGCACTTAATAAGTCCTTCCTTCTTTCTTTCCTTCCTTCTTTCCTTCCTTCCTTCCTTCCTTCTTTCCTTCCTTCCTTCCTTCCTTTTTATCTAGGAAAACATAATATTCTCAAATGTGGATGGCAGTTCTGTGGCACTGTATGATTCCTCATAACTTTGATGGCCTTCCTTCCTTCCTTCCTTCCTTCCTTCCTTCCTGTCTGCCTGTCCTTCCTTCCTTCCTTCCTTCCTTCCTTCCTTCCTTCCTTTCTTCCTTCCTTCCTTCCTTCAGTCCTTCAGTCCTTCCTTCCTTCCTTCCTAATTGTAATATTTAGATTTTAGATCATTTAGAGGCACAGTATGGCTTTAAGTAAATTCCACTAAGCATGGCTTTTTAAAATGTCTGGTTTGGTTGAGCTTTTAAGATAATATGAAGTAAAATCTCACTAATTTAGGCCAGTAAGAGAAAAGTTAGACTCCGAAGTGGTGTGACAAATTAAAGAGTAAAATACAACTATGTTATGTGTAAATACACACAGTAACTTGAACAAGATAAGCAAAATTTTTATTATAAAGTCTTTGCGAGTTTTTTAATAGAAATATTTAAAATAAACATGTTTATACATGTCCAATCAAGATCCAGGCACAAAAGGTTTGAAAGGAGGTAGGTTTCTCACATACCTTCTAACAATAACAACAACTGGAAACATCCAAAGGTAAGAAAAGGGGCTTAAAAAAGTACATGAAAAAATGAATTCACCCAAGACAGAAAATTGAGAGGCAAAGTGATGAAAAGTGCCAGTACAATTAAAAAAATACCACAGAGCAACTGAAAAAGATTAAATGCCTGAAGCAAAACAGATGGGAAAAGAAACAATGCAAGTTATTCCGCGATGTTGTCAGATAGATAAATGACACACCTACAGAAATTAACAATGTTGAGAAAAGTTGAAGAAAAACACAAGGGAGAAACTCAGATTTTAATTAAGACTCTAGAAAAAAAAAATCTGGAGGAAATATCCAGATCACAATCTCCAATTATGAGGGTTCCCCAAGTTTCTGTGCTAGCCACCCTCTACCATCTCTTTCTTGGTACTCTCATCAGTTTCTAAGGGTTTAACTATCATCTCTAAGCACATAACTCACAAGATATATCTGTCCCGATCCAGTCTTTTCTCTGAGCTTCAGTCCCACATTACCAGTTGCCCACTGGATATTTCAAACAGGATGGGACAGAGATATCTTAAGCTCAGCTTGTCCAAAATTGAACACATAATCTTTCTTCACAAACCTTTCCCTTCTTTCAGACTTCCCTGTTTATGACAAAGTGCCCACCACTCTTTCAGGCTCCCACATTTATAACCTCAGCATTATCCCGGGTGGGCTCCTCATTCCTCCTCACCCCTCACATCCAATCAGTTGCAGATTCTTACTGTTTCTGTCTTCACATCATCTCACATCTGATCACTTCTCTCTCCTTCCCAGTCACTGAGTTGGTTGAAGATTTTATCACCGCTTACCCAAGTTATTGCAACTGCCTCCCAATGTGACTCTCTACCTCAGTTCTTTAACTGCTCTAGTCCATCCTGGATATTGATGCCAAACTAATCTTCTTTAAGTATAGAACTGATTATGTGCCGCTAAAGACAAAATATAAACTGTTTAACCTTTAAAGTTCTATACAGTCCAGCCACAACCTATCTTTCCCGTCTCACTGTGCATCAGCCTTCCCACCCCAACTTGTCTTGCACTTGACGATTAAACCAGACAGATTTTTAAAAAATGTTCTTCAAACATGATATTCCACCTCTCATTTCTGTGTCCTTGCAATGGTCTCACCACATGTCTAGGATGTACCCTCTCCTAACCTCCATCTCATAGAGTCCTTTTTTCAAAGAATAACTTGTCTTTTACAAGAAGTCTTTCTGGATCTTCCCAACTGCTAGCACCCTCCCTCTCAATCTCTCATGTGTTTAACCATTTTGTGTAATATTTATATTTATTCACTTTATATTTATATCTAGGTAGTCAGGAAGTACAATGGATAGCATCCTAGACCTGCAATCAAGAAGACTTCAGTTCAAATCCAGCATCAGATACTTATTAACTGTGTGCCTTGAGCAAATCATTTAATATCTGCCTGCCTCAGTTTCCTCAACTGTGAAATGGAGATCATAATAGCATCTACTTGCCAAAGTTGTTGTGAGGATCAAAACATATAATATTTGTAAAACACATAGCACAGTGCTATATTGATGATAACTCTTTTATTATTTTTATTCTATATATATATATTTATAAATGGACTTCTCCCCCATTATAAGGCAAACTCCTTGAAAGAAGAAATTGTTTCATTCTTTGTACTTGTATCTTCAGTGCCTTACATGTAAGTGATTAATAAATAATAATTGATAAGAAAACTATCAATATGAAGAATATAATAGAAAATCTGAAGCAATCCATAGACTCAACCCACAAAAGGCTAATTACAATGGAAAACAGGATAACAACCCATTCAGATTGTTGGAGAAAAAGCAGATTAAAAAATACTGAATTATCCAAAGAACTAGAAAACATGCAGAATCAAGTAACAGCAAGGAACAATTTCAGGATTAGTAGCATCACAGAAAAATTGGGACAGACAAAAAATATGAACACATTTAAGGAAATGGTCAAAGAAAACTTAACAGACTTAGCAAAATCATACAAAAATAGATCTGCATTTTAAAAAATCTGCAAGACACTAACAGTGAGAAATCTAAGACCTGCTGTGGCTCCTAGACACATTATGGTCAAACTCTGTTATAATGAAGGAAGAAAACAAAATCCAAACTGTGAAAAAAAAAAAGAGGCAGAAATTTCATATCAAGAAATTCTAATTAGATTGAGAGCAAGCTTCTCAAGGAAGTTTGCTATGACCAGAAATTCTGCTCCATTCCAGTGATGTACTCATCATCACTCACAAGTCTTCTGCCTTTGTGATTGAGAATTCTGAAGTTCCTCTGACCATAGACTCCCTATTTCTCCATATCTCCATATGCTTCACCCATCCTAACTTTCCCAGGTCATTACCCCTGATCTGGTCTCACTTTCTTCCTTTCAAAATCTTCATTCTATAGTTAACCAATTCAATTTCACATTGTCCTCTCTTTTCAGATCCCTTGCTCTCTTTTCATGGGGTTATAGGATTATAAATTTAGAGCTTGAAGGAATCTTAAAAGCCCTTAAGTTCAGCCTCCTTATTTTACAGAGGAAGAAACTGAGCCACAGGGAGGTTAAGTGACTTTACCTGGGTCCCACAGCTAGTACATGTCTGAGACAGGATTGAAATACATATTTTTGTGACTCTAAATCTAGCACTTTATTAACTATGTCGCCTAAGCCCCCTTAAAAGGCAATTTTTATCACTAGTCATTGCTTCCCAAATCCCAATACTAAATGATGCCTACCATCTTGCCCTCTCAACTCTTTTTAATGTTCTGTTTAATACTGCTGAAGTTAGACAACTGTGCTGACTAGCTCCATTACAAATCTGTTATTTTATCTTAATTGAACCCTCGCTGCTGCCTAGAAATCTTTCTGTTCATTCCTGATTTGCATCCTATCACAAACTCTATCATATTTTTTCCCAAGTAATCTCTCCTCAAGTCATCTACATTGTTCTCTTTTTGGTCTTCCCAACAGAAGACTCACCTCATATTTTACAGAGTAAATTGAAGCAATTTGTTCTAAACTTCCTCTTCTCTCTGATCCAACCTCTCAAACCCCCTCAACATCATCCCCATTTTTTTCCTTCTTTTCCTGCAGTCCTAGAGAAATAGATGATTTTCATCTTGTCAGAGCTAGCCACTCCACTTTAATCAGTAAATCAGCTAATCAAATCAGCAAGGATATGTTAAACATCTACTATGAATAAAGTACTGTGCAAAGTGCTGGGGATAGAAAGACAGAAATGAAACCTTTCCTGCCCTCAAGAAGCTTGTAGTTTATAAAATGAAAAGTGTTCTATTTTACTTGTGCCCTTGATTCCATCCCCTTCAATTTCCCCTGATGTGGCCCCATTTCCTTTGGCTCCCTAATTTTCTTTCTTTTTTTTCATCAAAAAATAGACATTTTTATTAAGTGTATTAACCATTGGCTCAATATTCAGTGTAATATTTGTTGTTAGGCCAATTTTCATAATTGCAAATGCAGTCCTAAAGCACCACTACTGTAATTGATTAAACACCTATTATGATAACCGAGGATAGTTACAAGACGGACATTTGAGAAGCATTTAGATTTTGAAGAAGGAAGAAAAGACAAACATTACAATTCTAATATTAAATATAAATGGCATAAACTTTGTAATAAAAAACTGGATGAATATGTCAGTAAACAAGCATTTATTAAGACAATTTACCAGAAACTGTACTGGTGATAAAATATTCGTCCTAACTATGGAGAGTGTTAGGAGCCTTTCTTCTCAGTCAGTTTTGGAAATATCATAAATTATTAACTGGGATCCAGTTACTTTCTAGATCTTTGGAAAAGAAGATGTTCTAATGCTTTGCCTTAGCCCTGTCCCCACTCTTCAGCTCCATCCAGGAAAGTGTGAGACTGATGAAATACAGAAGGCTCTTTTATATAATGTATGGCGGGACCTCTTGATTCAAAACTGACTTGTCCCTTGGAAAATGGTGTATAAAGAACTGGCCTTCAAATCTGGAGGAGCTTGAAATGTGAAAAATAAGATGTTGTCTCTTGCCCTTTTGGTTAGTAGGGATAGGAGAAGACTGAGGAGTAGGGAAGAAGCATATGATGATTTGATCACAAAAGGCAACTAACTCTTCATGACATGGGTATTCTAAACTCTTTTCTCCTTTCCATGGAGCTAAAGAACTAAGCCTTCTAGCTTATCCTTCCCTTCCTTCCTTCCTTCCTTCTTTCCTTCCTTCCTTCTTTCCTTCCTTCCTTCCTTCCTTTATTCCTTCCTTCCTTCCTTCCTTCTTTCCTTCCTTCCTTCCTTCCTTCCTTTCTTCCTTCCTTCTTTCCTTCCTTCCTTCCTTCCTTCCTTCCTTCCTTCCTTCCTTCCTTCCTTCCTTCTTTCCTTTCTTCCTTTCTTCCTTCCTTCCTTCCTTCCTTCCTTCCTTCCTTCCTTCCTTCCTTCTTCTTTCCAAAGGACCAGGGGAGAAGATCTCTTTTTCACCCTGCCACTCTTCATTCCTCAGTGGTCAGAGCATGAGACTTTAGTTTAGCCATTTTGTAGCCCTGTCTGGTGGCTGCATAGTGGGCTGATTGGGCCTAGGAGAGATATTGACTACTAATCAATCTCCACCCTCTTTTTTAGGGTGGACACATGATTTGAGGGTGGTGGGAGGCAGCACAGCATAACAAGTAGATAGACAATTGGCTTAAGACTCAGTGATACTGTAGTTCAGACATCCCTTCTGACATAAACTGGCTGTTTGACGGTGCTCCAGGCAGTTTTCTATGATTATAACTTCTTTGGATTATAGATTTTAGAGCTAGAAGGGGCCTTAGAAGTTAGATAGCACAACCTTATCTTTTTATAGATGAGGAAATTGAGGCTCAGAAAGTTAATTAACTTGCCTAGTTACAAAGGGAGTAAGCAATGGAGCCAGAATTTGAACCCAGACCTTTTAGACTCCAATATGTTGGTATATCAAATTTATTCCCAGGGGCACCCTACATTGATCCAATAAAAATTAAGGTTATTAAAGATTATATTTCCATTATATTGGATCCATAGTTTTATCTACATGCATATATATATATATATGTGTTTATGTTCATGTTTATGTTGATCTAATAATTCCCCCATTAGTCCATGTGTTGATGGTCCACATTAAATCTCTTTCAAGCAAAATGGTTATTTAGGGGGGGTTCAGCCTAATGGACTCTCTAGAAAGAAAGGGGAAAAGGGTTGAGCTGGCCATTGCCCCCCAGGGCAGACCCCTCAGGGCAAAGATTTCTATCCTTGCTTATAAGTGTATTTTTTTAAAGTGAAGAATGCAAAGAAATAATACCTTTATAAAGCAATGAAAGACAAGATCAGCACAACAGAAAGCGTATGTGTATTAACTACAGTTATCTGTAGGAAAAGGAAACAAAGTTCAAGATAGTAGAATTTCAATTGGACTTTAAAAAAGACACCAAGCAAATGCATTTATTTGATTATAGTCTGTTGAGTCATTTGGGTCTACTTTGCTAATTTCTAAGGGTTTCATATGAGATTTTGTTTCCTCTGCTTATTTGATCATTTTTCTTTGTTGATGGTTATTCAGTTTATAATGTTTAAATTTTAAAAAATTCCTTGCCCAAGGGCTCTTCTGAAGTTCTTGAGAATACTTAAAATATTTTGTTCTCTTAAACAGTTCAATAATTCATCCCATAACTTTGTTTACACCATGAATAATTCAGCAGTACATTCCAGTAGAATACAGAGGTGAACTTCAACCCCTACTGAATGATCAACAAATTTTAAATGAGAGGGGTCTGAATTAATGATACCTTGCTGTTTTGTAGGATTTTAGGAAATTGGTCTTGTTGACAGGTATTTTTCCCCCTGAATATGGATTGATTACATGTATTTATGTTATGTTTATAGTTTCAAGAATTATTTCTGCTCTTTATTATTGAGAGAAAAAGAATCTTGACTATAATGTCACCATCTAAATCCAATCTAGAGACTTTTATCTGCAAAATTATTTTCTTACCCACTCTCACCCAGCTCTCATGCATCACCATATGTCAAATCAACAAGCAAAAAGCAACAGGCCTTTAGCAGACTTCTACGGCATGCTAGGTCCTGTGCTAAGCTGGGGAGAGGAGGAAAGGCAAAAACAGCTCGCGCCTTTGAGGAGTTCACAGTCTAATGGAAGAGACAACATGCAAACAGCCATGTACAAACAAAATACCTACATACAAGACGCATGGGAGATAATTACAGAGGGATGTCATTAGCACTGAGTGGGACCAGGAAAGGCTTCTAACAGAAAGTGGGATTTTGGCTGAGCCTTGAAGCAAACCAGCGAAAGCAGAGGCAGAGATGAGAAGAGAGAGATAGTAAGCAGCTGAACTGGAGCCTGGAAATGGAGTGTCTTGTTTAAGGAACAGCAAGGAGACCGATGTCACGAGCTTATAGAGTGCATAGGGCTGTGGAAGGGGGCAGGGAGCAAGATGCAAGAAGAATGCAAAGGTAGTGGGATGAAGACTATGCAGAACTTTAAAAGCCAAATGGAGGATTCTGAATGTAAGAGGAAGCCACTGGAGTTTATTGAGGAAAACTGAATGTCACAGTGGATAGAGTGCCTGGCCTGGAGTCAGGAAGACTCCTCTTCCTGAGTTTAAATCCCAGTCTCAGATATTTAGTAGCTATGTGACCCTGAGCAAGTCAATTAACCCTGTTTGCCTCAGTTTCTTCATCTATAAACTGAACTGGAAAAGGAAATGGCAACCCTCTCCTTTATCTTTGCTGAAAAAACCCCAGATGGGGTCACTAAGAGTCAGACACTGCAGAAAAACAACTAAAGAACTACTAACCAAGGAGTTTATTGACTAGGAGGGTGACAGTCATAGTCCGACATGTACTTTGGAAGATCGTTTTGATAGCTGAGTAGAAGACAGACTGGAGTGTGGGGACTCTTAAGGTAGAGAGACCAACAGCAGGCTGTTTCTGCAGTCCAAGTGTGAGGTGATAAAGGCCTGCACCAAGATGGCGGCAGTGTAAGAAAAAAGAAGCTAGTATATTTATATGAGACATGTTGCAAATGTAGAATTGACCAGACTTGGCAACCGATTGTAGAAGTAAAGAGATTTTGAAATTAAGATGAGAAAAAAGATAGAATAAAAGCTTATTTCTCTGTTCAAACACCAGCACTCTTACCACTCATAAGTTTATTTCTTGCCTACATGTGTGGTAGTGTTATATTTTAAACCTGAATTGCTTAGTCCTACAAGCTTTTATGAAGTACCTAATACATGCAAGATACCCTTCTTAGCAATGGATGTGATGGGGATACAAAAATAAAACCAAAAAAAAAAAAAAAACCCAAAATCCCTGCCCTTAAGGAGCTTGCCTTCTACTGGGAAGAGACAACATGTTAAATAGTTAAGGAAATATAATATAATTTTTGAAGGGAGAGAGCATTTACAACAAGGAAGATCAGGAAAGGCTTCCTGTAGGAGGTGGCCCCTGACTTGAGCCTTGATGGACGATAAGGTTTCTATGAGGAGGGAATGAATGGGTAGTGTATTTCAGGGGGCCTGGACAGCCCAGGCAGACCATGTACAAAGGGGCAAAGGTGAAGGAAGGAATGCCAAGTTTGGGAAACAGCAACTAATCTAATTTGCTTGTAATGTAAAATTTGAGAAGGAGTGTAATGTGAAATAAGTCTGGAAAGCTTGACTGGAGTCGGATGGGGAGTGGCCTTAAATGCCACGTTGAGCAGATTCCATTACATCCAAGAGGTTTAGCTAAAGGAGATTCTGAAACCAGTGTAGTTACATGATCAGATCAGTTATTTAGGGAGACTCAAATCACTATTTTATACTTGTTGGTAACATTTTACATCTTGAATGGCTATGATTAAGCCTGAGAAGTTAGAGGTCCCCATAGATGATTCAGTTTCCTAGAGCCCTTTTCTTTGATGCTGAAGGAAACCTGGAGTTTCTCTGAGCACAAGCTAAGTACGGTAGATCTGTGAGCTTAATGTTCCTTTTTCTGTCCCACAAGGTGGACAAGGTGATAAATTGGAGATATTTCATCATGAAAAACCTTTTCTAGCCCCCCCTACACACTTTTAAGGCAATCGGGGTTAAGTGATTTACCCAGGGTCACACAGCTAATGTGTATCTGAGACCACATTTGAACTCAGGTCCTCTTGACCCCAGGACTGATGCTTTATCTGCTGTACTACCCAGCTGCTCCCTAATCTTAAGGAAGAGCAAAAGACTCCAATTTTTTTTGGCTGAGGGGGAGGGGCTGTCATCTTCCTTTGCCATCAGGATCAGACCTAGGCAAACTTACAAAGCAACAAAGTTTAGCTTTAGGGACTCTGATCTTCCATCCATTCTCTTATGTTTCTTTCCATCGTTGTTGACAGAAACAACTCTCCCCCAACTCCCAACAAGAAGCTTAATATATTCACTCTCCACTTCCTCACCCCTATTAAAACCTATTTTCTGGGAAATATTTGATAAAAATCATTCACCAATGAGCTATAAATAGTAACAACTAGCTAGAATTTATATAGTGCCTTAAACTTGGCAAAGGTAAGGACCTTTACATATGTAAATGTGTCATCACATGTGATGATTCTGTAAATTAGGCACTTCTTTATGCCTATTTTATAGATGAGAAAACTGAGTTAGGTTAAGTGATTTGCCCAGGATCCTTAGCTAATGTCCGAGGCAGGATTTGAACTCAGGTCTTCCTGACTGCTAGTCTAGTGCTTTATCCACTAAATTACCAAGCTGTCCATGATTAATAAAACTTAATGTATTATTGATCCCAAATGTATTTGCATTTTAATGAGGACACAATCAAAAGAATGACTTTCTAATTGTGGGATTCTAGAGTCATCTCTAGTCCTTCTGAATTCAATTAAATTGAAAAGGTCAGTTCAATAAACATTTATTCAATGAATGATTTCATATGTTCATTAGAAAGTGCCTTTGCCTTCTCTTCTTGGAGTGATATGTTTCAGTGATGGAACCCAATGTATCACGATATTTTCGTAAGGAATTTATTTCCTCTCAATTATCCACAGGAAGGTGAGTGAGGTGAGAAGACATGCAGCTAATACAAAGCAAGGTTATTTCCAAATCACTAGAATAGAGTCAGAGGTTGAAACTGTAAGATATTGAACATACAGATGAAATCTGAAAGATTTAATCAATTGCTTTGCAGATGTTTAGATAATTATACACGTGTGTATAATATTTCTTAGTATTTTATAAAGTCAAAGATTTAGAGCTGAAAGGTATCTTAGAGGCCCCTGATTTTACAGATGAGGAAACCAAGGTCCAAGCAGTCTCAGTGGCTAGCCAAAGGTCACATAGGGAGTAAATATCAAAGGTAGCATTTGAACCCAGGTCCTCTGATTCCAAGGCCAGTGCTTATTCCATTCTCCCATACTGCCTCAACAATGTAGTACATAGGTTTCAAAATAGTACATACATTTTAACCAAAATATATGATATTAAGTATTATATTAAATATTAAGTAGGCAGAGCTATATGAGACACATTTAGTAAAGGAAGTGAAGTATGTCTGTTGGAGTGTACATGCAGCCTTAGGTACTCGCACTCAGCTCCCTACCTCCCTAGGAGAGAATTTAGCCAGGAATCATTGCAAGTAATCTGCAAAGCTAATGAGCCACTTCCAACTCCATGTGAGTTGACTCCACTGTCCATGCCTTCTTTGGGTAGATTATTTTAGTGTTTGAGGGGTGCTCATTTCTTTAGTATTTCCTTAGTTCTAAGTGATTCTTTTAAACAAATGTGCTAGAAAAGCAGATTCAGAATGAGTTACTTCCCGATCAGAAATTTTTTATTTTTTGATAGGTGAGTGTAGAACTCACAAGTTCTCATTATAAATGAGAGCAAAGTCCAAATAATCTGTTATTTTGATTGCTTTTTAGCCACCACAACCCCCTCCCCTTCCCCCCCACCCCCCACCCTTGGGCAGCTAAGTGGCACAGCTGGATAGGGCACTGGGTATCAAGTCAGGAAAACTCATCTTCCAAGTTCAGATCTGGTCTCAGACTTCCTAGCTGTGTGACCCTGGCCAAGTCATTGAACCCCGTGTGCCTCAGTTTCCTCATCTGTAAAATGAACTGGAGAAGGAAATGGAAATCCACTCCAGTATCTCTGCCAAGAAAATGGGTAACAAAGAGTTGAACACAGCTGAAACACTTCAACAATACCTTCCCACCATATTCTACTGATGTTATTTTCAGGGTTGGGATTTGACAAGTATGTTTTAATCATTAATGTTTATTGTTTTATATTAAGACCCTAATTTATGGAATACATTCAGAAAGGATTAAAGAGACTTTATTATGAAGACCATATGAAGACCAGCACAAATCTCTTTTAAGATAAAAGACCATTTGTAGAGATTGTGATTTCTTTATTAGCATTTGGGTTGTTAAACTGAGTTCAAGCTGGCTCATGGTTTGGTTGTGGTTATTTACTAATTCCAGGCAGATTCCTCCTCAAGTGCTAGGGATTAACCTGAGGTATTTAGAAATTAAGTGACTTACCCAGGATCACTCAGCTAGTAAGTTTCAGAGGAAGGATTAGAACTCAGTTCTCCAAGCACAATTTTCTTTCCATTTTGTCAGCCTGCCTCTGCTTTATGTAGATCAAAATCTTCAATCTAATCATTAATATGTCTGCACCACATTTCTCTTCATATATCATCAAAAGCAGGGTTTTTTCTTTCAAAAAATCTCTGAATATCCATAAGTTTTATATGAAGAGGACAGATAAATGTTTCTTTGCTTTCTTTTCTAGTGTATCAGCTACAACAGGAAGCCCCCCATCCTCGAAGGATCACCTGTACATGTGAGGTGGGTATCAGTTTCAGTCTATGGGAAATTGTTAGGAAAATTGTAACTTAAACATATTTCTCTTGACCGTCTTCTGATTTGAATACCACTTATCTATGAATTATTTTGATCAGAAAAGGAAAAAAATAAGGTGTAGTTTTAATTGAAGTTGGATGAAAAAACCCTGTTCCTATGTTTAGGCACTTTGGGAAAAGTCTTTCCTTAAAAAAAAAATCATTTTATTGTTGACTTAACAAATAGTATCATTAAGCAATAATTGTAGAGTTATTAAATTACACAAATGTTATTAGCATATTGTTATACAGAGAAGGAAAGAATTCATAGAAAGAATTTGTCATTTTGATATATGACTCAGAACAGTTTTGTATGATCAGGGGCTTTAATAACATGTGTTTAAATCACAAAAGGAATTAATTTATAGAATTAGGCAGGGACTTTACTAGACCACTATTTAAAAGTCCAATTTCAATTTTCCTAAATAGAGTTATTCTCTCTTGCATAACAGAAATTCAGTGAGGTGGAAATTTTTCTTTTTCTCTTTTTTCCATTGAATGGAAAACATTTTCTCTATGGAAAAATTTGAGAGAGAAATAGCATATGCATATAAGTAATGGGTACTTAGCTCTAGTTGAATGCTTTTCTTTGCTGCAGTACCATGATCCCATGTGATAAACTATTTTTATATACGGCAGAAATAAAAAAGACAGGATTTTTCCTTTTAAAAAAAAGTTCTTTCTTCTTCTGTATTCCAACCAGCAACAACTTTCCTGTAGTCTTTATGACAGTGAATTTCAACTCACTCCTTTGAAGAATCCAGAAATACTAAAAAGAGAATTTTATTTCTTAAAGGAATCAGGAAATTAAAAATCAAAACACAAAAAAAGAAAACTCTACAGAGATGCTTAGTGTGAGAATGGCTTTGCTGTGGAACTTTCTCATTGAACATCTTATGCCAATTGTACATAATTTCTATATCCTCTGCTATGTATTCAAGTTGTCAGAGGGATTGGTCTAAGTGATCCCTAAAGTCTCTTCTAGGCCTCATTTTATGATTCTAATATTGGGACCAACATTTTAATATTGTCCAGAGAGCTGTGAACCTTGGTTTTCCTTTTTATTTTTTTATTTTTGTACTTAAAACTTAAACTCAGTGCCTTTATAGTAACATAAATTGTGTTTTTTCATTTCATTCACTCACCTAACTTGATAGTAAGTGTTACCACCATCACCCTACCCCAAAAGGATTAGAACTATTAGGGATTGTCTACTTGTTTGTGTTGTAAATGAGTCTAAAACACTGTATTGTTGATATCACCAAATGAAAATATTCAGCAGTGTACCCATTTCAGTAGGTAAGGAAATCATCCTCACTGCAAAGATGAATTTCCTCTTGGTGAGAAGAGAATAGATACAAAAATCTCATAACCTTTCATGTCAGTCACAGGTAATATCCCTAGTGACACTAAGTTTTTCATGAGTCCCTTCTATAAAGAGAACATCTCTTAGAAGAAGTGGCATGCTGTTTTCTATCCCTAGACATGCACAAGAGGGTTAGAGATGCTTACTACTCCTAGTGCTTGAAAGAGAAAAAAATTCCCAAGAGATGGTGGCATTGGAGTGGCTGCAGATTGGCCTAATTTTAACAATTGATTTTGCTATTTATTATGTCATGGTGATTGTCGTCACTACAGTGCCAGCACAGTACTTAGTACAGAATGGCATCTGCCTAGCAATAATCCAGGGATTTAAATTGGAATGGGGCTGTGTCTGTGTAAAGGAGGTTAAGGGCCAGTGTAACAGAGTAGACAGAAGACTAGTCTTGGAGGTAGGAAGATGTGGATTCAGACTCTGCCTCTGACATAGCCTGGCTGTGTGTGCGACCATGGCCAGCTCATATAATTTCTCAGTGCTCCAACTGACTTTCTAAGACTATAAGTTATAAAAGAATTATAGATCTGTGTTGGTAGGGGGGCAGGCATTGAAGTGTCTACACTGGAAGTTCTATATCCTGATAAATAGAGTTTAAAAGATTTTTTTGGGTTGTGGAAATTATGTACGGAAAATAATTTTTAGTCATGAGGTACTATATAAGTTATGTTCTTATATGAAATATTGTTATAAACTCCATAGCTAGATAAGTTCACATGGTTTATTTACACTGTTGTTCAGTTGTTTCAGTCACGTCCGACTCTTTATGACCCATTTGGCATTTTTCTCACCAAAGATACTGGAGTGGTTTGCCATTTTCTTAAATGACTTACAGCTAAGTGTCTGAGGCCAGATGTGAACTCAGGAAGATGAGTCTTCCTGAATATTTGAGGCTGAATCTGAACTCAGGATGATTCTTCCTGAGTCCAGGCCTGGCACTCTGGTGCCACCTAGTGCCCAATTTGTTTACATAGAGGCTAGAAATAGGGAGTAGACTTGAGGATACATTGGTATAAGAATCTACCTCTATCAGTCAGTACCCTTCAATACCTTCTCTGCAACGTAGAGTCTTAGAGAGCTTCCCAGCGACTGAGAGATTCAGTGACTTGCTCAGGGTCAGGCAGCACACAGACAAGTAGAGGCAGGGCTTGAGGCTGGGTCTTCCTGCTTCTGAGGCCAGGTCTCTATCCTCAACAAGCGATATTCGACCTCCTCTTTATGTGTGTAGTGTTTGGGTAAGTGGAATTTAGCTGCTAATATGCACAAGTGAGTTATTCCATATTGTTTGGAAAAACATACTATAGAATAAATGCTATGTATAATATATACATATATAATTAAACTGATGAAATAAAAAATTCAGACCAATCATAAACAGTAAATGGATAACAATGATGATAAACACTCACATTTACATAGTCTTACCAAAAACTCCTCTCACCTCTCTGAGGATGGTAAGTGGAAAAATGTCAACTCCATTGAGTTTCAGAGAGATTGAGTAACGTGCCCAAGGCTGCATGGCTAGTAAGAGACAGATACAGGATATTTTTGTGAGCTGAAGTAACATTGTTGACACTTTGTTGTAATTTAAAGTTTATTTTACTTCAGATTAAAAGCTGTACAAATGCATAGAAACGTTGGCTCTAAATTGGGTGAAGCAATCCAGCATCTCACCACTTCTTTTTTGGTGAACAAATGTAATTTCTCTTGTACCTGACAGCTTTTTCAATGTTTGAAGACAGCTGTCAAAGACCTCCTAAGTCTATTTTTTTTCCCTCCAGGAAAAAATGTACTCAGTTCATCCAAGCAATTCTGTATGGCATGGTTTCCAGTCCTTTCTCTCTCTCTCTTCATGCTGGTCACCTTGATCTAGATTTGATACAGTTTGTCATGGTTTTTCCTAAAATGTGGAGCATAGAATTAGTACTGGAGATGTGATCTGACCAGGACACAACAGGACCTCTCCATGATGTGGACATTATGGTTTGTTAATGAAGCCAAAGATCCTCTTAGCTTTTTGTGTTATTGTGGCACTTTACCTTGTTCCATCTGTCCATCCATTCATCCATCATTAAACATTTATGAAATGTTTATTATATGCCAGCACTGTGCCAAGTTCACTGTGCTTAGTTCTGGAGATACAAAAATAGGCAAAAGACAGACCCTGCCCTCAAGGAGCTTGCAATCTAATGGATTATTCACTCATACTGAACTTGCCATCTACTAAAATCCTGGGTGGTTGTTGTCTTTTTTAAAATCTCATATGAACTATGTGATTGCCACATTGCCTTCTCTCTGCCCTATCCTACACATGTGCATCTGATTTTAGTTTTTTTAACCAAGTATAGGATTTTACATTAGGAAAGCTAGGTGACACAGTGGATAGAACTCCAGGCCTGGAATCAGGAAGACCTGGATTCAAATGTGACCTGAGACACTAGCTGTGTGACCCTTTGCAAGTCACTTAATCTCAGTTTGCCTCAGTTTACTCATTTGTAAAATGAGCTGGAAAAGGAAATCTCTGCCAAGAAAACTCCAAGTGTGGTTGCAAAGAGTTGGACATGACAACTGAAGAAAAACAACAAAAGATTTTACATTTTTCCTGATTCAATTCCATTTCATTGAATTTAACTCAGTCTTCTGGCCTGTCAGGTCATTTGGGAAGCTTCATCTTGTCATCCACTGTATTAACTATCCCTCCCAGCTTCGTGTCACTTATCAGCTTGATGGGCGTGCTAATGATGCAGTTATCCACATAACTGACAAAAATGTTGAAGAGCACAAGGCCAAGGATAGATTCCTGGGCCACTCCAAGTAAACACTAATTTATTATTACTTAATATTCTTTGAGTCCATACTGAGACCTAGTTTTGAATATACTTATCTGTACTATCATTGAACCCACATTGCTCTATCTTGTCTAAAAGTTTATGGGGGGCCACAATGCTGAGCCCAAATCTAGGTATGCTGTACCTGCAGAATTCCTCTCCTCTTCCAGTCTATTAGGATAAATACTGAATTTGGGATTTCATTGGTATGGGGAACTTTCAGGTAAGGAAACTCCCTCTACCAATGCCTGTTAGCATCCTCTCTGCAACTTATAATTTTAGAGAACTGCCTAGAGCTAACTGATGTGCCCAGGTCTGCATGACCTGTATGTATCAAGGGCAAAAATTTTGAGGCCTGCTCTCTCTGTCCACTAAACCAATCCACTTCTTATATTTTAAAAGCTTGTGATATCTAGTATTCCCAGGTAGTCTCTTATCCAAGTACTAACCAGGTCCTATCTTACTTTGCACCTGAGATCAGGCATATCTAGGTTGTCAGGGCTGTAGAATTCTAGTTCAATAAGTTAGTTTAACCAGGAATAGATTAGTCTACATTAACTTGTTTTTGATGAACTAGTGCTGGCTCACAGGGATCAGTTTCCATTACTTCATCATGCTTCTGAGCTACCTATTTCTTTTTTTTTTTATCTTAGAGCAATTGCTAGCAGGAGATTTAAAAGTGGTTATAAATTAGTATATTCAACTGTTATTTGCAAAATACTTTGGCTGGCTCTGTGATTGCAAGGGTCAAAGTGATTGATTAGAAGGAAAACAATTGGAGGGAGAAATAAAACAGGAACCATTTTGTGATTCTAGAAAGTTAGGTGTGGGCTTTTTGGAAACATCTGTTCCCTGTGGATTTAAGTTAAAACAAGAATAAGTAGTAAGGGAGAGGATTCTGGGAAGATGGTGGAGTAGGTCAGAAAATTCCAAGCTCTCAAGATCTTCCCCCACAAAAGAGTTAAAATAGCATCTTAGGGCTAATAAAATGTGGATGGAGATAAATAAGAAGAAAGGAATAACGGGGTGCACCTGGGACAATTTGAGAAGATCAGAAGAAAAATTCCAGGACAATGTTTGGTCCCTGTGAAGAGGAAACACTTCCAGGCTAGGTTCAGTTTTAACAGCAAGTGGCAAGCTTCTTAAATGAGTGGCAAGTCCTGGGGTTTGTTGGTTTGAGAGACTGCCTCAGCCCAGCCACTGGAACTTTTACCCTTAAAATAGTGAGAGGAGTTGGGCGTTTCTGGAAAGACAGAGGGAACCTTTGCTGACCAGGAATGCCAGACCCAACTGCGCTGTGAGGAGGGCAGGGTTGAGAAGGAACCAGCACACCTGGTGAGTGCAAAAGCCGTGGGGCAGAAAGCCCCTGGCTGTGGGCACTTATAGGAGGCTGGAGGTTTGGCTTTGGTTTCAAGCTAGAGGGAAGAACTGAAGATCCAGGGCAAGAGGCACCATTTCCCACACCCCAGGGCTAGAGGTGACTACAAATAACTAAGCTATCACCACAAAAAAAATAAATGCAGAGGGAAAGGAGAAAGAATCCTACTATAGAAACCTATTATGGGAATAGAGATGGCCAGGGTTCATCTTCAGAGGAAGAAACTGAAGTAAAAAAAACCCCAAAGAGTAATGTTAAATGGTCACCTGCCCAAAAAGAATTTATAGAAGGCCTTAAAAAATACTTTAAAAATAAAATGACAGATGGAGGAAAAACTAAAAAATAAAATAAGAATAATCCAAGAAAAACAAGAAGGGTATGAAAGGAAAATCAACCAACTAGAAAAGGAGATCCAGAATCTTAAGGAAGAAAATGACACCTTGAAAATTAGAATTGGGCAAAGTAAAGCCAGTGAAATTGAAAGAGATCAAGAAATGATTAAACAAAATATGAATAATGAAAAAATAACAGAGAAAGTGAAACATCTTGTAAGAAAAAACAGATTTGGAGAACAGATCAAGAAGAGAAAATACAAAAATAATTGAATTGAAAGTTATGATCAAAAAAAGAATCTTGTTACAATAATACAAGACGTAATTAAAGAAAATTGTCCTGAAGCATTAGAACAAGGGAAAAAGTAGAAATAGAAAAAATCCTTTGAACACCACTTAAAAGAGATCATATGAGGAAAACTCATAGGAATATCATAGTCAACTTCTGAAATCTCCAGCTCAAGGAAAAACTATTAAAAGCTTTAAGATTAAAACAATTAAAATATGATGATGCCACAGTTAGAATTACACAAGACCTAGCAGTTCATAGGAAAGATTGGGGAAAACCTTGGCATGATATGAATTTAAAGATTAAAACCATTTATATATATGGCATAGGGGGGAGGAGAGGACGAGGGAGGGATCTTTAGAGGGGAGGGTGAGAGAACAGATAAATAAGGGTATTGAAGGGGGTTTAGATTTATGGGAATGGGAGGATAGGGGAGGGATCACTGAAAGGGGGTAGGCAAGTCATAGGAGGGCAAGGTAGTGGGTAAAAATAAAGTAGAGGAGGGGGCAACTAGGTGGCACAGTGAATAGAACACCAGCCCTGGAGTCAGGAGGAACTGAGTTCAAATCCGACCTCAGACACTTAACACAAAAAACTGGCTGTGTGACCTTGGGCAAGTCACTTAACCCCAATTGCCCTACCTTCCCTCTTCCCCCCCCCAAAAAAGCAGAATAGGTTGGAGTTAACTAAATCAAAGGAAATGTGGAGTTGGATCTTAAACAAAAGGTGTATTCAATATTGTTCAGCAAGAAAGGCATTTCAAGTGTTAAGGAAGTCACTTGAGGGAATTATCGGATTGTTTAGATACCAAACAAGTTACTTTGGCAGGGGTTGGGAAGTTAGAATTGTGATGAAATTATTGAAGTATAGAGAGGCCAGTTGGCTTTGGTTTCAAGCTAGAGGGAAGAACTGAAGATCCAGGGCAAGAGGCACCATTTCCCACACCCCAGGGCTAGAGGTGACTATAAATAACTAAGCTATCACCACAAAAAAAAATAAATGCAGAGGGAAAGGAGAAAGAATCCTACTATAGAAACCTATTATGGGAGTAGAGATGACCAGGGTTTAAGAGTTTAGATTTGATATGCTAGGCCATGACAATATTTCTGTAGGTGAAGAAACAACAGGATTTAGTGACCATTGGAATAGTCAGAGGTGTGTCCAAGTTCCTCCCTTTCTTTGTGGGATCAGTTGCCAAGTCTTGTTGATTCTATCATTCCATCACTTTTGCATCTATTTCAAAAGATTCCCTCCACTCACGCTGCATCTATACTACATCAGGCCATCTTCTCCTCCTGCCTAGATTATTTTAAACACCTCCTACTTGTCCTCTGTGTTGCTAGTCTCTTTCTCTTTCCAATCCATCTTCCAAACAGCTGCCAGATGGTGTTTCTAAAGTACAGATTGGCTGTGTCACACCTCCCCCTCCACACCTCCCATTCTGAAATCTTCCATTGGTACTTATTACTTCTAGGATAAAATACAAAATCTTTGACCTGACATTGAATACCTTCTACTTTCTGCCTCCTCTTTACTTTTCATTCTTCTTTCCTCATTACTTCTCTACACATTCTCTGTATTGGTTTAAATGGTCTGCTAGCTGTTCTCCACACCTGACTCTCCATTTCTGGCACTTTGTCTTTGCACAGATGGTACTCCATGGCTAAGTGCACTCCTTCTTCATCTCCATCTCTTCAAATCCCAGGCCTCCATCAATGCTACCTTCTGCATGTGACCTTTATGCACCCAACTGTTAAAATTCCCTCTTAAAATTATTGTTGTTCAGTTGTTTTTCAATTGTCTGACTCTTTGTGACTCCATTTCGGAGATTTTCTTGGCAAAGATCCTGGAATAGTTTTCCTTCTCCAGCTCATTTTACAGATGAGGAAACTGAAGCAAACAGGGTTAAGTGACCAGTCCAGAGTCACAGAGCTTAGCAAGTGTCTGAGGCCAGATTTGAACTCAGGAAGATGAGTCTTGCTGACTCCATGCCCAGCACCCTACCCACTGCCCACCTACCTGTCCTCTTCTTGAAATAATTTTGTATTATTTTGCATATGCTTTGTATTCCCTAATTGTTCACATGTTGCGTTACCCTTGGTAGAATTTAAATTCCTTGAGGGCAGAGGTTGATTCTCTTCTGTCTTTTTATTCCCAACTCCTTGCAGAGTTCCTGAACATGGTGGCCACTTCATACTTTTTTTTCTCCTTTTTTGGTTTGGAACTGATTTTATCATCAGTGCGAAGAATTGCCAGTGTGTCAAACTCCTTCCACAGATTCTGATGAACCTCTCCCGTATAGAGAGCTGGCCACCACCAGAAAGAGGTGGCTGGAGCTCATGGGTAATTGACTTGATCATGGACATAGAGCTGGTGTGTGCCAGGCACAGGAATGCAATGCTGGTCCTCTTGATTCCAAGACCTATCCTCTATGCCAGGCTGCCTCTCTAGAAATATTTGTTAATTTGGATTTAATGGAAAAGTGGAAAGAACACTTGATTGGGAGTCAGAGGGCAAGGGTAAAAATTTTAGCTTTTGTGTTTACTTTTTCAATATCAGTTAAGTCATTTTCACTTTCTGAGTTTCAGCTTCCTCTTCTGTAAATGAGCCAATTGAGTTATGTGCTCTCCAAGGTACCTTCTTCTAAAGCCTGTGATTCTGTAGGAAGGAAGGAGCAGGGAGGAATCAATGTTCCTGTGTGTCTAGATAACAGTGATAATGACAGTGTTTGTACTAATAAAGAGACTGAGTTATGAAGTTGACTTTAAGAATATTTTCTTGACATAAATTTGTTGAATTTCACTTTTTAAAAAATTATGCCTTTTTCTTTTAGCATTTGCATTGTGTTGCAAAGTTTTAGTGCAGTGGCTGAGGATACTGTGGAATTAAGCCAAATCAGAAAGCAAAAATATATTCAGTGACAAATCATGTGCTTCACTTTTCTCTTGTGATCTAAGCTTTTACTGCTGATGCTACCTTCCTGCTCTGCTCCTTCTCAGCTGGGTTTCTATTATCGGCAGTGAGGCCACAAGGTGCAGCATCTTCTTCTAGAAACTTGACTTGTTCAGCTGTCAAAACAAATTAGGAATAATTAGTAATGAAACCCTGATGCTAAAATATCTAATAGTAAGAGAAGAGCATGTGATATATGGTTGAGGGGCCATGTGGCAATTGAGGCACTCTTTATTCTCTAAATTTCAGACAATCTTACAGATCCATGTTTTGAAAGATAAACAGAAACATATCATGGCTAACAGTTTTTGTTAAGAGACAATTTAAAAAAAAGAATATAAATAACCCTTTCAAAGATATGAGGATAGAGTCATATATATATATACATATATATGTACATATGTATATATATATATATATATACACATACATATATATATGTGTGTGTGTGTGTGTGTGTGTGTGTGTGTGTGCATGTATATATGGCACAGTGAGTAGAGCACTGACCCTAGAGTCAGGAGGACCTGAGTTCAGATCAGGCTTCAGACACTTAACATGTACTAGCCATGTGACCGTGGGCAAGTCACTTAACCCCAACTGCCCTGCCTTCCCCCTCCAAAAAAAAAAAAGAGAAAGCTATGAGGATATGCATTGTCATAGTTTAGAGTGGTTTTAGAAATTGATCAACCAACAAAATCTTAAAATGATTTTGAGAAAGCATTTATATCCTGATGCATATGTAGATACATATGCACATCTATGGTTATGCAATTCCTTCCTAAAAATATGTTTAAAGATATTCTAGTAAATTTCTTTTTAAATCAGGAGGTGACTTTGAAATAGTTCATTCTAAATTACTTTATGAACCAGGAAGACATAAAAAAAGGTGTTATTTCATGGTTCATAATATTTTGTTCTGCAGTCCTGTGTAAAACATGAAATCAAACTATATTTCAAATATACAATAGGCAACCTAATGTAATGTCACTAAATTAAAGCTATTCACTTCACTCATTATCAAGAAGGAATATGTGGTAGGGAGAACAAGAGACAAACATTTTGTAATGTCTAGGGAAGAAGGATATAGGTCTGAATTTGTTGAGATATCCATTCTTTCTCATTTCAGCCTTGAGTCTAGTCTCAAGGTTTAAACCTACAAGGTAATAGTCAAAGCAGAATTGAAGCAGCTCAAAGGAAATGCAGGATGTCCAAATTCAGAGAATCCGCCCCAAATAGTCAGTATGCTAGTATACACCAGTTGTTTGCCCACATGCACAACAGCTGGGGGGAGGGGGGAATACTATGTGTGTATGTGTCTGTATATCACATAGATATAAAAAAATACGCACATTTATGTACACATACACATTATTTCTCTTGCATGCATACATGTATGCATGCATAGGTATGTGGAGAGAAATTACATATAGTAGAGATTTAATAGGATGTTAGAAGAGGAGGGAAGTTTAAGGACTTTGAAATTTATACCATCATTTCTATCAGACAAATAGGAGAATAGTAGGTTATTCGTCTCAGGGCCTTCTTCAGCTGGAGGTCCTACCTGGAGCAGGGCATTCTCCAGTCACCAGTAACCCTTCCACCCCCTCCCAGGAATTCTGCCCTAGGGTCTTCTCTAGCTACTACCCGAATCTTCTCTAACCGTAAGACCTGACCTGGAACAAGACCCTACTTTTTTGGCTTCTGCCGTAGGTTCCTACTCTGGAGATTTTTCCAGCACCAGGCTCAAGTGGTCAGTTCCAGTTAAGACTCAAATACCTAGTTCCTGGCTGCTGGGATCTTCACAGCCTTCTGCAGCACCAGCCCCCCTCAGGGAAAGATCTAATCCAACTCCTGCACCCCAATACTTTCTTCATAAAATAGTCCAGACTATTTTGTGGAGAACTCACACAGGGCAAGCATTCACATGGTGGTCAGGAGTGATACAAGGACATTCTCAAGGTCTCTCTTAAGAACTTTGGAACTGATTGTGTGACATGGGAGACACTGGCACAGAACTGCTCAGCATGGCATGCCCACATCAGAGAAGGTGCTGTGCTCTATGAGCAAAGCAGAATTGAAGCAGCCCAAAGGAGCAGGATGTCCAAATTTAGAGAATCCACCCCAAATGTTCACATGGACTATTTGTGCCTAACCTGTGGTAGAGTATTCCAAGCTCATATCAGTCTGATCAGTCACAGTTGGACAAACTGTCACTTGACTGTAACATAGTGATGTCATTTTGATCCTCTTCAAGAACAAAGGAGAGCAACCTAAATTTTCTCCAGTGTAAGTCAGTTGCTGCTGTTTCATAATAAGCTTCTATACCTCCTACTTTTACCTGCAATGAGATACCTCTCCCAGGGCCTTGCAGGACAGAACAACTACTTGCCTTAAGGATGGACTTTTTTTTAATATTTTATTTTATTTATTTAATTTACATCATTCATTTCCACGAGATTTTGAGTTACAGATTTTCTCCTCATCTTTCCCCTACTCCACCCTCAAAACAGCCATCCCCTTGTATAACCCCTCCTCCAATCTAATCTCTCCTATGCCCTCCCCCATCACTCCTCTAACTTTCCGATAGGACAGGATGGATCTCCCTTCCACAGTGCCTGTGAATCTTAAGTTCCAGTTAGATGTAATTAATAATAATAGTAATAATAATTGTATATATATATGTATATATATATACATATATATTTTTAACATTTGATTATAGAGCTTTAAATTCTAGATTCTTTCTCTTCCTCCCTCGTCAGCCACCCCCACTGGAAGAGCAAGCCATCAAATGCAGGCTGTACATGTGTAGTTACGCAGAACCTCTCCACAGTGGGCACATTGTGAGAGACTGATTACATGTCCCTCCTTCCTAAAGGATGGACTTTCAACAGCCTATTTACATCCTTTTCTCAATGGACATTTCTCTACCTGCTGACTTTCTGCTCTGCCTTATTCCTCAATAGCATCATCTCATCTTATGCAATCTGCATATCAGTGATTCTGAGCCCCTCTCTGGTACTGTACTGACCCCATTCTCTATCCCCAAATGCCAGCTGTCATGTTCAGACACCACAACCTAAGCCCCTACTCCTCCCTTCTGTATCCCAGTCCATATCTCTTTCCCCCTTCCCCTGTGCTCTCTGGAATATATTTTCCATAATTAACAAACTTGCTTTTATCCTAAGGCTCCTTCTCACTCCTTCCATCTTCTAGCACTCACTACTGTTCCCTGGCTGCCCTTTCTAGTACTTACTACATTTTCCTTCAAATCCCTGATGCACTATTCATGGTGGAGGAGTTGGAATACTCTTCGATCCACCTGGCACATCCAGACTCTTTCTTCTATCACCATCATTCAGCACCTGCCCTTTGAGGTTCTGGTTTTTCCAAATTTGCTACCCAAGCCCTATCATGGTAGTCATTATCTAATGACCCCCCCAAGGGTTTTCTTTTTTTCCTCAGTAAATTCAGTTCCTGGTTCACAATCTTTTTCTCCTCCCCTATTTGACTTGTATCAGGAGACTTCAATATACATATTGATATTCCCTTAAATGTCCCAGCTTCCCAGTTTCTAAACCTAAATCAGTTCATATGACCTACTCTTCCACTCTACCTCAGTTACATATAGAGATGGTCATTCCTTGCCCTTGCCATGACTTACAAATGTTCTGCTTCTATACTTATAAGTTATATATAAGCATATTCATTTTTTAAAAAATAAATTGCAAGATTTATTTATCACCTATATTTCAGTGCATTCCTCACAGAGAACACAAATTTAATTCTCCATAAAAAAATTCATTTCTATTACATACTAAAAATCACTCCATATTTATGGACAAATAAATTCATTTTCCCCTTAAGACCTAATCTTCCTTTAAAGAGATTACATACATACTCACAGTGCAAAATGTCAAAGAATACCCATATTTGGCTCACATTTCTCTGGATCATAGCATTACAAAATGGAAGTTCATTATTCCTGATAAGTCGATTCAGTTTTATCCAAATATCTTCCAGAGTTTGGTTGTTAAAAACAGAATGTTCTATTGTCCATCTTGCTCTATATAATGAATGCAGCTTTAATTTTTCTAAATTCTGTTGTAATTCTCTAGACGAAGGCAAAATCTTTTCTGTAAAATTCCTGGAAACTGAAACACTCCAAGACCTTTTCAACTGCCATTTTGCTTTTTGAGTTTGTTCATCTGGATTTCCATAACTAAACTGTTCATCCAATGTTCGTGCTGGGGTTAAACACTTCCTCTTTTCCAAATCTGGTTGAAACATCAGAAGGCCCACTGTACAATCATAATTCTGAGCTTTCCTGTGATGTTCTGAAATGGTAAAGCCCTGGTCTGCTTCTTTAGTGGCTTCACCAGAAATAATCGGCCGTGGTCTTTTAGGTTTGAGGGGGAGTTTTATTACATCATTTGGAAACCAAGGTATAAATCTCAATAGGGGACAAGTAGGAAATTCATTAATAGCTTCTTCTGCAACTTTGTATAATCGTGTAGGGTCACTTTCACTTGGTCGATAATACAATACTACCTCTGTACTCATTCTGCACAAGTCCAGATACTAATAATCAGGACACAAAATTTCTTGGTCAAGATCCTCAGTGCTAGAACTTAAATTCATAGTTATAAGACTTTCTTGTCTGTCTTTCCACGTTTTACATTGACAAGAAGGAAGAAACAGGACCTTTCAGTGCCAGTAAACACTCCTGCACAGGTGGGTTCACCTCCATCTCTACCGGAACCTCAGAGCTACCAACAACCGAGACTGGCGAGGCTCAACAAGCAATGCTTCTTCTTCTCCCCCCGCCCGAAGAAAACAGGAAAGCTCCTGGTCTCGGGCCAGTGACACCTAACGTCACTTCCAACCCCTGCTCCTCTCCCCCAACCCCCCTGCAGTTTGGTTCTATTGAAGCCCACCATCATCCTCTCAAATGTATGCAAACATATCTCCGGTTGTCCTCTACCACCCCGAAAAGCTACACACAACCCCAACTGCTTCCTGCATCCATACTCTTCTCCCCGCCCATCATAAAATTGTATAATTTTGCAAAGAGCGGTTTCTAAACACTGATTGGTGACAGCGTAGTGCAGTCGTATCGATAAAGCAGTCAGAAAACCAGGATTCCAAAGCGTTATAGAACAGCATATTTATTTATATCATGTGTAAGACGAAGTGTGGTCTCTCATTTGCTAAAGTATACAGAGCCTTTGGCCTCAGGGCCATAAGGAAAATAAATAAATAAGAGAACTGGCTCTAAGCCGTGATTAATGAGACTTGCTGTTTGAAGTAAAAGGCATTTGGGACCATAACTAAATTTTGTTTGGAGTTTGAATTTAGGTATGGTTGCCTGCATAAGTCAGTGCCTGCATCAGGTGCCCCAAGCTACTCAGAGGGAGTGTGATCCTATCCTGTTAACAGGTGGAAGTCTACATCTGATAAAGGCCGAAGGGGCAATCCTAGTCTCAACTAGGATGGGACCCCTTTTGGCTCAGCTTACCCATGAAATTCCTTTGAAAAGGAATGTTTTCCACCTATTCCTGAGTCTAGCTGTGAGGTGGTATCGATACTACATGGATGGATATCTGTGACCTTACCTGAATTTAAACAGAGCCAAGTATGTTTTATCCTGTCATATTTGGAATGTCATATGTCCCTGCTTATCCCTTCTGTAGCAAGTTTCTATAATCAGAGTAAATAGTCAGTAGAAGATATGAACCATCTTGTTTTGTGGTTAACAAATGTAAAGGAAAGCTGAATAAACTGAATAATGGTTTTGAGGGATTTGGAAAGACAGATAAGAAGGTTTGGGGACAAAAGAGGGTTTATCTAAGCCCCTCCTGTCTCCAGATAATTGATATCA
>CM053588.1:238874447-238898282 GCA_028646515.1 Pseudochirops corinnae | reverse complement strand
TCGCTCAGTCCCCCTGCTGTCTGCAGGCCACGGGCGGGAAGCTACAATGTGGAGGCGGGCGCAAAACCTCTGCCTTTTGCTTTTCCGTTCTGGAGGCCTTTCGGCCGGACTGCTTATCTCCCCCTTTCGCAATCCCCACTTGCAGCTGCCGCTAATCCGCTCACCTGAGAGGCTCCTCCGTTCCTCCCATCCAGCCACCCCTGGGGCACAGCCACAGCTTCAGGGCAGGCTGGTTTCGGTTCACAGTGCTGATATGGTTCCTCGTAGCCGAGCTGACTTTAGTGGGAAGTATCTTTGTGTGCGTTTTGGAGTTCTAGGATTGGTTTAGAGTCCTGTTTTATGGGTATTTTGGGGTGGCTATGTGAGAGCTGCGATATGTTGCTGCTGCTATGCCGCCATCTTGGCTCCACCCCCCCCACCCCTGGATTTTTTCACTGGTTGGACTGCCCACTTCTCGCGAGATTCTAATCAAGAGACCTTTCTCTATTTTCACCTTGAGCTGTCTCCGAGTGATTTAGGGATCTCTTAATCCCACACATATAATATACTTTTAAGTTCTAAAATTCCTTTATCTGATTATAATATTTTATCATTCCATTTTCCACTCTGCCTAACCTTTGTTCTTCATCCTCACTTCCATTTCCTCTACTATTCATATCTACACTATACTCTTGAGTCTCTTACCACTTTCCTTGATCGTGTTTTGTCAATCCCCAGCCCTAAATTATTTCTACCATCTGCTTCATTCATTCCTATTTCCATGCTGATGAATGGAAGTGGATGAAATCAGAAAACCATTAAGATCTCAATGCAGTGGGTCCTCACAGCAGCAAGGTAAATCATTGTACTCTGCTATAACAAATTCAGTTTGCCTCTCTCCATGTGTGTTTTTTTACTATGTTGTCTTTCCTCAAACTCACCAGAATAGAACAACCTCTAACCCCTCTGCTGAAGACCTAACCTAATACTTCATAGACAAAATTTAGACTATTCACTGAACGTTCCTTCTTCTTCCCTCCTCTCTATCTCACATCATTCAGATATCTCTCCCCATCGAATCTCCTCCTTTCCTGTCTCAAATGAAGATGTGGTACTTATTACCAAGTCAGCACTTCTACATGCACCCCTGATTGTGTCGCATCCAATTCCCCCTCACTCTCCTCTTAATCTGTTATCTTAAATTTACCCCTATCAAATAGATGTTTCTCTCCTACATACAACATGCCCATGTTTTCCCATCCTTTAAAAAAACAACAACCAAAACAACAACAAAAAAATCTCATTTAATTTTGTCATCTTCTACCCCCTCCTCCCCAGGAATCATTCCATATTCTTCTCCCCTTTTCAGCTAAGCTCCTTGAGAAAAACATTCACAGTGGTTACCTTCACTTCCTCTCTTACTTTCATCTAAAGGCTTTGCAATTTGACTTTCAGCCTTATCATTCAATTGAAACTCTTCTCTCCAAAGTTACCAAATGACATCTTAATTGTAAAATCCAATGGGCTTTTCTCAATTCTCATCCTTTTCCACCTTTCTACATTATTTGACACTGTTGATACTTCTCCTAGGTGCTGTCTTCTATCTATATCTTTGTGATACCAACAACTCTTTCTAAGTTTCCTTTTCTGCATTTTTATCCTTGTCATCATGCTAACAAGCTGTGGGTGACTCTCAAGGCTCTGTCTTGGAACCACTTCTCTTTTTCATTATTTCTATTTCATTAAGTGATCTCATCAATTTCTATGGATGCAATTATTACCTCTAAGTAAATGATTCCCAGATCAATAGATCTAACCCTAGTCTCTTTCCTGAATGACATTCATGCATTACCAGCTGCTTCTTCAACATCTGGAACTGAATTGAGGTTTGCTTCCTGTACATCTTAGATCAAAGTGAGTCAGTCGAATACTCAAACCTTGCTTTGGCTCCACTCTTTTGGCTTTCTCCTCTATGAAGGCCTGCCAACATTTTTCTCACTGGCTAGAAAACAAAGCAAAGCTATGTAGCATGAGCTGCTGTGGCTTTTAAAAATTAGAATCATAGATGGAATTGGATGTCCCATAGGCATCTCAAATATAACATGCCCCAAACAGAACTCATGTGTTTTTCCCTCCTTCAAGTGATTCCTTCTTCCAAACTTCCCTTTATTATCAAGAGTACCGCCGTCTTTCCAGGTACCCAGGCTTGTGATCTGATGTCATTCAGCTTCTCACTCTCACTCACCCCTCATGATTTATTCAGTTCATTGCCACACCTCATCATTACTACAATCACATTTCTCACATATGTCTCCTTTCCATCCATAGAACCATTTCCCTGGTTAAGGATCTTACTACCTCTCACTTGGACTATTTCAATAATGTTCTAGTTGTCTATCCATCCTCTAGTCATCTGTCAAAGTGATTCCTAAATCATAGATCTATTGATGTCACTTCCTACCCCCCCCCAGCAAAGTCTGGAGGCTCCTTATTACCCCCAGGATCAAATACAAAGTCTTCCTTGTGCCATTTAAAGCTCATCATAACCTGACCCTAACCTACCTTTCTGACCTTCCTACATTTTACTCCTTGCACATACTCTCCATGCACCGTAGACTCTATAATTTTTCTGTTCTAGTCTCCTTGCTGTTCCTTACACACACCATTCAATTTTTCATCTCTCTGCTCTTGTACTGACCATCTCCCAGGTTTGGAATGGTCTCACTCTACCTCTGCCTCTTAGTTTCTCTATTTCCACTCTTGGCTCAAATTCTACCTTCTGGAGAAGCCCTTTCTTGGTCTCCCTTGCTGCTAGTATCTTTACTTTTAGATTACCTCCTAACTTGTATATACTGCATTTTGTCTTTTCTATTAGAATGTCCTTGAGGGTAGCTTTTTTCTTTTTTGTATCCTCAGTGCTTAGATTAGTGCCTGGCACAAAGTAAAATCTTAATTAGTGTTTTTATGGAGTGATTGATTGAACCGTTTCAAAGGAAAGGGAACAAACCGAGCCTTTCTCTCTTTCCTCTGAAGTTTTCTGGTCAAATGTTTATTATAACAATTTTTGTTGTGTGTGGCTAGGACAAATAAGAGAACTAAAAATCCAAGTCAATGCCGTTTGTGTAATAAGAGATGTAAGGAAAGTTACAAGTTTTGTGTGAGATTCTTATCTTGATGGTAACATGGATTTGGATGTTTGTCAAATTAATTTTAAGTTGCCCATTCATCTAACAGAATTAATAATGTCAGCTGAACAAATGTCTCTATTTTAAGACACCGCCTCCCCCCCCCCTTGAGATTTGGGTAGAAAAAAATCAGTGTCTTCGGATCATGTATTAATTAACATGTAAGGTGATCCTCTTATAAATAAAGTAACAAAAAGGGATGTGTTGGTACTTGTATGAGGTATAGGTGCTCTCATTTCTTCTGTGATGGACGCCTCTTACATCCTGGTGGGTGGACTAATAAGGGTGGTCCCTCCAGTTTGGTGAATTTGTCTCAAAGAACATATTATACTAGTAGAAGGTAGCATTATCTTGTTGTCCAAGCCCAGAAGTAAGGGTGTAATTGTTTGTAATTCTGTACTAATTGTTGCTGGGTGGAGAGTTAGCCTCTCAGCCCTTCTTACAACTCATCATCCTGTTCCATAAAACTGATCATACTCAGGTATCTCTTGGGTGTTGTGAATGTTCATTACTTAAGGTCCATAATAAGTTCTGGATATTTTATAAGAGTGCTCAGTATTATTACTGTTACCTAAGGTCAGAGTTTTTTCTTCTTCTTCGAACAGAAGTAGCATTCAGAAGCTCATTTGAATGGGTCTTTCAGTTTTGTTTTAAAATTGCACATAGGTAATTCTGTAGTAAAGCTTGCTGCTTTGTCTTAATATCCTGATGTAGGGATATAACTAGAAAGTTGGGGCCTTCCAAGATAACGTTTTGGAAAGGGATCATTTAGTCTGGTATTAATTGTAAAATAAAAGAGGCCCACTGCCCTCCTTCTTTTACCTAGACCAGGAAAGTCATCCCTTTTGTGTATGGTACATCCTCTACCCAAAATTTCATAAAAGTCAGAGGTGTCTTGAGGTAAGAACAGAGCATTTATTCAGTTCTCACGAGAAGAGGGCATCACCTCCACTAGGACAGATTAGTGGAAGGAGACATGTTACAGAAGACAAATTGAGGTTATATACCCTAACACAGACAAACTCCCTCCCTCCACTATCCCTCATTCCCATTGGCTGGGAGGCAGGCTTATAGTCTAGGTGTGAAAAAGATAAGAACAAGGAAACAGGGTTTAACCAATCCAAACATACATGTCCTTATTTGGCAAACTTAATGCTGATGTAGCAGTAAAGCAGGGGGAAGGGGGAAACTGAACCTCAGGCCTGTTCTCACAAGAAACTTTACTAGATTTTAGGATACAGTCTGAGAAGTTTTCACCTCTCCCCACTCACTTAGGTGGGAATTACACCTATGGAGGAGGAAGGAACCTAAGTTCCTCTCTTGTCTTCCACTTTTTCCCCATGTAAGTAAGGCATAGATTGAGTAATTAACCACTCCTCCACCAAAAAACAAACTCATAATTGGTATTTATCAGATGATTACTTATGATTCTTGTTGTCTCATAAACTTAGAAGGTTTCATTGTAGGGACATTTCATGAAAAGGCAATTATGGGGTGTTAATTTTGATAATATGGTAACACTCTAAAATATACCTTGTTCAATCAACAAAATTTGGTAGTAATCGTGGGGTTGTTATTCTCAGCTTGTAGGGCTTTATACCTTTGGTCTTTATGGGAAAAGGGCTGTGAAATAAAGCAGGCTGGATTCTCCCTCCTAGAGATGTCAAAGCCACCAAAGTAGCCATGACAGTGTGAGGTGAGGAAAAACTAGAAAGAGGTTATTCTGTAGTTAACCAAAGGGTTAGTTATGAATAAATGATCACCTTGAATAAGTCACTATCTCTCTAGTTCTAATTATCCTTATCTGTAAAATGAGGGGCTGTCTTAATGAGAGCTGTAAGGCCCTTTGCAACTCTAATATTCTGAAATTAATATATTTATTCAATAAGAATTTATTGTTTACTTTTATTTATTAAGCTTACATTTATTAACCTAATATATGCCAGGCATATATGGTTGCAACTCTTATATATAAGATCCTCTTCACCATTTTGCCATTCCGATATCAGATTATTGTCCATTTTAAAGCTTGTTTCTTATTTATATACTAAGGTTTAGCAGGGGGTATTTTCAACTGATTTCCAATGGCCACAGTTCCAATCAGTCGAGAAGCATTTATTAATCACCTTTTGTATACCAGGTAACATGCAAAGTGCTGAGAATAACAAAGAAAGGCAAAGACTGACTCTATTCTCAAGAAGATCATGAAAAAAAGAGCAAACCAGAAAATCTAAGTTAGAACACAGACCCTGACAAAGAGTGAATTTGGACAAGTTTGTCTTCCCATAATGGCAGCAAATAGTTTATATTAAGATACTTGGGGCATTTGGCATTCCAACCTGTGGTTCTGATTTTTAAAAGCCACAGCAGCTCATGCTCCACAGCTTTGCTTTGTTTTCTAGCCAGTAAGAAAAATTTTGGCGGATTTTCATAGAATAAAAAAACCAAAGGCTTGAGCCAGAGCAAGGCTTAAGTATTTACTGACTCACTTTGCTCCAAGATGTACAGGAAGCAAACCTCAAGCATGTAATTTTCTCTTCTTTCATTGAACCATTTTAGGGGATAAAATCCTCCCCAACTCAAAACTTGATAATTCAAAGTAAACTTATATACATACATATGTATCATTATCTATTTATCTATATATGTGTGTGTACCTACACATATTATATACATTTACTGTTTCAACAACATTCGTGGGAGGAGAAAAATCAAAATTTCTGATCTGTCATATCATTTGTACCTGACAGCTTTCAAATTTTTTGTGGCTGGAGAATCACTTTTATATTAGGGGAAGGCAGTAGGGAAGGGACCAAATATATAAGTACTATGGACCAGGCTCTTAAATAAGTACTTTATAAATATATCTCATTTGATATTAAGCAATTTACCTTTATTTCACTGGCAAAGGGTACAGGGAACAAGTTTTGGATGATAGATTTAGAGTTGGAAAGAACCTTACAGATCATCTCATGCTGTCCCCTCATTTTACAGACAGGGTAACTGTCTGGAAGACTTTCAATGGCTTGTTCACAAAGTCATATAGGTAGTAAATGACAGAGGTGGAATTATACACACACACACACACACACACACACACACACACACACTACATGTATACAAATTTAGAGGATGTTCCTTAAGACTTAGTGAAGTTTTGAGTTATTATAGCTTAAAACTGCCCTAAGACTTTTGGGACCCACAGAGAGCTATATAGATAGATGGAGATATGGATATGGATACAGATATGACTATAAATAAAGTTATAGATCAGTGTGTGAAGAGAGACAGAGACAAAGAGATAGTGGAGGGGCAGGCAGTGCACTTTGTGATAAAGACATAATTATATACACCTATCTTTCTTAAACTAGTACCTGGGACTATAAAAAACTAAAAACAATGATATTTTTTAAATAAAAAAAATATCTGGCCAAGAGTGAAAGAGAACTAGACTGGAAAGTATTGTTTTGTTTTGTTTTTTGCTTTTTGGAGGGGGGAAGGCAGGACAATTGGGGTTAAGTGACTTGCCCAGGTCACACTGCTAGTGAGTGTTAAGTGTCTGAGGCTGGATTTCAACTCAGGTCCTGGACTCCAGGTGGAAAGTATTGTTTTGTTTTTTGTACTTGTATGTGTCCCACTCAGGATAGTGATGGGTAGATAGTAGGGGCTTAATAAGTACTTATTGATTGATTGGTCGAAGACTTAAAAGCTACTTGACACTTATTACCTGTGTGACCTTGGGCAAGTTACTTAACCTCTCTGGCTTTCAGTCTCCTCCTCTGTCAAATGAGGAATTAGAATTAGATGGTCTCTAAGGTGTTGAACGGCTAAATCTATGACCTTGACCAAATTTATGCACATTTTCCGACATTCTAAAAGTCATCCTAGAAATGTCAATAAGAATTTTCTAGACCTAGCTCAATACAAAAAGGCAACTACTCAACTTTACCATTCTTTACAACAGAAATATAAGGTGAGGCTGTTAATTGTCCTTTCACTTGTGAATAGGTTAGAACTGCTGGAAACAATAGAGAAATATATGTGTTATATTCAGAAGTTTGATAATTTTCTAAGCTCAGCTTTTTTAAATGACATTTCCACCATTAGGTAGAAATGAAGAATCAACATTTTTTCCCCTGCCTGATTCTCTTGGACTATTGCCATAAAATAGTGTTCCCTTGCTAAATAAAATGGCAAGAAAGCTGATTCTACAACATTCATAGGAGGGGGGGAAATCAATATTTATGATATATTTTATTGTTTCTACCTGCTGGCTTTCAAATTGCTAGTGACTAGAGAAGCAATTTTAAATTAAACAAGTTACCTTTGTTTCACTGACAGAATAGGGTACACAAAGCAGGACTGTAAGAGCGGTTTTGTGGATGATGCATTTAGATCTGTAAGGGCTCTTAGAGACGCTGTGATCCAATCCTAAATGGTGCAGATGAGAAAACAAATTATGTGATGGTAAATGACTTGTCCAGAAGCTTACAGTTATTAAGTGACAGAGATGAGATTCAAACCCAGATTCATATAATCAATCAAGTATTTATTAAGCACCTTCTTTCTATGTACCAGGCACTGTGCTAGACATCAGGAAATATAAAGACAAAAAAGAAATAGTTCCTGCCCTTAGGGAGTTTGCCTTCTATCAGGTGAATCAAGATATGCCTAAATAAGCATATTCCAATATATAAAAAATAAACACAAGGTAATTTTGAGAGGGAGGACACTAGAGGTTGGGGTGGGGGCTTTAAGTACAAGGTAATGCCTGAGCTGAGTTTTGAAGGAAACATAGGATTCCAAGAGTTGGTGGTGAGGAGTGAATCCATTCCAGACATGGGAGACGGCCAGTGTAAAGGCATGGAGACTGTAGATCAAATGTCTCTACTCTCAATCCATTGGTCTTTCCACTATTTGAGGTGCTACCATCTTACCGTTACGTTGATAAAAAACATTTAACATGTGAAGGTAAATAATGACGTGTGTAAAGTGTTGTGACATGATGCTCAGGGTTATTGAGTTACCAGGATATCCTCATGATGTTAACATAGTCCTGATCCTTGGAATGGGGACACTTATCTTCTGTATAAATATGCATGACCTGGAAGCTTTGAACTCAGAAAGACATGGTTTCAGGTACTATATCTCCCATATACTAGTTGTAAGATTCTCAACAAGTCACTTAACTAAGCTCGTACATAAAAGTGTTTTGAAAACCTTCAGGGGTTACTTGTGGTTGTTTAGTCATTTTCAGTCCTGTCCAACTCTTCATGACACTTTTTGGGATTTTCTTGTAAAAAATACTGGACTAGTTTTCACCATTTCCTTCTCCAGCTTATTTTATGGATGAGGATATTGAAGCAAATTGGGTAAGTGACTTACCCAAGGTAATAAGCTAGTAAGTGTCTGAGTCCAGATTTGGACTCAGGTCTTCCTGACTCCAGGTCTGGTACTCTTTCTCCCTTTCAGGGCACGTAGCCCTCTAAGACTGTAACTCCCATATGAATTGCCAATCTATATGGAGGAAGATTTCACTCCCCAACCCAAGAGTTCCCTACAGAAATGAAATCTTCTTCCTTCACAAATGACACATTACACCAAACACAGGTTATTGTTCCCTCCCACATGTGGTTTAGAATACTGTGGTCACATTTTAATATTTATCTTGAGAATTTTGCTCTTCCTTTAAATAATAGCTTAAAATTCTACAGCACTTTAAGGTTTACCAAGTGTTTTCCTTGAAACAACCCATGGTTGTATAGTTAATAAGTATCTTCCTAGAGATACAGTTCCAGGTCTCCTGAAATTCATTATTTTGTCATGCTTCAGTGTTCCTGTTCTGTTTTTTGTTTGTATATTCTATTTTTTTCTTTGATATGAACACTATGAGAAGTTTCAAAAATGCTAATTCAACCTAATTACTCATTTAAAAACACTTTTATTTAAAGTCATATCATTTCCTTAGACCAGTTTATTTTTAAATGGTCCATTTGGCACGGTATGAATTGTTTCCCTCTTGTAATCAGACACACACACACACACACACACACATACACACACACACCCATTCCAAATTCCAAGAATGTGTTCATGCAAGCCCAATTTTAATTCCTCCATTGTATGGACCATTAAACTTCTATTATAATATATTTGCATGTGTAATTATAAAAGATGAGTAAAATGATTTAGAAGCATGAAGAATCACTTCAATATTGCTGAACAACCTTTTAAACTGATTATCAGTAACACTAACTTGCATTGCCTATGCTTATGGAAAGACTGCCCCGAATCATTACTTAATTCATGACATCTTAGATTTCATCAGCAAAACACTGCAATACCAGCTAAACAGGGGAGTGAAGGAATTAGTTGCGGTTTAATTTTGTTTGACATTCCCATTATAACATGCAGAGGGGCAGGGTCTTATTCTGAAGGTTGCCTTTCTCTGCAGGGCCTACATTAAAGCCATTGTTTCCACCCGCCTAGAATACCATGCTTTCTGATGGACCCTCTGTTTTGCTACCTTTTGGGTGAAGTGAAATCATTCTTTAAGAATGCTGAATCAAAGATGTTTGGCTTTGAAAGATGAGTTCAGGTCCCAGTGAAAAATGTAGTATATTTTTAAGCCTTTTGGAAGAAGTTTTTTTATGGTCTTTGAGGGAGCTACAAACTAGTAGTATATCAAGATACACAGCTAGATCTCTAAAGGTTAAAGGGTATGGTATCCCCCTTTCTGTCTCCTTTCAAAGACTTTACTGTTAGCTTTGTCTCCAAACATTCTTCCTAATCAGAACCTTCAGGATCAGTACCTACTCCTCACCTTTCATAAACTCAGTCCTGTAGAGAAATGAAATTTAATTGCTCCCCACTAAAGTTTGAGGATCCATATTGTCAAATTTATTGGGGTCTACGGTTTGAAGGAGAAAGTGGATTATCTTCTTTTTTTAATCCTTCTGTAGAAAGCTCTTTCCTTAGTCCTCCCTTAGGCTAACGTATCTGTGGTGCTCATTTAGGGGGCAGTAGTGAACACACCGGATACTATATCCCAAACTCCTCTGTTTTTTATTCTTCAGTAGCCAACAAACATTTGGGTTTGTTTTTTTTTTAACATTTATTTCTTAATTTTAAAGTTCCAAATCCTTTTCCTCCCTCTTCCTTTCCCCTCCTCCATTGAGAAGGCAAGCACTATGATATCCATTCTGCATATGAAGTCAGGCAAAACATATTTTCATTTTGCCATGTTGCAAACAAAAGCAAGAGAAACAAAGAAACCAACAAACATTTGTCAAGCACCAACTATATACTGTTACTTGGGCTAGATGCTGGGGATACAAAGAAAGACAAAACCAATGCCTACCCTCAACAGGCTTATATTCTAATAGGTTGTCCTCATTGAGATGGAGAGTATTAAATAACATTTATCAGACAACATTACAGTACTTTCTCATGGGGTATTTGAGGTCTAGAATTATGGGGAAGTCAAAAGAATATCAGGACTTCTTGAAATCTAAGACTTGTTTCATTTATTTATATATTCATTCATTTGTTTGCTTGTTTACGTTTCTTTGCTCATCTCTCTATGCATTCTACCTATTTATTTATCCCCTTATGTATGTATTGTTTGCTTGCTTTACCTGCCAAAGCTTAGGTGAATCTCATCCAGTCCTAGGTGGCCTCTAGTTTCCTCCATCCTTTCCAAGTTTCCTACATCGAAAAATAGATGGCTGTTGAGAAAACTAGCTTGTTTATTTATATCCAATGCTAAGAGGAGGGAGATAATGGAAAAGGGCCAAGTCAGGTGAGATTTACCTTGGGAAAACTATAAATAGCCTGACTGCAGCCTCCATAGGCAACAGAAAATAGAGGAATCGGTAAAGTAACCAGAAATCTTGGGTTTTATTGGGCAGTATCAGGAACTAATGGCCTTTGGGCAGGTGCCCCAGGAAAAGTCCAGAGCAGGTGGGTCTTTCCCCCCTAGAAGCTAAGAGAAACCCCCAAATTTAGTTACAGGAAGTATATATAAAATTATAGGAGGTGCTTCATTCCTTTATGGATTAACATATCTGGCATAAACAGATGAGGTTACTTGGGGATTTCTCTTACTTAAGAAAAGTTACAAGAAGATAGTTAACCACTAGTAATGGTGCTACAATGGTTCGTCATTGGCAGTCCCTATGATGGAAAAAAACTCTTCTACAACTGGTTTTGCAGTTGAATATTTAAAGTAAGAAGGATACCCTCCTCCCCCATAGTGCAGGAGGCCAGGACTCTGTAGAAATAGTTGAAGTAAGAGGGCCTCCCATCCACTTCCCTCCCTTTCCACCTCCCCCTGCCTAGGGGGCCAGGACTCCTCTATATGAAGCTCTTTTTTAGTCCTCCCTTAGGATAAAATATCTGTGATGTGGCTCTTCACAACCTGGTCCTTTCCATCTTTCCAGGCTTTTTACATATTATTCACCTGTGTGAACTCTATGGTTCAGTCAGACTGGCCTACTTGCTATTCTTTACACATGATGCTCATCTCCAGGCATCTCCTGTCTCCATGCCTTTGTACTGGTTATCTCCATTTCTGTAATACTTTCTTTCCTAACCTCTACTTTCACAAAGACTGTTTCAAATTCAACGTGTCTAAACCAGAAATTCATTAACTTCTTTCCAAAACCTGACTTTCTTCTTAGGATCCCAGGCTTCATTTGAGCCTCAGCTCAAATGCTACTTTCTCTGTCTCTGTCTATCTATCTTTTTTCTTTTTCTTTCTTTTACTTTCTCCTTCCTTCCTTCCTTCATTCTTTCTTCTTTCTTTCTTTCTTTCTTTCTTTCTCTCTCTCTCCCTCTCTTTCTTTCTTTTGATGGATCAGTTGATCTATCTATTTATCCATCTTTCTATCTATCTATATTTCCTTTAGGATTTACATGCATATCTACATATGATATGTGTGTATACACAAATGCATACACACACACACTCATATGACAGCTAGGTGGCGCAAAGGATAGAGCTCCAAGCCTGGAGCCAGGAGGACTCATCTTCGTGAGTTCAAATCCAGCCACAGACACTTACTAGCTGTATGACCCTGGGTAAGTCATTTTAACCCTGTTTGCCTCAGTTTCTTTGTCTGTAAAATGAGATGGAGAAGCAAAGGATAAACTACTCCAGTATCTTTGCCAAGAAAGCCCCAAGTAGGGTCGTGAAGAATCAGGCACAACTGAAAAATGATTAAATACACATACATATATGTATACACATACATATATGTGTACATGTGTATATGCACTAGCTCCTGTACCTCCTAGATTGCTGCTGTTATTGTTCAGTGATTTTTCAATCATGTCTGACTCTTCATGACCTCATTTTGAGTTTTCTTGGCAAAGACGGTGGAGTAGTTTGTCTTTTCCTTCTCTTAGGTTACCCTCCATCTACTCCATATTTATCTTGTATTTGCTGATTTATGTGTATGTTAGAATATACTGTAAGTTCCTTGAGTACAGAGACTTTGCCTCCCCATAGCTTAGCGTGGTGCCTGGCATTCATTGGGTGATAACTCCCAGCATTACATCCCACATTGCTTGGTCAGAATGATTTTCACTTAATTGAAGGAGAAACAGTGGAAATGTGGTATAGGGAGAGAGGGTAACAGGAGGAGGAAAGGACAAGGTTATTCAAAGTTATTAAGAGGTCACCGGTGATCTTCCAATTGCCAAATACAATGACTTTTCACTAGGATCATAGACCTGGAAATAGAGATTTTCTAGTCCAACCCTTTCATTTTATCAAGGAAGAAACAGGGAGGATAAGAAAATGTATAACTTGTCTAAGGTCATGCAGCCAGCAGATAGCTGAGTGGCAGGGGCTCCCCTGTCCTCCTTTACTTTTCTACATCATTGGCGACTCCTTCCTTCTTGATACACTCTTCTTCCTTCCCATCCATGACTTCTATGACTTTCATGTTCTCTCTTAATTCTCCTCTTATTTCTCTGAGTGTTCCTTCTTAGTCTTCACTATACTCAGAATAGTGAATATATATACACTTAGTCTAGTATATAAGTATGTCTATACATATGTGTGTATATAACATATATATTTATTCTTATATATATTATATATATATACTTATTCTTTACTATAATCACTTAAGTTCAGTTCAATGCCTTATAATTCAGTAAACATTTATTAAGTTCCTGTGATGTGCCAGGGACTGTGTTCTTATATCAGTCCACTAAATGTGGGCATCCCTGTAGTCTTTGTCTTAGGTTCTATTTATTCTCTTTGCTCTCTTCCTTGGCAATTTCATCCACTCCCAAAGCTCCCTTATTATCTCTGTGCAGATTGGTCTCAGACTTAGTACCTCTTGCCTTGATCTTACCTATAAACTCCAGACTCATATTTCTAACTACCTGCTGCAATTTTCTCCTCCAGTATTTCACATCAAGCATGTCTAAAATGGGCGCTCATCATCTTTCCACCAAACCTGACCTTCCTCCAAACTTCCTAGTTTCTATGGGTAATTCTTCTCTTTTTTTTTTAGTCACCCAGGTTCAAAACCTCAGAGCCAGTCTTGACTCTTTTCTTTCTGTCATCCCCTATATACAGTCATTTGTGAAGCCCTATTATTTCTGTCTCCACAATATCTGTCTTATTCATTTCCTCCATTTTACTTTTGCCAACCTATTCCTTCCCTCAGTTCTTTTCATCTTTAATTGCCTCCTAAGTGGCTTCCTAGTCTCTGACCTCTTCTCTGTCAAATTTTTTCACACACTACTGCCAACATGGTTTTTCTAATGCACTGTTCTAATCATGCCACTTCACTATATGAAGCCTGAATTGACTTCTCATTGCCTATCAAATGAATAACTTAGCAGTCAAACCCTTCCCTCCCTAAGCTGCTTCTATTCTCCCTTTCCAGTCTTCTCCCCCAGAACTTGCTTTTGTGGTCTCTTTACTCCAACCAAACAGGAACCTGCTTTCCTATTTCATGCTGCCTTCTCAAACTGCCATGCACAGTGCTTTGTACATAGTAGGTAGTTTATAAATATTAGTTGAATTAGTTATACTGAATTGAACAGTGGACATGAATAGTGAAGTCACAAGAATGGTGAGCATGAAGAAATAAAAGAAAAAGAAGAAAAACAGAATATCATTAGTGTGCCACAAATGAACATTTCACGCATGGCGATTTATTAATTTTTGCTCTTTAGATAAAGTGTTATAGTTTCGTGTAATTTATATTTATCTTTTTCACATATAGGATACATATGTAGATGAAAATTTTCATAAATATGATATGTAATTTGTTTGCTATGCTTTTTATGATCTTAAAAGAATGAAAACTTTTTCTTCTTTTTTAATAGGTAGAAAACAGACCAAAATATTATGGAAGAGAGTAAGTACATATTGCTACATAATATTTTATTGGTAATGTGAACTTAGGGTAAAGAAAGGCAATACAAGTGAAAAAGTAGTCTAAAGGGGTTAGTGGGGTTTTTTTCCCAATTCAATAAATCCAATAAACACTTATTAAAGCTTTGTAAGATGCCAGGTACTGTGCTAAGCACCGTGGATACAGTTAATAAAGACAGCTTCTGCCCTCAATGAGCTTACAATCTAAAGGAAGAGACAAACAGAAAAAAGGAGACAGGAAAGTCTTAGGGAAGGGGGCACCTGGTGAGGGAGCATCTTGTTCTGTGGAGTTGAAACCAGGCAGGGCAGCAGATGTAAAGTGGAGTTTAACATTTTAAAAATGTTAAATCTATCTTTGCATTGGAATTTATCTATTTTCTTAGGTTACTATTGGATAATCTAAAAATATATATCATGTAATTAAATATGTTAATTCTACCAGCAGAACACACTGTGTCTTATTGCTTTTAGAGACAACAGTTTTTTGTACTGAGCTCTGGACCAGTAGTCAAGTGGCCAGTTTGAGAAATGAATGTAGTTACATAACTCACAGGTCTGAAGAGTCAGAGCAGTCACTCATGCATCTCAATTACTCTGGCCACTATACTGTTCTGCTGTCACCTTTAAACTGAGGAAGGCAGGCCCAATTCTCTGAGTGAAACTCCAGAGAGTGTTTAGTTTCACCTCCCTGAAATTGAGTGGTCATGTGAATAAAGAAAAGGGGACAGACAGGAAAGATACTCCAAAAGGGCAATGAAGAAAATTGGATATGCCAGGGGCAGGGAGGGATGTGGACAGTTAGGGGTAAGGAAGAGATAAAGATGATTCCAAGATTGTGAACCCAGGTGGCCGGAGGGACAGTGTTGTTGGCCCTCAGTGGAAACAGAGAAATTTGGAGCAAGGGTGAGTTTAAGGGGAAACATAACGAGTTGCATTTTGGACATGTTGAATTTGAGATGTCAATGGGACGTCCATGTGGTGAGGGCTCAAGAGACCATTGTAGATGAAAGATTGGAGTTTAGGAAAGAGGTTAGGGATGGACATTTAGATTTTAGAGTCGTCTTCACAGAGATAGTAATTGAATGCATGGGAACCAATCAGGTCATTGAGACTACAGAAAGAGAAGTGAATTTACACGTGTCACACTTAGTAAACAGGAAGTGAATGATAATCCAGTAAACATCACTGAGAAGCAAGAGTTGGACAGGTAGGACCAGAAGTAAGAGAGAAGGGTATAGTAGAAGTCAAAGGAAGAGAGAGAATCCAGCAGGAGGGAGCGGTCCATAGTGTAACATTTAGCTGCAGTGGCCTCAGGGAGGATGAGGATTCAAAAAAGTCTTATTTGATATAACAGTTGAGATCACTGATAACCTTGTAACACACCATTTTAGTCAAGTGATGGGATCAGAAGCCAGATTGCAAGGGGCTGAGAAAGGAGTGGAAAGTGAGGAAAAGGAGACAAGTGTAGATGACTCTCTCTGGGAGTTTGACTATAAAAAGAAATTGAGACTATCTTTAAAAAATAGTAAGATCAAGCAAAACATTTGACAATCACTTAATCAACAAGCATTAAGCACTTACTATGTATCAGTGCTGGGGATGCAAAGAAAGACAAAAGAATGGTCCTCCTGTTCAAGGAATTCACATTCTAATGGGGAAGAGTTTTATTCAGTAGATTATGGGGAGTCATAGAGCTAACAATCTTTTCTTTTTTCAATTTTTTCTTCCTTACAATATTATATGTATAGTTGTGCATGTATAAAGCGTGTGTTATTTGTGCTTCTTTATCTTCTTTTTTTCTATGTTAGCCAATGATGGTTCCAGGAGAAAGAATGAAGGCAAACATTACAGCATTTGGCTGGGAGATCAACCAAATAATTCAGATTATTGAGCCATCATGCCAATTAAGGACAACTGTCAGAGTTCTGGCAAGTGGCCAGCCTAGCCCCTGCCCCAGTTTGGATTATGGCCATTAGTGTGAAGGAAGGAAGATGGGCATGTTTCTGTATCTCTAACAGACATCACTAGGCTCTATAGAACAGAAAGCAGAATGTGAGTGCTCTGTAGAGAGAATAGTTATATCTTTCCTTGAATGGATGTGCACTTTGAGTCAGTGAAATTGAGGACTACTCCGGTGCTATTCTGACCACATGTAATCAATCTGGCCAGGCTTCAAGCAGAGAATAAAATGAGCATGATCAATGCCATAGTTTCCTATGGGTAGCAGAGAAGTGATTTTTGGGGGGATAACAATCTAGAGGTAGGTGGGCTTCTTTGTGGTTGTTTCTATTTTTTCTTTTAAAATAAACAAGGTGGGGAAGCATGCAATTTCCAAGTCTCTTTATTGCTACTCATTTTTACTTTGTTTTCCAGGTTTCATGGCATGATCTCCAGGGAGGCAGCAGACCAGCTCCTGAGTGTGGCTGAGGGGAGCTATCTCATTCGTGAGAGCCAGCGTCAGCTAGGAACCTACACTCTGGCATTAAGGTTGGTCGTGCACCTGTAATTATAAGTGTTTCATTTGTAACCATATTAATTGAAGGGTTTACATTGTAAAAGCATCCAGTATATAATTGAATAGGCTCTTGTTTTTCTTATGCCCTAATTACCATTTTAATAGCTTCTGGAATCTCAAAAAATTTCTTACAAATAGCACTAAACTTAAAGGTTCAGAATCAGAAATCTCTAAAATGAATTTTTACTGTAGTCATTTTTTTCTTGCCTCTCCCAAATCTAGCACTGTGGCTGTTCCCATCATTTTTTCTGAATGAGATGGACATTTACAAAAAAAAAAATATCTTTTTGACAGGGTGAGACTAATGACAATACAGGAGCACAAGTTGTCTTTTGCCTTGGGCAACATTTTTTGGGAGCTGTTACCTAACAATTACTATGCTTTGGCAGACTCTCTTAGCCTGCAGAGGTCAGGCACAGAATAATTCTTTCCACTGACCCTCATCTCTCCAATCATAGGAAATAGCAGAAATGATCACTCGGGATCTTGGATACTTTTTGCTGGGAAAGAATAGAGAATAGCAATTTCCTGTGAACCAAGGATCAGAAAAATAACACAGGCCCTTATCTGATATAGCAGTTGAGATCATTGATAACCTTGTAGTGTACCATTTTAGTGAAGTGGTGGGGTCAGAAGCCAGATTGCAAGGGACTGAAAAACGAGTAGAAAGTAAGGAAAAGGAGACGAGTGTAGATGACTCTTTCTGGGAGTTTTACTGTAAAGAGAAGAAATTTAGGCTGTCTATAAAAGATAGTAAGATCAAGCAAAGCATTTGACAGTCAATCAATAAGCATTAAGCACTTTCTATGTATCAGTGCTGGGGATGCAAAGAAAGACAGAAGAATGGTCCTCCTCTTCAAGGAATTCACATTCTTAAATGAATTCTTCTAAGATGATTGCCTCCTTCTCCGCATCCCCCATAAGATATAGTACTAATCCAAACGACACACTGAGTTCAAACGTACATTGTTGATTTTGGTGCAATATACCCTAATCTGTTAGAAACAAATTTAGGGAATAGAGCTTAAATCCAGGAGTTCACATAAATTGGTATTTCATGCTTTAACATAATAGAAATGGGCAGTTTGATTATATTAGTTAATTATACTTCTAATTTTAATTCAGTTGTGATAGAAGTGCACTACATTGGGAGTCAACAGACCTTCTCACTGACTTATTGAGATCTTGGGCAAGTCATTTTGAATATGTTGACTTCAGTCTCCTTTGGGTATAAAATGTTTCCATGTTTTCTCTTCCATTAGAATGTAAGTTCCCTGAAGGCAGGGACTTTCACTGCCTGTCATTTATGTCCCCAGAACTTAGCACAGTGGCTGGCCCATAGTAAGTGCTTAAAAAATGCTTGAGAGAGAGAACAAGATTAAGGCCCCTTCTAGTTCATATGCTCTAGGAATCAAAATGCCAACACATGAATACATGAAGGGTCTGAGATGTCATCATTCTAGTGTTCCAATGCCTCAGGGCTGCATGAAGGTGTCACCTTGTCAGTAGACTTCCTTTCTGACAGTGCTGACCAAACTGAAAAGACCTAATGATTTATTTTATGCTTGGTGCAGGTTATTGGAGGATTGGCCTCACTTAGGGCAAAGAGGCTTCCTCATTTGAGACAAAGAGTTGGGTACACGGTAATCAATTTTTTGGGTCATACTACCTCTCCAAAATCATTCAGTAAGGCGGAATGCAGATTCTAAATGAATTTTCTGAAAATTCAGTTGTGTAAGTACCTACCTTGATCAAGAATGAGCGGGCAGAGGAAAGGAATTTTCTTAACAAGCTATGTGACATGTTGCCAAGAATCTTCTTGGCCTACTCCTCCAGGACCAGAAGAGGGCTGTTTTCCTCTTATCATTCGCCTATCCCCATAACAGGGCTGAAAGTGAATGATTCCTTCCTTACTTTCCCACTCCATCTTCTTCATTCCTCTAGTATTTTCTTTCCCTCTTTCTCCCCTTCTGAGTGTCCATCCTGTGTCCCATTCTCATAGGGACTTTTTCTCAGCTTGCTCTCTAACGTTCTCTAAGAAATTTCCCGATAATGATTTAAGGTGTGACCCTTAAGTCAAGGTTATTACATTTTAATAAGAAAGTCTTTAAGACTGAGAAACCTTACGAGCCAAAGGCACCATGACTAGTGGAGATTTTTTAGGTGGGAATCATCTCCGCTCATTATGAAAATAGCAACCTGTATTCAGTTGCTTCACCTATTCCTAAGATCAGTTTTGTCCTTAAGATTTCACTGATTGCCCAGTCAAATATTTCATAGGGTCAAGGGTGTGGTTGGGAGAACAGTAGAGCTGTTGATGCAATCTCCAATTCCATCCACTTGATTCCACCATTTTAGATTGTCCATTAACCTTATGGCTCTATCTCTTCACTTTGACCCAGTTATTCATAGCGTAGGTTGGAGAAAGGGTGAAGGAATGCCTAGATGAATGGAGATGTTTTTAATTTATAGGACTGAGGTAACACACCAAATCTCGTTTGTTATGAAAAACCACCATAAAAATCAACCGACGGAAAAAGACTAGAATGAGGCCAGGGTGGGGACAGGGAAAATGTCTCACAACTAATTCCATTCGGAAATTCCATAAGGCATTTTCCTTGCCTTAAGGTTTTCATAACAGTGAGATAGTCTGTTGAACAGCATGGATTGAAAGTTTTATTAATACGCCCCCTATTATTCTTATCTGATGCCTTCCAAATTTTTTAATAGATGAGCTTCTTCACAATTATTTTGCTTCTGCTTTTGTTTTGATTTTATTTAATACATATTCCATTTTTGGTAAGCAATCTGTCTAGTTTGCAGCAACTGAGGATATTGAATGTCATCATTACAATGCATAATTAAGGGCTGAAAATAGGTAGCAAGATATAGATGTGAAGATGTACTATTCTTTAAGGAAACTATAAATATTCATCTACCAGGGAAGCAAGAAGTCTGTGGAGAATCCTTTATTTCTGTAATAGAATAAAAAGTTTGCTATACTTAGAATCAGGAGATCTGAGTTCAAATCCTGACCCAGCCGGGTATTAACTGCGTGACTATGAGCTATGCCATTTTAATCTTTTTTGAGCCTCAGATTTTTTGTCCATAAAATATATATTAGATTATATATACATTATATATAATATTATATATGTATATATGTGTGTGTATATATATATACATATATATATATACACATATATATATATATATATATATATATATATATATACACAAATGTATTATATTAGGTTGCCTGAGGTAACCCGGTGGCTAAAGTGCTTGATGAGGAATTAAGAAGACCTGAGTTCAAACTCTGTCTCAGATATTTACTAGCTGTGTGATTTTGGGCAAGTCACTTAAATATGTTGGCCTCAGTTTCCTCATCTGTGAAATGAAGGTCACAATAGCACCTACCTCCCAGAGTTGTTGCAAAGATAAAATGAAATATGTGCAAAGTGTTTTGTGGAACTTAAAGTGCAATACTAGCTACTATCATTACATTCATGTTAACTGTTGCCTCTTAGGGCCTGTCCAGGTGTAATTTTAAGTAAAACTAAGTTTCCTCACTTTTGATGAAGAGGAATTTGAAATTAGATTCTTGCTGTCTTTATTTTTTGAGTTCATAAGGACAGGTTAATTGAGTAAGACAATGAACGGCATGATGGTCATAAAATCTTCATGGTGCTATTTATTCTTTGAGGTGGGCTGTCTCCAGTTGGTGTCTTAAACTCAGTTGTTGCATAATAAATGTAAAGAAGTTAAAAAGTAGGCTTGATAAAGGTTTGTTGAATTGAATTGCGCTGTCCTACTGAGTGAGAGACAGACAGACAGACAAACCTAAGAAATATAGTTCTTGAACATGCTATGGAAGCAAAGAGTGTTTCCTTCCAAAATTCAACACCTCTAAATGCTTTAAGTACCTCCTTATTGTGGTGTGGAGATAACCCTCACTTTGTAAAATCGATGACAGTGGAACATAAGATCTAGCAAGGCCTACAAAGCTAAAAAGATTTTGGGTATGGGCCTGGAAGTGGTCTATGCATCTGTCATCCAAGAATCAAAGTAAGTGTGGAGAGAGGTTCATCACAAGGTTAGCTGCCAGCAGATGACTTTTTTAGCCAGTGCAACTCACAAAGGTCATCTGAGAAGTAGAGGAACTTTAATGCATATGATCGAGGAAAACTTCCCAAAGATAAAATTGAAAATCCCTTGAAATATTTGAGTCAGTACCTCTAATCTAATTGTTAATACGCCAGTATGCCAAATACTTTTTAAAAACTAAAGATAAGGGGACAGCTAGGTGGTGCTGTGGATTGAGTCCTAATCCTGAAGTCAGGAGGACCTGAGTTCAAATCTGGCCTCAGATGCTTACTAGTTATGTGACCTTGGGCAAGTCACTTAACCCCAATTTTCTCAAAAAAAGAAAAAACCCTAAACTAAAATGTGTGAAAATTAAATGGTATTTTGTATGACTTAAATCTAAAAATAAATTTAGCATTACTGAGTGATGAGGTGAGTGTTATCTCTCTCAAGAGGTGAATAAGGCAAGAGAGAGGAACCCTGGCAAGCTCCTTATCCTGTTAGAAAGGCTTTTATCTGAAGGATTTTTCATTTATAAAGCAAATGATGGAGTCCTAGGTGACTATCACCTAGGCAAGTAGATGGAACAGAATACAAGATAGAATACAAGACTTGGAATAAGAAAGCCTTGAGGTCTAATCCTGCCTTAAATGCCTACTTGCTGGGTGATTCTAGGCAAGTCATATCTGCTGTTAGCCTCAGTTTCCTTATCTGTTAAAAAAAGGAGGGGGGAAGATAATAACAATCCATCACAGGATTATTGTTAGAATTCAATAAATTAACACATATAAATGCTTTGTAAATCATAGAACTCTCTGGAAATGCTAGCTACTATTACTATTATTCTGCTGGATCTGAATCCGTGAGCCAGTCTGCCTTTGTAGCCACAATTCATTCAAAATAATTTGTTTTCATTGTTAATTTTAGTTTATATATGAAAGATCAATGTGGTCATGAATACAAAGGTCTCTACTCATGAGAACTCATAGACTTGTAAGCAACATATTTAACTTTTTGGGAGGCTGCACCTCCACTCCCCTGCAGTGAGAAGAAGCAAATAGACGAATCTTAACTCTATGTGAAGACATTGATAGATTCCTACCCACCATAAGGGTAGAACCCATTCAGGATAATCTTCCACTAAAGTCCTATTATAGTATCCCATCATGGCCTAGACATGATCCTTTTGAAGGTGCCAGGTCCAAGCTTTAGTGAGTCCTTTCAAACCAGAAAGGGTTTGAGTACGATTTCTGATGATGGAATGGTTGTCTGTTGTCTGGGTACAGTTAAGTTAAGTTTGGTTAACTTAAGTTAGGTTAAGTTAGGAGAGATTCATTATCAGGTTGGCCTTGGAGTGATGAATTTGTAGATACAGCATCCTTTTAAGATCATCTGCTAAGTTTCAAAGGGGTTGCAATTTATGTTGTTAAAGAAAGTACCCATATTGCCAAAATCACAATCCTTAAAAGTACATGTTCTACACATAACAGGTCAGCCTTTGAAATTGCTCAAAGGTTTTGTTGTAGGAAATGCCAGACATGCTTCATAAGATTTTGTTTCAACCAAGTAAGGACATGAAATGCTGGAGAGATCATTCTGTCTTTGATCTCTGACTGTCTCTATACCTGTCCTGTTTATTAAAAATTATACCATTTTTTGTGTGGGAGAGAGTAAGATGGCAAGGGGTAAATTGTTCTAATAAGATGACGCAGATATGTTATTTAAGAGGGATGAAGTTATTGATTTAAAGCTGGAATGGACCTTGAAGGTCATCAAATCCAATGCCCCCATTTTACACATGAGAAAACTGAGGCTTCAAGGTACTATCTGACTTACTTAAAGTCATGAAGTCAGTAATTTATCAGAAGCAGAATTTGAAGCTTGATCTTTCTGACTACATGTCCAGCACTGTTTCCATTATTCACTGGGGTGTGTGTATTTCCTTCTTCAAATATTAAAGCACTTTGATTTGTCTTTTGCTCTTTCAACACCTTATTTTGTGCTGTTTCTCTTTGTGTGTATTCTTTGTGTATATATTCCCTCAGTGGAATATAAGCTCCTTGAGGGCAGACATTGTTTCATATTTGTCTCAGTATCCCTAGCCCTATGTTGTAGACGCTTAGTTTATCGAAATAACTTTGAGGAAAAAAGCAGTGCATCATTGGCAACAGTGACTAAGGTACTTTAAAATGTACCTTTTAATATAAAAGCGACAGAAATTACCTGTGAAGAAAGATAAAAGATAAGATAGCTGTGGGAGAGAAATGATTATAATATTCATGTAACACCTTCTACCAGACATTGTGGTCCTAAAGCTACAAGGCGTAACTGATGATGTTCCTTTTACTAAGCTAGAGATTTTTGATAATGTCATTGGATGAAATCATGACTTCAGGTGATGAAGCATGCCTCCTGACTCTTGGCAGAGAGATCATGGATTATAGGAGCAAAACGTTGCATTTATTTTCCTACGTGGTTAATGTGTTGACTTTTTTTTGCTTGTACCTATTTGTTACAAGAGGGCTTCTGGAGGGGTGGGGAAGGTAGCAGAAAATAATAAAGATTTTTTTAAAAAGACAATGGCATCAGAAAAACAAAAGAACTTTAGAGGAGAGCACAAATGATGATTTTGTTACTACTTTGTTAAAATTAATATGCACTTTTGAAAA
>CM053588.1:238862320-238874347 GCA_028646515.1 Pseudochirops corinnae | reverse complement strand
AACCCATGTTGCAATTTTCTAATATATTTTTAACAGACTTGGCCAAAACTTTGCTTGAGTTGTACATCTAGTTAAAGGCTATGTAAATAGGATTAAAAGGAAAGATTCTCTTTTGTTTAAGGTCAAGAACCAGAACTTTGTAAAATTTGTTTTGTATCTGGTATTTTTTTTTCCTTCTCATGATAATTGATGCTAAGCTTAATTTTTCAAACTTTTCCTCCCATCTTTTAAAAAAAGATTTTGACATTCTCAAAGATTAAATGTAAAAATAAATTCCCAAAAGAACACCATGGCTACAGATTATGGTTTTGCCTGCCTTACATGCCTAAAAAGAGCCTTTACCCATAGACTTCATCAGTATTTGTCAGTCACTTCAACAACGTGTGATGGCCAGCATTTCACAGTCAAAATATAGAATTAAGGAAATTATCCATCATTTTGGCAAAATCTCACAATCTTGTTTCCTGAATCACTTATGTAATTTATTTTGCCAAATATTCAGATAATAGCATGGTCTTTTTTTTTTTCCTCATTTGGTTATGGGAACCTGAATATATGAGTTTGTTTGTTTTTAATTTAAAATGATGGTTGACCTGTGATCAACTTTAGATGCATCTTTTCTCTCCCTGGTGAAATACAACTATTAATTGAGGGAGAATAGAACTCAGATTTTGCCAATTCCAGAGACATTTCCGCTGAATCTGACTCATTTTAGTTTCTTGAATCTGGGGGAAGAACAAAGTGACATCTGTGCATGAGACTTGATAATACCCAAATCCTGTCTTTGGATATTCCAGGCAGGTTTGGCACATTGCAGAGAATGTCTTACGCCCACACAGCCTGGAACTCATCCTGATAATTTCATGGTGAACCAGACCATTATAGCTTGCATTAATTGCATTACCACATAGATTAAAGATGAGTTAGATTTTTGGGGGGGCGGGGGTAATGGAGACCAAATTACAAAGGGAATTTAAATTAGCCACTCTTTCTTTTAAATAAATCTGTTAGATTTCTTCCACTTGATAGATTCTAATAATTGACTTAAAGCATGAAAAAAACCTCAGTGATCAACAATACCAATTCCCTCATTTAAAAGATGAGAAAACTGAAGTCAAGGGATGTAAAAATGACTTATCTAAGGTCACATTGTAATTGACCGAGTCAGGATTCAAATCTAGGATCTGCTTACCCCAAACCCAGCACCCTTTCCACTGTACCACAGTGGTAGAAATACCCTTTGTGTATTTATCTGCATATCAGGCAGTTATCCTGAAAAAAACTTCAGCGACAACAATCAAACAGTTGTTTGTTAAATCAGTGTTAATTCTGCAGATGAAAAAAATGTTGAGGGAAGGTAGAACAATTGTTCTCTCTTTTCTCTTCTTTCTCAAATTCTTTCATGTGCCAAAAGATATATACAACCATTCTAAAGGGTGTTCACAAAAGCCTATCAAAGTTAACTTTACTTTCTCTCCAAATTATAACTAGATTTGTCTCTAAATTAGAATAGGAAATGGTTACAATTTTCAGTTCACTCCAACAAGCATGTATTTAGTGCCTACCATATGCCAGACATCATGTTTCACCCTAGACATACAAAGACAAAAATGAAATAAATAGTCCCTGCCTGCAAGAAGCTTACATGGTTTTAGGCAGTTTTGCTCTATGCTATGGAACTTGAGTGGTTCTTCATTTTTTTAGTCTTTCATTCCTCAGCATAGTTTTCATTTACTACTAATTTTGTCTGTTCAAAATTCCATTCCTTCTGTTCCCTAATGTGCACATATTGGGAGAAATTCAAAGCAGAAGGTAGAGACCAAAAAAAGATATCCCAGTGATTCTTTTTAAAGGAGAAGTAGATGGGACAAAATGTTTCATCATCATTGATTCATCTTAAAAAGCTTTATAGGGTAGGCTAAGACGAGAGGCAAGGGTCCCCAGAGGTGTCAACCACACTAGCAATCAATAGGTCTAGGATATGACATAGTTTTTGTAACTAAAAACTTTGTGCTGTCTTATTGGTGAATCATCAACTTTGAAATTCAATGCCCTTTATAAGGGAGCTGGAATTGAGTTGAGCTGATTTTGACAAAATACCGCATGAGACACATTAGTGTCTCATAATATTAAGGAAATGTCCTTAGAGTCTGAACATGTCATCAGAATGTATTAATTCATAAGCATGATGGTGAATGCAAATCTAATTGTTAATACAGCTTCTTATTCTCCAAATGTTGTGCTGCCATCAAATGTCTTCTTGATGGATACACCAAGAGTTTTTAAATGTAACTAGCAACATGTAATTGAAAGAACTATCTAATGGTAATATAATTATTAACAATTATGCAAAGAAATGTAGTTTCAAGGATCTGTCTGTTTCATTAGTGTGGGTACCTACTTTCTTCAATGCTCCATTTCTATCATTTAGCGAGTGGTTTTAAGACAACTGATGTGGCCCCAAAATTCATCCTGTAGCATTTCATAATGAAATTCTATGAACTAAGATAGATTGCATTTGTTTTCTGAGAACCAGGTTAACACTGGTCCAGGACTCAAAATCTTTCCAGCTTGGTAGGACCTATAGTGTTTGTCTTTCTGGTATTGCTTTTGAAAAACTAGAGCTTCGTCTGTGGCCATGATGAGGCTTCCAAGCAAGACTTCAGGACGATTTGGTTGATATTTGACTAAGATCAACACATTGGATTGATTCTGTGTCAAACATTCTCTACCCACTACCATTTTATTTAGCTGACCGGTGTTATTTTTATTAAGGAACATTTGCATCCCAAAGCAATGTTTGTGGAGCATGGTGGAGTACTAATCATAGTCAAACATAAGGCAGTCGTGGAAATTTATAATAATGATAGTGGTTAGCATTTCTATGATGCCTACTATGTGCCAGTCATGGTACTAATTTTAGCATAATTTACAAATATTGTCTTATTTTATGTCACAACAACTCTGGGAGGTAGGTGCTATTATTTTTATAGTTAAAGATATTGAATTAAATAGAGGTTAAATGACTTGCCCGAGGTCACATAGTTAATAAGGGGCTGAGGCCAAATTTGAACTCAAGTCTTCCTGACTCCAGGCCCAACATGAGTGGTCCTTTGTGTTTGGCATGCCCTGTCTCCTAGCCTATGCTCTGTAGAATCCCCAACTTCCTTCAAAACACAACGAGGCTGCCACCTCCTATCCTAAACTGTTCTTGATTTCCCCCTTTCTACATTTATGAGCACTCTCCTTCATGAAATTACCTTCTATTACTTAGCATATGCTTTCTATTTGCTTGGGTACATATTGTAGCCTCCCTTGCCCTCCCTTTTCCAGGTGACTATAAGCTTCTTGAGGACAGGGACTTACATTTAAACTTTGTATTCTAGCACATAGTAGGTCTGTAATAAATATTTATTGAATTAAATATTCTAGAATCATTACTATTGTGTCAAAGTCCATTATAGGAAGGGGATAAAAGACATTGTAATGTAATATAACCTATTTAGATCTTGTTAAAGATTGAAAACAACCAGCAATTCTTAATTCTCAGGGGCATTTGGTTGATGACTTTTAAGGTCAAGTCATGACAGAGTCCCTGGTTCAAGAAAAGATTTGCAGTTTCATGTGCAATAATCTTTTTTTATTATTATTATACTGTGTTATGGAAATACTTGTTTTATTCCATAAATAAAAAATTAAATAAATTTAAAAATAAATAAGTAAACACAATTTAAGGGCAAAAAAAAGAGAATTCTTGGATAGGATTATAGTAAGAGAAACCTCACATTGCAGTGGTGGGTTTTGTCTTGTTTTAAGTAAAATGTGGTTGAAAGCTTTTTCTTTTCACATTTCAGAGGAAGAATCAAAAGGAAATGGGGCAAGATTGTGCTAGTGGTAGGCGGAGAAATGTAATGGTACTCTGTGTTCTTTCGAGCTGATAGCTGCTGCAGCAGGTTTCGTTGGTGTGAGTTACCATGGTTTCATTTCGTTCCCTATAAGCTGTCTTTTTCTCTGTCTGAAATAGATAGAAAATAAGTTTTTGCCGCATTATTTTTTCCAAATGTTCTGTTTCTCGTAGCTGTGATCATGAGTCACCTGTTTTGTCTATTCACCTACATATAAGAGTCAGTGGTGCTCTAAACAACAGTTCTTTAGAAAATTTAACATCCCAGTTGTAACAGATTGGGATTCAACCTTCAATTCAATAAGCAGGTATTAAGCGTCTGCCTTCTGCCTGGTGCTAAGGATGCAAAGACAAATAGGGAAGTGCTCTCTCTGTCCTTAAGGAGCGTATAGTCTTTCTGTTTGGGTGAGGAAGAGGGAAAGGCTTATTCATAGATAAGTCAACACAAACTAGACAGGAAGTAGAAAATAACTGGAAGAGAGGGGAGGAGAAAGGAAGATCACTGACATTTTTGGAATCCAGAAAGGCTTCATGTAGGAGGTGGTGCTTGAATTGAACCTTGGAAGGAACAAAGGATTACAGGAGGATAGAGAAGATTCCAAGCTTGAAGGGTAGTCTAGGCTAAAACAGAGAGGTGGGGGATGGATTCTTCTGTAGGAGGAATACCATGTAGGTCATCTTTGCTAGAACATAGAGTATGGGAAGAATAATTGAAATTTGCTTAGAAAGATAAATCTGAGCCAGAACTTAAGGGATTTTAAAAGTCCAAAAGAGGAATTTGTGTTTTAGCTAGTAATACACTTGCACACATATGCACGTGCGCACACGTGCATACACATATGCTCATGGATATACCTTCTATCTGTCTGTCTATCTATCTATCCATCTCACTGATGGCCAGGTGGAACGGTGGATCTCCCATGAGGGGCCCCAGCTTTGGGCTTGCAAAAACAAAATTTGGGTCCTGAGGGCCTGGGAAGGAGTCTGACCCAAAGGAGAGCGTAATTAAAGTTATTTTTCCCACTCTCTAACTCATTTGTTTCCTGCAGAATTATGGAGAAAAAAAAAGCAATTAAATAAAACTCAGGTATAGCTCATATCTAGAATCTTCCCTAAAAGGAATTAATTGAATCTCTTCTGGAAAGGCTAGGCAATATATAAAGTAGATATTGGGTATAGGGCAACCCTTTACTTCCTCCACTACAAAAAAAAAGACTTTAAAGATTCATGAATATTTATTAACAAATACTTAAAATAAGAAACAATAACCCATTGCTTCTATTCTATTTTCCTGAAAGGTAAAGACAACTTTGTAGGACTGCTTAACAGATATTTCATTTTCCATCTCAGGCTTACACCATTTGACAGACTTACAAGGTCCAGATCTGCTGATCAGCCAGGGCATGCCTTGGGCTTTTTTATTCCATCCAGTTGCAGCATTTTCTGGGAAGAGATCATCTTCTTTCAGAAGTGATGTCATTGCAGAAAGCACTTACTGCTTAGCAATAAACACTGACTCAAGAACCAAGGATCTCTTAAACTCACAAGGTACCTAGCCACCAAGACTGGAAATGTCCATCTCTCAGGATCGTTGTTTAATCACCTGTGCTCAGGGAAAGAGACATAAAAGAACAGAGAAAGCTAAGGACTTGAAGTCTGTTCTCAGGCTCACCTGAGCAAGCATAGGTTGACTGCCATATGACTTGATGTACTTGAGCTGTGGGCCACTTTGGATGCTGGTAGAAAAAGGGAGAGAAATCCCTTCTCCACCCTTGCTGAAGCCCAAGGAAAAGTTGATAAAGTCTGAAGTGACACATTCAAAAGAAAAGATTGCTTTTTCTTCTTGGTCTCTTATTATAGCTTATCCAGGAAGTAGCTCTTTTCTTGGCTTAGTAATCAGTTATCATAGATGCAATCCCCTGGTACAGAGAATCAAGGGGCCAGTGAGAAATCATTTCTCAGTCATATCCTGTAGCAGGAGCCAGAGCATACTACTTGAAAGGGCCAGAGAATATACCCCATTGCGTGGTAGGGACTCCAGTCCATCACCTACTATAAATCCACATCTATGTCTCGATGTCTCTATCTATCCAACCCCTTTCCCTATGACACATACTGCATCTGTGACCCTGGACAACTCACTTAACCTTTTACTGCCCCCAGGCAACTCTCTAAGATTTTAAGTTGCCAAGCAAATGCTGATCTGCATAGGTATAGGGAGTTTCTTCATTGAACATTCCTTGTACGAATTAGGAGTCCTGGTCAAAATATAAACATAAGTAAATAGATATAAATTGACAAATGGGCCAACTAGATGGCATTCAAATCTAGCCTCAAATATTTACTAGCTTTGTGACCCTGGATAAATCACTTAACTCTATTTGCCTCAGTTTCCTTATCTGTAAAATGAAGTGGGGAAGGAAATGGCAAACCACTCCAGTATCTTTGCCAAGAAAACCCCAAATGGGGTCACGAAGAATTAGACACAACTTATATCTAAGTTGATTATTGAAAAGAAAAACTACTAGTTTCAGTTACAATAATCAACTATCTACAACAACAAAAGATTGATAGTTATAGACACACATGTATATGTATATGTGCGTATACATATATGTATAAGTATATAGATATAGTATATAGATATAGATAGATATACTCTCTATATACTTATAGATATGTCTATCTATAGATCGATAAATAGATGGATGGATGTGTGATATGTAAGGTGATATGGATCAGTTTTTTTTTAAAGATACAAGTACCCAGGATCATGGCCCATACATGACCTCACTAAGCTTATACATCATTATATAACCATAGGTAATATAAACATTTGAGTTTAACTTATAAACATCATGCTGCACCTGCTGTATACTGAAGTATTATGATATAACTAAAGTTAACGTAAACTTATGAGCTTATTGTTGGCATGTTGCCTTCTTTGTCTGTTTCTCTATAAATCAAGCAAGCACTGACCAATAAGTAAGGATCTGAAGAATGAGGAATGTTGGGGGCGCTGTGTAGAGGCAGATACCCCCACCCCACTGTCTAGCCGGCTGCCTTGAGACAAGAGAATAAAGTAATATGACCCCCTTATCTGTGGTCTCCACTGTTACCCTTCTGAAGTGTGCTCAGATCCAGAGTGAACCTGCAGGGAGATGAGGAGCTCCTACCTAACAGTATGTAATCACCTTTTTACAAATCGATCCATGACCCTTTAGTTTTACATTTAATTGGTGGAAAGAAGAAAATGCAGGAGGAAAAAAAGTGGCTAGCTAGCTCAGTTGGTGTACAATGCTTGAAATCACCTGATGCTGAAACCAGCAGTTGTTCCAAGCTCTGTTAATCTCTTTGCAGTTTCTTTGCTGTTGTCTCTAAAGCCCACTTCTTTCTTGAAGATCGTCAATAGGCAGCTTTCTACAATTGATCTTTACTAGATGGCTACAGTAGACTGAACAGAAGGTGTGTACTTCAGCAAGCTCCACATAGGCACATAAATTCTTGGGTGGTAATAGCCAGGCAATGGGAATATTTTTAGGGACTCTGTAATTAAAAAATCTTCTGGATGTTATTTGGTTACTGTTGCCCACAGAAAATCACCTGATAAGAGCAGCTTATAAATTGATGGAGCTGTAACTGAAACTAGTAGCTTTTCTTTTCAGTAATCAACTTGGTTTTATCTTGGATGAGGCAACCTATGTAAAGCGGCAAAACAGAAGAAATCCAAAATATTTGAGGGCAGTATAATGGAAAAAATAAAAGCATTTCTTCCAGAAAAGAAACAGCATACTAATGCAAAGAAGACCAATTTAAAAAAAAAAAAGAGTGGCAGAAACCAAAGGTCGTGGTTGGCCTCTATGTACTCGAGCTGTGGGCTACCAGAGAGGGCATTCAGGATTTAGCGTGTGTGCTGGAAACTTCAGAGGAGGTGTTCCTGCTCTTGGAAATCACAGTGGCTCTATGCCACAGTATGGGGGTGGGAGTGGGGGTGATAGAAGTGATGGAATTGTTAACCATATGTTCATGGTCTTGTATTCCCCAAACAGAGACAACTACACCAGAGGGGAGCACCCAACACAGGCAATTCTAACTAGAATTTCAGAGACCAAGGCAACAATAGTGGCTACCAAAAAAAAATCAAATTAAGGGCCATTGCTCATTGCTGCAGGGTCAATTCTGATATCAGAAGTCAGGAATTAACCGTATTACCAAGGAATCATATTCTTAATTAATTGATTTAATTAATTAAAAACAAATGGATACATATTTCTCAGAAGACAGTTAACACAAGGCTGCCCATGACTTTCATGGGTGAATAGTGGGAAACTATGCTTAGGAGAACAGAATTGTACTTTCTCCAGCACAGGAAAGACTGATCAATACTGCCCAATTTGTAACTGACTTAATCAGATATCATTACACATTCTCTCACTTTTCCTTTTTGCTCTTCCTATTTTTTGGAATTTGTCTCTTCTTATCAATGTCCCCACCTCTCCCCCAACTCCTCAAAGAGCAAAAACTGTATCAGAGTCATGGCGGCTTTGGGATATCAGATCCCTTGTTTACCACTGATTTGCTGCTTGTGTGACCTTGGCCAAGTAACTTAACTGCTGTGGACCTCAGTTTTCTCATTTGTAAAATGGTGCAACTGGACGAAGTGACCTCCCCTATTCATAGTGATAGAGACAGCCTATCAGTTCACATATGAGGAAATACCCTTTCCCAATGGAAGTCTGAAACTTATCATTTTAGAGTTGCCTAGAGCACTCAGGAGTGATGTGACTTGCCCAGGTTGACACAGCCAATGTATATTAGAGATAGGATGTAAACCTAGTTCTTTCTGGTTCTAAGGTCAGCTCTCTATCCACTAGGCCATGCTGTTTCTATCATCCAGTTCTACTCTGAATCTATGATCCAGTGGTTCTCTGAATCTGTTTTAGGTGAGACATTTTCAAAGTCTTATTCTTTCTTAGTAACCTGAGTTGAATTTCCTAAATAAGAACAATCAGAACCATTCTGTCTGAGATTGTGGTTCTGCTTTAGGATTATTAAAGTATTTTTATGTCCTTATACAGTATTTTTTTAAAGTACATGTGTTTATGCAGTACTTCTGGTTATTAATGTGAAAATTCTATATGGAAACTGATGACCTCATTGAGTCAGGCCCAGTTTCCTCATATTATTACCTTTTTTTCATCACTATAATTGAATTAAATCATATCTTCAGATTGTAAATTTTTTCCTCTGGTGATAGCAAATAATTAGCAATTCTCTCACCATCATGAACAAATAGGCATTTATGCAGCAAGCCAGACTTTCCTAATAAAGGGCTAGATGCTTTTTGTCTTTTGGAACATTTTACTGTAAAACAATTTGAAAGATAAGGAAGCTACTGCAGAAGGTGATTTTTCTGTGAATTCCATGATGCTCAGACTTTTTCATCTTTTGAACACTTGAGGGTTTTAACAAATGGCTATGTTTCTTATCACCATATTATGGAGGGGGCAGAAAGAGGGGGAAAGAGAGAAAGAGAGAAAAAAAGAGAGCGAGAGGGAGAGAGACAGAAAGAGAGAGGAGGGGAGGGAGGGAGTTGGAGGAGAGAGAAATATATCTATAAATGTTCATAGGAACATATTGAATATTGTCATCATGTGATGACCACTAATTGGTAATAATGGTATCAGATAATCACAATATGTATAATAAAAAAGTTCAAAATGGTAGGTGTATATTTACATTTTAATATCATGGGAAAACAGAAACTGTTGCTAATATACAAAATAATATTGACATGAATTTGAAACAAAACCATCAACACGTGGACCCGTTTTAGCATTACATGTTAAGATTGGGGCAGAGGTTACCTGGATACTCGTTTACCTGAAAATGTGTCCAATAAATATACAAGCATATGTCAATCTAGAGAGTTTCATGCTCAAAAAATACATAGCACTGATGGTGAATGTTTGTTTCCTTTGCACACAGAAGGATGTTAAGTTGAATTTCCTAGATTATATGCTATAAAATGTTGAACATCTCAATTCTCATGGCAAATAAACATATTGGTTACTGACATAAGCATTTACATTATTGAAATATCCAAATACTCCTAACAGTTATAAACATAATGATTAGTCTTCCTGTTTCCTCTCACTGTCATTTGTAACTCAACTCAACAAATGTCTGCTAAGCATTGGGGGAGGTATACAATTTAGACAAGACACCATTCTTTCTTTCCTAATAACACTAGTAACATTTACATACTGTTTCTAGGTTCATGAAGTACTTTATATAGCCTATAGTTAAGTTGGATATGACACATAACCAGATGATTATAGCTGTGATTGCCAAGATCTTTACCTCCTACCTCCATGGTGAAAAAAAAAATTAGCAAGGGGATGTGAGGAAGCTTGAAGCAAATAGACAGACTACAGATATATTCCCAGCACAGGTATCTTAATGTACTTGCTGGAAATAGTGATGTGGTAAAACTTTTACTTTCATAGACTCTGAAAGTTGAAAGGGATTTAAGAGACTATCTAATCCAAGTTTTTCTTGAAAGAGAATCACCCCTACAGTGTTGCTACAAGAGAAGGGAAGGGAATAAATGTTTATATGGTGCCTACTATGTTATGGGTCTGTAATGGTTGTGCTTAGCACTTTATAAATATTATCTCATCTGATCTTCACAACAACCCTGTGAGGTATGTGCTATAATTATCACCAGTTTACAGTTGGGAAAACTGAGGCAAACAAAGGTTAAGTGACTTGTCTAGGGTCATATGACTAAGTAAGCGTCTGAGGCTGGATTTGAATTTGGGTCCTCCTGAATTCAAGCAGCCTATCCACTAAGCCACCTAGCTGCCTCTAAGTAGTCTCATCCAGCTTGTCCTTAAAGATCTCTAGTGAGGAGGGACCCACCATATTTTCAGAAACACTACTCCACTTTCAGACGGCTTTAATTTTTAGGAAGTTTTTTCCCATACAATTAGCCTAAGTCTTCTTCTCTGAAACTTTCTCTTCCACTCTCCTGTTCATTGTTTCTAGTTGTGGCTCTGGAGCCAAGCAGAACTGGTCTGATCCCTCTTCCATATTACATCTTTTCATATACGTGAAGATAGCTATCATCTCTCCATAGCCATTCTATTATCAGGTTAAATATTCCCAATTTCTTCAGCTAATGTTCATATGTCATATTTTTCCCTCCTCTCACCTTCTTTTCAATGCACTCTACCTCACATGAGTTTCCTAAAACGTGGCACCCAAGACTAAATACAGTATAACCTAGAGAACAGTATTATTACAGCACTTGTTCTGGACACCATCCTTCTCCTACTGAGGCCATGAATAAGTAGCCTTAGCTTTTTAGATGATGGTCATAATATTGATTTGTATTGAACAAAGCTCTGGTTCAGTAACACCTACAACTGGGTTGGGTTTTTTTTTTCAGGACTTGATTTTTTTATTGTCTAGATTTAAGAAACATATGAAGAAATTGTCTTTTTTTTTAAACTTTTGTTTATTTTTAGTTTACATCATTCATTTCTATGAGATTTTGAGTTGCTAATTTTCTCCCCGTCTTTCTACTGCCCATCACCCCAAAACAGCAATCCCACTGTATACCCCCACCCCCAATCTGCTTGGGTTGGGTTTTTTACTTTGTTTTGTTTTGTTTTTACAAAACTATTATCTAGTCATGTCTCCCCCATCATGTACTTATGAAGATGATCTTTAAAAATCCATTTGGAGAACTTTATGTTTCTTCTGCATAAATTTTGTTTATCAGGGAGAGGAAGGATTAAGATAAAGAGGAGTAACAAATATTTACTGTGTTCCTCTGCATACAGTAGAAGAATCAAGAGATGTTACTGATTTTTAAAAGTTTGTGTGTGTATACATACATAGTATGCAACGTGTATATATAGCTAATATGTATATATCATATTCATATATGTATATCTATCACATGGTTTTATATAGAGATATATAAATGGAAGAGGGAAGAGTGGTAAAGAATAAAGATTTTAGAGTTCATAGTTTTCAATATAATTTTAGTTTTCATTTTGTTTATTTGACTTTTTGATGGTTATTTTATTTATAATGTAAAAATTTAATTTTCC
>CM053588.1:238840013-238861820 GCA_028646515.1 Pseudochirops corinnae | reverse complement strand
TCTTCCACACTTTGTGATCTAGTCAAATCGTTTTTCCTTCTGATTCTTACACATGACATTCCATATTCCAGTCTCCATTGCTTTGCATAAATTTTATATTTATATTTTATATGTTTGTTGTTTCTCCAAATAGAATATAAGGTTGTGGTGAATAGGAATTTTTTCACTCCTTATACTTGTATTCCCAGTGCTTGCATAATAGGTGGTAAATATATCCTCTTAAGTTTATAGCATGGGAATTTTAACCTGAATCAGGCTCCCATACATCCATTAAACAATTGACTGATTGATGAGATGGATGGATGGATGGATGGATGGAAGCCTGATTCAGGTTAAACTTCCCGTGAGAGAAAGAAACATGATCTAAATTGAAGATATTTACTTTGTAGGTGGAATGCTTTTCATCGGCCCAGCGTGGTTTGTGTACAAAAGAACTAAGAAATGTTGTTATGCGTTCAAATATTTTAAAACATTCATGTTTTGCCACTCAAAGTTTTGTATTAAGTTAGAATGCATGGCAACCTCTTACTGTGATGCCAGTTTCTCAGAGAAACAAAAACATTTCAGTGCTACGTGTGACCAATTATAGCACTTCTTTTCTAGATGAAACACCATAGTAGAGGATGAGGAGTACTGAATTTCAAGTCAGAGATTGCTGCTGTTTTATTGTTAAGTCATTTTTCAGTCGTGTCTGACTCTTTGTAACCCCATTTGGGGCTTTTGTGGCAAAGATATGGAAATGGTTTGCCATTTCCTTCCCCAGCTCATTTTACAGATGAGGAAAATGAAGTCAACAGGGTTAAGTGTCTTGCCCAGGGTCACAACCAGTAAGTGTCTGAGGCCAGATTTGAACTCAGGAAGATGAGTCTTCCTGATTCCCAGCTCAATGCTCTATCCACTCCACCATCTAGATGCCCCTCATATCAGAGGACCTGGGTTTTCTATGATAGGCACTTAGATGGCTCAATGAATAAAAAATTGAGTCTGGAATGAGTAAGACTCAAGGTCTAATCTAGAACTCAGATACTAATGAATTGTGTGAGCTTGGACAAGAGGCTACTCTGCCTGCCTCAGTTTCCTCTGCTGTAAATTGGAGATAATAACAGTATCTACCTCACCTACCTTTGTGAAGATCCAATGAGACAATATTTGTAGAGTGTTTAGTACAGTACCTGGTTCATAGTGGGTCCATGTAAATACAAACTGTTGTCATTTTGGTACTACCTATTTTTCTGATTGTGGTCAAGCTACTTCCCCTTTCTAGGCCTAAATTCCTCATCTGTAAAATCAGGGGGTTGGGTGAGATGGCTCCGATAGTGCCTCTTCCAGGTATCAGTCTATGATCTGATGAACTTCTGTTATCTACTAATGGTTCTTATAGGCAGGCATTTCAGATGGTGTGGGATTATACTACTATATTTTGACTCTTTCCTCTTCACCTTTATCTAAGAGTATGATGATCTTATAGCATTCTTTAAATAAAGAAATCAAAAAGCTGTTGTATTTTAGCTTCATTCTTTATTTATAACTTTAATAACAGGATCACAGGATTTAGTGATCGAGGGGAACTTTTGACTCTTCTAGCCCACCTTCCCCCTTCTTTTTACAAGAGAGGAAAAGTGACCATTGCAGAGCTACACAGCTAGGGAGAAGCTGAGCCAGGATGCAACCCTCAAATCCTCTGACTCCTAGAAGGCAGCAGATAAATTGATTTCTGTCTCCGTTGCTGGAAATGCTTCTAGCGTTTTCTCATTCATTTAGAAGGGAGACTTGTATATGTTCTGTTTTCTGTTTGTTAACAGCAAACAGCTGTTCTCTTGAAGCTTCCCTTTGAAAATACGCTTCCACATTCTTTGGCCTCTGATCAGACCTGCTTTATGGTCAGCTCTGCAGAGTTCCCAAGGCTGTTCATTACATTATTGCTTCTTCTCATTACTTTGTACATTTAGACTGAATTTTTTTTAAGTGCCAATTCACATCCTAAAAAAATTTTTTTTTAAGTGGAAAGGATGGTATTTAGGGTTTTTGTTCCCAATTCGAAGCTGGGAGCTGGGACTGACTGGTTTTGTAATCCAACTGAATGGCAACTGGGCACAGCATTAAACAGCTTTTTAAAAAAATGAAAACCCAAACCTGGGATTGCTGGAGAAAACAGACATTCTTTCGAGAAAGTAGTAATTATGTGCAGCAGTAGCAATTCAAAGGTGATTATCCCAGCCTTTCTTTTCTGTTTGCTAGTATAGTACCACTTAGGAGAAAACAAATTCATCTTGTTGATCTGTATGGAAGAATTTGACCCTTACAGTATGTAGCATGTTCACTGAGGGATGAATGTCAAGGCCAAGGGTCATGCAATAGAAGGTGTGTCGAATAAAGAAAACAGTGCTCCCCCCCCCAATTAAAAATAGAACAAAAGTAGTTTCTGCAATTTACAAATTAATGTATTGCTGACTGGGGATCACCAATAGGTATTAAATTCATTTAGTCATCTCCTTTCAATGCTGGTTTCTTCATCATTTCTCTCCCTAGAACACAAGGAAATTCAGCAATGTGTTCCTTAGGCCATGGGAAGAAGAATCTTTTTGTACCCTGCTTTGATCACTGCAGGAGCCAAATTTATACTTAAGTAACCTTTGATAAGTGATTTGATAAACTATTAAGCAGCCTAAGTTTATGGCTGTAAATTTAATTCTGAACCTTTGGGGTAGGGAACTAAGGAAAATCCCCCTTTCCTCTGTATGACCTGAGAAAGACAGTCTGGTGTGGTGGAAAGAGTACTTGCTGAACTTGTAGTCAGAAAGAGTTAGGTTCAAAACCTACCTTAGATATTAACTAATTGTGACTCTGAGGATGTCACATCACCTTTCTTGGCTTCAATTCCTCATCTGTAAAATGAAGGGGCTTTTCTATATGGTCTCTAAGTTTCATTCTTTCAACTCTAAACCCTGTGAAAGCTGACGACTTTCTTTGGGATCTTTGAGTGGTACATGCAACTAACGAGTTGTATATACAACTATGACTCAGTTGCATAATAGTCACCCTGATACCACTTAAAACTATTTAGTGACTTCAAACAAGATGCTCTAAGGCGCAGAAACCTATCTTTAAAAAATTTTATTTGTATCTTTTATATTTTCCTTTGTATCTCTCCCCACCTCTGCAGAGAGCCATCTTTTATAACAAAGAATTTTTTAAAAGAAAAGGAAGAAGGAAAAAAAAATTGGCAAAGCCGATCAATACGCTGAAAAAAATCTGACCTTATAAGCAATGCTTCACACCCAAGGAATACCCCACCACCCCACCTCCCTCATCTCTCTTCCCCTCTTCCTCTTTCTTCCTCTCTGGCTCTCTCTCTCTGTTTCTTCTTTGCTTTCTCTCTGTCTCTTTGTTTTTCTGTGTGTCTCTCCCTCTTTCCCTGTCTCTCTCTTTCTCTGTTTGTCTGTCTCCCTCTTTCTCTCCCTTTCACTCAAATGTTCTCCAAGTCTGTACAGTTGTGAATTTTGACTCATCATGACTTTTGAAGAATTAAAGTTGTATATGACCCAAAGGGCTAAGCAGATTATAGCATATTTCCAGTAATGATTTGCACAATAAATGGAATAAAAAAGAGCATTAAGGACAACGTATGAATGGAAAAAGAGGTGGGCTGGTCACATAGTAAGAGGAAACAGTAGCCTATAGATAGCAGCTGGTGCTTCATGGGCACATGGAAAATCTCTACAGAAGCACAATAGGTGGCTCCTTTAAGAAGGACCTATGGGAAGGGAAGAGAATGAGCTTTTATTAAGTACCTACTGTGTGCTAAGAACTATGTTAAGCACTTAACAGATCACCAATAGGCACTAGATTAATTTAGTCATCTCCTCTAAATGCTGGTTTCTTCATCATTTCTCTCCCTAGAACACAAGGAAATTCAGATATTATCACATTTGATGCTCACAACCCTATGAGATAGGCGCTATTATGGTCCCCATTCACAGTTGAGGAAACTGAGGCAATCAGAGGTTAAAGGACTTACCCAGGATCACACAGCTAGGAAGTATATGAGGAAGTACTTAAATTCCAATTTCCTGGGTCCAGATCCAGCTCTCTATCCACTGCACCACCACCTGCCTCTTAAAGGCAACCTCAGAACTGCCTATGAAAGAATATGGACAGGTATCAGATCAATTAAAAAAAGAGGGGAATGTGTTGCCATTTGTACTGAAGGGATAAACTGATGATATAAGAGTTCAGGAAAATACTCAAGTGATGGTTTTTTGACATATGTTTCTATTTCTCCATTTTATCTTCCCATGGGTATGTAAACTCCCCCAGTCTAGGGGACCTGCATAACCACATTACAGAACTTCATAAAATGTAGCACCCTGCTGTGCCTTCTCAATAAATGTTTGATAAAAAAGATGACGGCAGTCATATTTGAGCTCTGAAGACTTAAGAAAAGAAAACGTTCTTTGTCTTGCTTTTGCATTCTGTCTTGCTATACGTGCACACACACATATAAAGCAAAAGGTGTTATGTCTATATTTGTGGTATATAGATTTATAAATGAACTTTCTTTTTGGACCCATGATTTCATGGAACTCCCATTTTTGAAAACTTTATCTGTAAGTGCAGATTGGTAGCTCCTATAAATTATAGTTTTAGAGAGTTTCTTAGTGTGCTGTGTTAAGGTTAAGAGATTTGCCTGTGGTCTTACCACTATTAGGTGTTAGAGGAAGGTATTTAATAACCAACAGCCTGAATTTAGGGACAATTCTCCATGCCCCCTGCCAATCTGGGTCTCATTAGGCATGTTTGGAGTTTTCTTACAAACCGCTGTTTGAATGCCTAATAGAAAAATATCCAACTACTACCTCCTGATATTTTTCTGTATGAATTCTCTTTCATTTGATTTCACACAATAAAAGAACAGTCTTTACAGGACTATTAGAGGAGGGGATTCTACCTTTTTAGATTTTCTGTTTCAATATGCAATTAGGGAAGGGCTTAGATGTTGCTAGCAGCCTCCATAGCCACAGCCCTTAGAGCAGGTTTACAAACAGGTCTGAGAAGGTTCTTAAGAAGTTAGAGATACAGAAACATAATGGAGAGTTCATATCTTATTAGGGCATGTACATTGTCAGGGTTGATGGTACCTTACTGCCAACATGGTTATGTGCAGGGCCTTCAGGAGAACACCATTGAACAGGAGCATAGGGCAGAAAAGGCAGTCTTCCCTACTTCCCCCTGGAAAACCATACACAAGCTCATTCTCTAAACCATTGGTCAAAGAATTGGACTCATTATTTTTCATGTTTGCTCCACTTCTTCATCCCTTAAAAATTGATCAATTTCAAAGATGAGGAAGACTTCTAACCTCTATCTTGTCTCCTTTTGGCACATGAGCAAATACACTGTTACCCTATTGCAACATCATCCTCTATCAGGCAGAAATCCATATGTAGTCTCTTCATGTTAGATCCCATCCAAGAGACACTAATTACATGCTAGAATGACCTTTAAGCCTTGTCTTACAAGCATGGGTTCCAAAGGACAGCATCCTATCTCCCTATTGTGGAAGGTTCCTTATTCTCATTTAAAATAATTCCTATATTTTCTCACTCTATTTTTCTCTCCCTCAAGGTACCACAAACTCCTTGAAGGCAGAGAACCAAACATTTTGACCTTTGTATCCCCCTCAATACTTAGCTCTTCATATATAGGATCAGTGTATAGGATATATAGGATTAATCTAACACATACTAAGCATTTATGTAATAGGTATGCTAGGCACTAAAACTATAAAGACAAACCTTAGATGGAGCCTGATGTCAGGGAGCTTACATTTTACTGTGAATTTGACATGTTAACAGAAAAGTATAATGCAAGGTAATTGGATGGGGAAAAATGTTTTAACAACTGGGGAGACCAGGGAAAGCTTCCCAAACACTCCTTGGCTCAGCCTTGAAAGAGTATATTCTGAGAGGGACGTACATTCCAGGTACATGGAGAGGATCATAGACTTTAGAACCCATCTTGTCTAATCCCCTGGGCAAGTCACTTAACCCTGTTTTCCTCAGTTTCCTCATCTGTAAAATGAGCTGGAGAAGGAAAGGGCAAACCTCTCCAGCATCTTTGCCAAGAAAACCCCAAATGGGGTCATGAAGAGTTAGTCACTACTTAAAAGTGACTGAAATGCCCAATCCCTTCATTTTATAGGTGAGGAAACTAGATGAGGAAGCAGAGTAGCACAGTGGACAGAGCTGTGGTCCTAGAGTTAGAAAAACCTGAGTTCGAATCCAGCCTTACTAGATATATGGGCAAGTCACTTAACCGCTGTTTCCCTCAATTTCTTCCTCTGTGCAATAGGAATAATCATAGCGCCTACTTCCCACAGCTATTATGAGGATCATATTAGATAATATTTGCAAAGCATTTGCAAATCTTAAAGAACTGTACAAATGCTAGCTGTTATCATGGGGAAACTGAGGCACTAGGTCACATGGCTAATAAGTGACAAAGGTAGGATTTGAACCCAACTGCCGATTCTAGGTCCAGTTCACTTTCCACTCCATTATACGGCCTCTTCAGAAATTTATTGCAAGTTCAAGGAAGATTTATCAGTTGAATTGAGTGTTGCAGATCTTACCTCTGACTTATTTCCACCCCAAATCTGATTTAAGTAAAATTGGTTTTGATGTTTAAGTATTTGCCCTTGGGAACCTCTGAGGGTTCCTGTGCCAGCTGCTTATATTCCCAAGCAGTCTTCTTTTATCCTTCTGAGTCCTCGAAAGGTCAGGGGCAAGTGAACAGTGTGTGACTTGCAGTGATTTGTCTTATCCCCATATTTGAATTCCTGGCGGAAGACTAAGTGATGGGCTGGTGTTGTCACTGGTACGTGAGGCTCTCCCCTCTCAAAATCCTTCCCCTTTTTCCTCCATATCCCTGCTCTAAAAATTAGAGACTCATTTGGGTTAAGAAATTCTCCCATCAAAATGGAAATACTCTCTGAGGTTAAATTTTGTTGATATTTTTATCTGAATTATTTAAACTAGAAAATGATCTCAACACCAAATGCTGCTGAGTACAGAGAAAAAAACAATTTTAACTGGAGGTGGAAGGAGAAAATTTGAGGCATTGTGGTAAGCCTGGTAAGGATGGGGGTCTTGAGACAAGCTAGGGGGCAGCTTGAGGTCTCTGACTACCTGTGACCTGAGGGGAAAGGAGACAGGCAGAAGATAGAGGAGTGAAAAAAAAAAAAAAAAAAGATAAATATGGCCTTAGTTTGATGCAGGGAAGGATCTGTGAGTTTCCACACCTTATTATCCTGTGCAATTCTCATCCTTGTCTTTTCCTAAATCCTCCCTAGAGGGCCTGTGCAGTGCTGGGAGGCTGCCTTGCATTCTTTTTAATAACAAAGTCAAGCTCATGCTGTCCATCTGTGGTCTCATGGACAGGCTGTGTCCCTGCTGGAAGGCGCTTACTCCTAATTCTCTTCTCCAACTCTTAAGAATCCCTGACTCCTTTCCAGCCTCAGTTTATTAACCACTCACTTTCCTGACCCTCTTGTTAGTTTCCTCTCCTCTCTCTCTCTCTTCCTTAAGTGATCATGAGTGTATTTAATATAGCCATGCAGATAGAGCACCAGACCTGAAGTCAGCAAGACCCAAATTCAAATCCAGATCTATGTGATTTATTAGCTATGTGACCCTGAACAAGTCCATTTACCCATTGTCTTCCTCAGTTTCTTCCTCTCTAAAATGGGGATAAGAGGATCTACTTCCCAGGATTATTGTGAGGATAAAATGAGCTAATATTTGCAATATATATGATAGCTATTATTATTATTATTTTCTTTTTACGTGTAATATTTGGCTATCCTTTCCATCAAATTTCAGTAATGCTTTCTGGGGACTATTAAACTTGGGCTGTGCTTGTGAAGCTAAGAAGCTTAGGTATGTCCCCGTTCTCTACAGATTATACATTATCATCATCAGTGTGGTCTTTGCTGAATTTTAAGAAGATTATGTGATGACTTTCAAGTTGTGTGAAAGCATTGCTTGGTAGTCTTTCTCACAAGTACCAGCCTCCACTGGGAATACACAGAGTAGGGCCACAAGCTCACTGATAATAAGGTACATTAAGGCACACTGTTGTTTCTTCTTTATATCTTCCAGAACAAGAGAGCATTTCTGATGTTTCCCTATGTGAAGAATTTTAAATCAATGTCTTGCTTCAATGTCTTCCTGTGTCAAGGAGGTGGCCCTGGTTCAGAGATTATGGGGTATAGCCCAAGTTTTCATACCACACTAGAAAGCCTTCAGGTGTTGGCCCAGTGACTGAAGGTGTCCACTCTCTAAAAAGCCAAGCCAGCTGGGGAAAGGTTCTTCACTTGAGAAATGACCACTATTCAACCCATGTGACCAATTAAAACACAAAAAGACCTTTAGTCCCTTACAGTCCCTTTCTGCACTCTCAAGGTGTTAGTGGGAAAGGAAACAGTGCTAAGAATCACAGTTCTTAGGCTGTGTTGGTGCTCTTAATGTAAAATCTTTATTCAGTGACCCAGCAAGTTGAAGTAATTAAACTATGTACACATTGAAATTCTGTTGAATGGAGCTAGAGATAATTACAAAACTATGCTGACTGGGTTCTCTATAAAATTATGCTAACTGGGCTCTCACCACACAGCAAGGCAGATCCTGATTGACTATTATACTGTATAACACTTGTCTTGTAGTTAGCTCAAATTCATCATGTTCAAAACAGAATTCATCTTTTCCCCTAAACGTTCCCCTTTTCTATACTTCTGTCTCACTGTCAAGGGGACCGCTGTTCTCCCAGGAACCCAGATTCATCTCTGTGCTAATGATTCTCAGCTCTACCTATCCAGCCCAACCTGTCTCTGTACCTCTAATTTCACGTTTCCAACTACCTATTGGATATCTTGGACAGGATGTCCTGTAAGCATCTTAAATTCAACATATCTAAAACTGAGCTAATTTCATTTCTCCAAAAATACTGGCCCCCTGAAATTCCCTTATTACCATCAAGGGCACCATCATCCCAGGCTCACAGCCTTGGTACCATCCTCAGTTTGTCTCTCTTACCCCCATATACAAGGCCTATATAACATTTCTTGTATACTCCCCCTTCTTTCCACTGACAGAGCCACCCCGCTGCTACAGGTTCATTATCCCATACCTGGACTATTACAGGCTGGTCAGTCTTCAAACCTCAAGTCTCTCCCCATTTCAGGCCATCCTCTATTAAGGATGTCACTAAGCTGTCAAACTGATCTTTCTTGTAGTGCATCCCCTATTCAGTAATTTTCAGTGACTTCCCATCATGTCTAGTATCAAAAATAAACTCTTCTCTTTGGCAGATCTCAAGTTTTTATACACCTTATACCCCTCCACAACACTCTGCAGTCCATTGGCTCTAGCCTCCTTGCTGTTCCTTGAACATCCGTACCCCAACTCTGGGTGTTTTTCCTGGCCATCCACCATGCCTGGAATGCTTTTTCTCCTCCTCTCCACTTGCTGCCTTCCCTGGCTTCCTTCAAGTCCCTGCTAAAATTCTGCCTTCTACAGGGGACCTTTCCTGATCCCCCTGAATTCTTTGTTGATTCTTTCCAGTTTATCCAAGATGTAAGCTTGTTTGTACATGTTTGTTTGCATTGCATGTTGTCTCTCATGTTAGACTGTGAGCTCCTTGAGAACAGTGATTATCTTCAATTAATCTCTCCAGGTCCTTCCAGCTTTCAGTTCTTTGAGATTAATAAGAGATACTGGTGAGAGAGCCAGTTAAGTCATACCATTCCAAGAGCATTTGTAAGTGAGCCAGAAGGGAAGACATCAAACAGGTAGTAAAGGAGGTAGATCTGCTGTGTGTCATTTCTTCTCATATCAGATATAACATATGACCAAATGGCAAAGTTCTTTAAGGTGATAAACTCAGGAAAAATGTCTGGGCCTGACTATATGTGTTCCAAAGAAATCCATGTTAAAGGCAACAGGATGATTTTTAAAAAATTGCTCACGATTAAATATTTAAGTCCATCTCAGTGGACAATTTTTTAAATTTTATTTTTCATTTATGGGATAAAATAAGCATTTCCATAACATAATACAACAGAAAAGATGAACATAAAACTGGAAATCTGTTATGCACAATTTCCTCTTCCTTTCAAATATACAAAAAAATAATCATGTAAATTGCTTTTTTCTCCCCTCCTCCGCCCTAGAGATGGCTACCATTAGACACAAATAAGCATATATATATATATATATATATATATGTGTGTGTGTGTGTGTGTGTGTGTGTGTGTGTGTGTGTGTGTGTGTGTGTATATATACATATGTATGTATTTGTATATGTATATATATGTATATGTATATGTGGACAATTATTCTATACATACTTGTTGTTATCATTCTTTCTCTGGATGCAGATAGAGTCTTTCTTCATATATCCTTTCAAATTAATTTGAGTATTTTTAATAGAAATAACTTATTTGTTCAAAGTTGTTCTTAAAACAATATTGCTGTTATTGTATAAAGTATTCTCTTGGTTCTGCTCATTTCACTCTTCATTATTTTGTGCAAGTCTTTCTATGTTTTTCTAAAATCATTGAGCTCATCATTTCTTACAGCACAAGAGTATTATATTACAATCATATACCACAGCTTGTTCAGCTGGTCCCCAATTGATGGGCATCCCTACAATTTTCAGTTCTTTGCCACCACAAAGAAAGCTGCTATAAACATTCTAGAACATATGGTTTCTTTTCCTTTTCCTCTAATTATCTTTGAAAATAGACCAAGTGGTGGTATTGCTGGGTCAAAGGGCGTAGGTAGTTCAATAACTCTTTGGGCATAATTCCATATTGCTCTTCAAAATGGTTGAATCAGTTCCTAATTCCACTAACAATGAATTAGTGTCCAATGATTTTTTTAATAGAAAAGGCAAAAGTTAATACTTTTAGCAACACTCTCTTACACAACAAAGTGACCAAGAATACTTTAGCAATAGCAGACTTGCATGTCTACTTCTTCATTTCCATAACTTTTTTATGAGAATGTTTTATGCAAACATTAAGGGTACCCTCAAGAAAGACATAAGACTAACACACATGAGCAGAAATTATTTTCATAGTGGAATAACTAACTGCGAGGTTCAGAGAAGGTAAGATCACAATGATAAATTCAATCATGAAAGTAACCACACAACACAAAGAAAGGGGGGAAAAGGCGGTTTTTTGTTTTGTTTTGTTTTGTTTTTACCAGGGTCATGTAGGATGTCATTTGTCAGATTCCAAATAGAAGGATTCCCTATCTATTACAGGGTTCTCTAAGAGTTTCTTTGTACAGAGGAAATTTTATGAAGCCTGAGAATATTATAAAGCCTTCTCAATGAAATCCATAGCCTTTCAAAAGAAATAAGCCTAACCCATTAACATTAGTAAAACACAGTGAAAGATGTGCATCACCCAAATCGTTATCCAGTTAAGAAGGTAGCCTATTGAGTTAGTACATCAACATTCTTCATATATCATCAAGTCAAATGGAATCAGCAAACACTTATTAAGTGATTACTCTGTGCCAGGCACAGTGATAGGAACTGGAATTGCAAACACAAGCAGAAAGAAAAGCAGTGGCTACCCTAAGGGAGCTTACATTCTAGCAAGGGAAGACAACACATAAAAGGGTGCTGAAAAGGAGAGGAGGGGAAGAGAAGATATCCCTGTCGGGAGCATGGTATAAAAAATTCAGAAAGTCACATGTTGAGCCCAGAGAGGAATGAAGATATAGCTGACTGGGGTGTTTTCTTTAAAATGGTTCTCGGAGGAGCCAATCAATGAGAGGGAGGGGGGCCAGGAGTGAAGCATCCTTCAAGTGTGCAAAGTTCAAGGGTGGAGTGTACTTCCAGGATGAGGAGTCTGCTGTGACATGATAGAGAACCTCCAGATCTAGCATCCATCCCTCCAGCTATCTGTCTTCCTAATCTGATCCAAAGAACTGGGTCTAGAGCTGACTAGGAAGAAGAGAGCAGCTTGGATCATGGTTGGCAAATTGCATGGAGCTTTAGTCTTTTCATTTCTAATCATGTGACTAAAACTTCTGAAGAACAAAAAGGACAGGTGATCCAAAGAGTGGAAAGACTGCTTGTGAGAAGTTGCATCAAAGATTTCTCTAAGGAAGCCAGTCCTGAAGCTAGAGTGAAGGATAAGAAATGGGAATTCCAGGTCGCTTTGATGCTGAAAGTTTAAACCAGATGAAGGCTTCCATCTTGTTGGCTGGATCTTCGATGGAAAGAATGACATGAGATTAGAAAGCATGGAGGAATTATAGTATGCATCAGTATGGTTATTAGCTGCCTAGCTGAAATCATAAATCCATCAAGGTTTAGTCTAGAGTTGCAAGTTACGTACTTGTAGAGTATTCAGGGAATATTCATAGATGCCCAGTTCTTTAGATGTGCAAATCAAACAGTTTTAGAATAAATCTGTGTTAAAGGCAGGTGTGATTAGCAAGAAGTTTAAATTAATGTTATAAATCTATTCATCTACACAAATGTATATGAGACAGAGAAAGAGAAAAGGAGAGGGAGGGGATGAAGGGAAAGAAGGAGGGAGAGAGAAAGAGAAAGAGAAAGAGACAGAGAGAGAGAGAGAGAGAATGTGGGGATGCTTGTGTGTGGGTGTGTGATATATCACACACTGCTTATGTGACCCTGCTTAAGTAATTTAACCTCTCAGTGCTATGGGTAAATCTCCCACTATGAGTTGCAGAGAAGGTACTGATCTACATTGTTAGAGGGAGTTTTCTCAATTAGAAGCTCTTATACTGGTGAAATCACAGCTGTATTCCTTATCCACATGTATGTATGTATGTATGTATATGTTTGTGTGCATATATATGTATTTGTATGCATATGTGTGAATGAATGTATGTGTTAAAATGCTCCAGAATATATTTGGAATATAAAAGGACTTAGTGGTGCCAATAATTTTATTTGTTTTTTGCCCAGAGGTCCAACTAATGATGGTCCTTTATCTAAAGGCTTTCTGTTTTTTAATTTTCCAGTTTTCCAAGTTACCTCCTATTTTTATCCACATTGAATTCGTGATGAAGGTATTCCTTTCAATGCAACATAATTCAGAAGGGTTAAAACACTTTCATAGAGTCACCTGAGTGATCGTAATACCATAAGTAACTTTCAAAGCTCTTTCCTCTGCTTGGTCTAATTTGAGCCTCCCCACAGCCCTTTAAGATAGACAGGGAAGTATTGTTATCATCACCATTTTACAGCAGGGGAGACTGATTGGTTAAATGACATAACCACGGTGACCAGTTACTAAGTAACAGAATGTGAGTGTAATTTTCTGGCTTCCGGTCCCATCTTCTTTCTACAAAGAATCACAGATGGTTTTTATTAACTGTCTTATTATAATGATGATACCTCACATTCACACAAGTACTCTGAGATTTACAATGGACTTTTAGAATAATGTCATGCTTATGAAGGGAAGCAGTTGACTCTATAAATTCTTTTCTTTGTTTTTGCAAACCATCTTTCTTTTCATTTGCTTTTTTTTTCCTTTTTAGCAGCAATGGCTAGTGGTCTACATTCCTGTATTTCTTAGTCTTACCTTAAACTTGATATTAGGATAGTATGACTGAACTTTCTTTAGATGATGGAAGAACCATCCTGGGGACTGGGGAAGGTATAGTGGCTCAAGCTTGTAATTTTGGATAATCACTTTGGGAGTAATTGAAATTTGTTTGTTTTTAAGGACCAAACAGAAGGAAACAAAAGATGTTTCAGAAATCTGCACATGATAGGTCATTTTAAGTTCTTGATGAAATTGTTGTTAACTTATAAAATAAAGTTTAAAAGCACCTAAACAATTATTTTAAATAATTTTCATAATCTTGGCTGTCTTTGCTTTTATGTGAACAGGATTTCATTTTTGATAGCTATTAGCATGACTCCTTTGTTTGGGGTATATAAAAAAAAATCTAAGCCTTTGAGAAATTTTTACTTGCTGTCCTTTTGGAACATAGCCTCTCCCAGAATAGTGATGATTGTTAGAATAAGTTTATGTTCTTATCTATTTATGCTGTTTCCTTAAAAAACTGTTATATTTGGTTCATCATCTGTGTCCCATGTATTTGTAACATATGGTACTCACACACCTCCCAGTATTAAAATGAAACTTCTTTCTAGTTAGTTCATTTTTTAAAGGAATGCAATGAGGTGGCACCCTGAAAAGTAACATGATTGTGGAATGCCTTGCTTCAGTCCCTGGAATGCCATTGAAATCTTCTGAAATGGCTATTCCCTTCCGCCATTCTTTTTGCACAAGGATTAGGAATAGACTCACATCCACTTGTATCTATTTCTGAGTTTTACTGCAGACAGCAAATAGGAGAGTTTCCCTAAAGGGAAAACATTTCCTCCATGTATTTCAAGAAGGCCCCCAAAAGGAGACTCCTTCCCAGAGTCCAAAATGACTGAAATTCAAACAGTTCATGGCTTCTAGATCCTACACATTACAAAGATTTACTTAACACTTAACAAGCAAAGCCCAGAAAGCTTTCTCTACAGAGCTAAAGAATTAGTCTTTGGCCTCTGGACAGAAATAGGGAATGCATGTCCTCGTGCCATTATTCAACCCCACGTGGCTCTGTGTCTGGCAAGAGTCTGACTTCATTGTTATTGTTGGTGTTTGAGCTCCGCTGCCCTCTGAATGGAACGTCCCTGCAGGAAGGAAGAGCTGTGGGGGTCTGACATAAGCAGCCATTTTCATTATTGATCAGTGACAAGGTGGGGCGGGAGGCTCTGTTTCAAGAGGTTCTCATCCCAGGGAACTAAGCAATTGAATGTAGAGATACGGGCCTATAAAAAGAAACCCCAATAGAGTGTAAAGGTCCTCCTCCTCCTCCCCCCCCTTCTCTGATTCCCTCTAGTTTTTCCACAGGCAGGCATGATGAAGTTACTAAAAAGGATAAGGGAGAACAAATCATTCCTTCTAGGGTAGGCATGCATTGGGCTGTCCTCTCCATAGCTGTTGCTCGTCTTCTCTTCTCATGTGTGTTTAGAAGTTCAATTTTATATTCCTTTTTTTTCCAGACCATACACAGAGATTAGCCACAGTTTATTTAAGCAAACTAAGAAGAGAAAGACACCAAAATCCATAGTTGGTTGTTTTTTTTTTTAATTCTTTCAGGGAGACTTCACTTGGTTATTTTTCTTAAAAATCGTCTTTCCCATTTCATTGAGGCAGATTTGGAAGTCAAACCAGAAACTTCAGGCTCTACTACGATGGAAAACACTTTGTTGGGGAGAAACGTTTTGAGTCCATCCACGATCTGGTGACTGATGGATTGATTACTCTCTATGTTGAGACCAAGGCAGCAGAGTATATTGCCAAGATGACGATAAATCCAATTTATGAGCACATAGGATACACCACTTTAAACAGAGAGCCAGCATACAAAAAACACATGCCCGCCCTGAAAGACACACATGATTGGAAAGAGTCTACAGGAGAGGATGGGGTGTCAGAGAAAAGGGTAAGCTATAATGAAGCCGCTCTTTTTTTCCTTTTTCCTTTCTTTCAAGAGAGACACTATTATCAGGAGAGGATTTAATTTTTCATTTACATACAGAACTTTTTTGAAAAGCATATGAAGATGAATTTTCCTTGATGTGTCTAGCTATTGTGGTGCTAAGTTTCACATATATAATCCTTGCTAATTAAAAAGTTTTATTTTTAGTAGGGCTACTTTTTAAAAAATAAAGTAATTTCATGATTAGAAAAAAAGTGTCTTGCTGAGATGAGCCCTAGAATAACTTTTGGAGATTATATCCTACTGGTCAAGAACTATAGCTGACGCCTATAGTACCAGAAATCAAGGAGATTATAATATCTACCTGACAATATACTGCTGCATTTCTCTCAGTGTGATCTACTTTATAAATAGGTCTGTTCTTTTGCAAGATGTTACAGTTTTGTTTTGCTTTTTTTAAGCACATGACTAAAGTCAGCCTGTTGGAGGCTAATTGACCTATATTTAGCATCAGTTGGAAATAAAGAAACCTAGTTCTTTGCAGACCATGAGCCTCCTTGGGCCTCAGTTTCCATATGTGTAAAATGAGGGCTATGAGCTAGATGGTCTTTGAGGTTTGCTTCAGCTCTAGACCTATGCTCCTAAGACTGAAGTTTTTCCCCAATTTAAAAATATTTTGAAGAAAAATTTAGAATTCTTATGATATGATTAGCATTTCTTTAATTCTGGTATATTCCATGCTAAGCTAACAGTTAAAAGTTTGAATCCCTCCCATTTAGATGGCTTCTTCTCCTTTCCCCAAATAATAGTTTATTCACAGTCTTATAGTCTAAAATGTTTGGTTGTTGGTGATCATATCTGTTTTTTTTTAATGTACTTTAGCTTAGATTACTTCTTAGATTTGATATGATTGTAGACTCTGCCTTTGAAAACACTGTGTGTTGTTAGGATCCTGGATCATATGCTTGTTTCAAAGGACCAGCCAGAAAATGTTAATTTGTCAATGAAAATTTCAGATTTGAGTTTTTAAAATTATTTTTACCCTGAATGGAATTTTCTATCTACAATCTACCCAAAGTCGTTTAAAAATACAGTATATGGGCATTTTTGGTTGTCTGGCGCCATGATGCGTTGTTGTTTAAATAAATTTTTGTTGTTCTCTTAGTTATATGATTCCTTGGTTCCTTCATATGCTTTAAGGTTATTTTTCACCTGTTGAATGAAAGGTCATTAATGAGACTTTTCCAAAATAGTTATCTGTATATATCTGACATTCATGATAATATTTCATGTAATTGTGCTGGTATTCTAAATGTTATATACTTCAATGTCTCATAAATTCATGACTTCACTTGTGTGGGTAGTCCTTGAACTGATGCAGATCACAACCTTACTAGCTGTGTGACCTTGGGTGAGTCACTTAATCCTGTTTGCCTGAACTTACTCATCTGTCAAATGAGCTGGAGAAGAAAAGGGCAAACCACTCCAGTTTCTTTGCCAAGAAAACCCCAAATCGGGTCACCAAGAGTCAGACACAACTGAAAAATGACTCAGCAACAAGAAAGTTCAAGTTCATATGTTGTTGGGGATGGACATGTACATCTTTAATTTGAACATTGTTGTTTTTAAAACTTAAAACTGATCTTATATTTCCTACCATCTGTTCTGTATTTTTCATTGTCAACAGAACTTATATTGAAACAAATTAGCTATTCAATTCAATGTACACTTATTAAGTGCCTACTGTGTGCTAAACTGCATGATTCTTGAGCAAGTCTGGAGCTCATCTATAATATGACAATAGTAATACATTTTCCATGTCTGAAAGCAGAGGACTAACCAAAATAATTTTATGAGGTCCTTCCCAGATCAAGAATATATTTCTGCCCTTAGAGAGGTGGTTAATATGTCTGTATTCTCTGGTGTTAAAAGTAAAATAGCTGCCTTGAGACAGTACCATTGTCTGTATGATGACTTTCTGAGAAAGGACATATTGAATCATTTGGCCGAGGAATCAGACCAAGAGAGAAGGGAAGGTTTTAAGAATGAAATTCTGAAGATGCAAAGAAATAGTTCTAGTAAGAAGGCAAAGGAGAATTTAATTTTTTTTAAAAGTTTAGATGCACAGGTTGTTAATCAATAAACTTTTTAATTTAGAAAGGCTTGTTCAGAGGATGAAAGCAAGGGCAGGTAATGGAGAATTAATAAAAAGATGCGACATGGTCCTGTTGTAAGCAAAGTATTAGAATTACTGGAGTCTAAAAATAAGCTGATCCTGGTGAGAAAAGCTCACCAAAACCAAAAGATTTTTAAAGTTATATAAAGAGTAATAGAAGCAACAAAGAAGGGACAAGATCAGAGTCAGTGATGGAAGGGACCTTGCAGGTCATCTTATTTTTACAGCTGAGGAAACTGAGACTCATAAAGTCTCAGTTGTTGTTGACAGTTGTTGTCATGAGTGACTTGCCTAAAGGCATACAGTAAGTGGCATAGTCAGAGTTTGAACCCAGGTCCTTTGACTTCAAATTGAGCCCTCTTTTTCTTATACTATAAATGTCTCCCACTCATGAATGGGATGATGATAATGAACAACAGAGAGAAGGCAGAACTACTCAACTCTTTATTTCTGATGAACAAGATACTCCATCTCTCAGCTCTGGTAGTCTCCCTCCTCCTCTTCAACTACTGACTTCCTTGGGTTCCTTTAAGTTCCAGCTAAAATCCCACATTCTACAGGAAGCTTTCCCCAACTACTCTTAATTCCAGTTGCTTCCCGCTGCTAATTATCTGCTATGTATCCTGTATGTAGCTTCCTTTGCATGTTTGCCTCATTAGATTGTAAGCCCCTTGAGAGTAGAGACTGTTTCTCTCTTTTTTGTATTCACACACTTAGCACAGTGCTTAACACATAGTTGATGCTTAATAAATATTGATTGATTGATTGAGAAGGCCTGGAAGGAACAGGACAAACATGTCTAATACATGGTTGACACCCAAGATGAAAAAGGGCTAATGATGGAGCACTTGGGTGCCTTTAATGAGTTCAAGTCCGTTGTCCTAGGTGAATCAGTAGTGTGTGATGTGGCAGCCAGAAAAGCTGATACAGTCTTGGGCTTCATGAGAGATACAGCGTCCAGGACTCAGGAAACGAGAGCTCCATTGTATTGTAGTCAGACCCACATCTAGAGTACTCTACTCAGTTCTGAGCGCCATATTTTGGGAAGGATATTGACAAGCTGAAAAGCATCCAGAGGATGATTCATGTCGTATGAAGATAGGTAGAGCAGCCTAGGCATAAAGAGAAGACTTGGAGTGTGGGGGAGGGAAGTTTGTGATAGCTTGTTTGGAAGGATTAGTCTTGTTCTGCTGAGCCTCAGGGTGCAGAATTAGGAGTAATGGGTAAAAGCTGTGGAAGCAAATTTAGGCTTGATCTAAGAAAAGACTCTAACAATAGGGACTTTCCTAAAATAGAATGGGTGAGGTACTCAGGCGCTTGTCAGATATTTTGTAGAGTGCATTTTTGTCCAGGTATGGACTGACCTGAATGGCCTCTGAGGTCCTTTCCAACTCTGAATTCTGTGATTTTGTATCTGACGTCTATAGGGAGCAATTTTGTACTGCTGGTGCCCCTTGTAATGTAGGGAGTGGAGAGATAAAGTGCTTTACTTGGAGGCAAGATGCCTGGGTTCAATTTCATCTCTGGAAGTACTGTGTGACCCTAGACAAGTCACTTAACCCCTGTGTTCCTCACAGAGTTCCTTAGAATTACTTCTACATTATAGATAGTTATGACCTTCCTAGGTAGAGGGAACTCCCTAAGCTGAAAAAAAAAAAAACCCTTGTGGATCCTTCATGTATTTCTGGTGTCCACAAATAATTATGGGACTTGTATAAAAAAGACTTTTTTCTCTACCTCTTTTCACTAAAATTGCCTTTGGCTGGCTTGATGTTAATTGATAATGGGAGCTAGTCAGTGACCCGGCTCATAGAAATGCTAGAGAGGAGAGACTGGTCTTGCTCCTCTCACTCCCCTCTGCTAATTTAACATAGGAGGATGAAAATGAGAAGAATATAAATCTTCTTCCAAACCACTATCAGATATGTAGCATCAGATCCCTCCAAATCTTCAGATGCTACTTTTTCAAACTTCTAACAAATCTACATCCCATAAGTAATTGGACAGGGTGGGGGAGTCCTCGGCAGCTCCAAATGGGGGTGGTACCTACTCTTCCAAATAAGAGCCTTCATGAGGTTATTAGCTATAGATACAGATGTCTCACTATCTGTTTTCCCCCTACAGTACTACATCCACTTTTCTTTCTTTCTTTTTTTTTGCTTTTTGGTGGGGGGAAGTAGGGCAATTGGGGTTAAGTGACTTGCCCAAGGTCACACGACTAGTTTTGTGTTAAGTGTCTGAGGCCAGATTTCAACTCAGGCCCTCCTGACTCCAGGACCTGTGCTCTATTCACTGCTCCACCTAGCCACCCCTACGCATCCACTTTTCTAAATAAACTAACTTAACTTCTTTACTTAACTGCATGTTTCTCCTAGACAAAGCTTCTTAAAATCTACTTAATTAAAAAAGATTTTTTTAATGCAATGGCATCCAACAGGTTAGGGATATGATGACCTTTCTAACAACTTGAAACTGTTTTGCTGTCAGAGAGGATGATGCCTGTATATAAAAATAATTATGCTTAAGTCATCTAAAATACCCTACATTAAAGTATGGTTTAATAATTATCCCTATGGGTCCTCATGACTAGGACCTCTCTCCCAACTCAGAGAGGAAAGAATGTTTGAAGACTAATATGTATAATGTATTATATTATATAGTATATTAAATTACTTTATATTACATTATTTTATGTTATGTATTATATTGCATTATATTACATATAACATACATATTATAATAAAAATAAAAAGTCTTGAAATATGAAAGGGGTTTTATAACTGGAAGAGACCTTAGAGGACATCAAGTACCACCCACTTATTTTACAAGTGAGTAAACTGAGGCAAAGATTGGTAAGTAACTTGCTCAAGATTGTCACACAGATAAGTATCAGAGATAGGATTTGAACCCTTGTCTTTCTGATTACAAGTTCAATATCCTCTCTTTTAAGCCATGTATTAGTGTAGTGAAGTCTATCTTAAAGTCTAATGCACAGATTTGACTGTGTCATTCCCCTACTCAAATATCATCAGTGGCTCCCCAATACTTAGAAACTCTTGGGGGAACCACTCATGGCCTTGCACAGGTTGTCTCCAACCTATCTTTCCAGGTTTATTGCATACCAATCAACTTCATGCATAGAATGGTCTCCCCATTCCACTGTACACCCTGCTTCTAACATCTCTGCCCATGAAATGATTTTCTTTATTCAAACTAGGCTCAAATGCTACCTCCCTCATGACACTTTCCCAATTTCCTCCCTGCCTCAGCCCCTGGCAACATAACTACTGTAGGTTGTTCTGGCATATCTCTGCTCTGTTTGAACCTTTCCTGTGTACTTACCCTATAATAATTTAATTTTAGTAATTTATTTTTCTTCTGTGTCCCCTTCCTGGGCAGCTAAGTAGCTAGTGGATAGAGTGCTTAGCCTGGAATCAGGAAGACTCATCTTCTTAAGTTCAAATCCAACTTCAGACACCTACTAGCTGTGTGACCCTGGGCAAGACACTTAACCCTATTTGCCTCAGCTTCCTCCTTTGTAAAAATGAGCTAGAGAAGGAAATGGCAAATCACTCTAATATCTTTGTCAAGAAAACCCCAAATGGGGTCATGAAGAGTTGGATGCAACTGAAAAATGGTTCAACAACAGAATCCCTCTTCCTCCTGCCCTGCTAGATTGTAAGATCCTTGAGGGCAAGGCTTCTTCTTTCTTCTCCTCCTTCTTCTCCTTCTTTTCCTTCCTCTCCTTCTCCTTCTTCTTCTCCTTCTCCTTCTCCTTCTCCTTCTCCTTCTCCTTCTTCTTCTTCTTCTTCTTCTTCTTCTTCTTCTTCTTCTTCTTCTTCTTCTTCTTCTTTTTCTTCTCCTTCTCCTCCTCCTCCTCCCTTCTTCTTCTTCTTCTCCTTCTCCTCCTCTTCCTCCTCCCTTCTTCTTCTTCTTCTCCTTCTCCTTCTTCTTCTTCTTTTTCTTCTTCTTCTTCTCCTCCTCCTCCTCCTCCTCCTCCTCCTCCTCTTCCTCCTCCCTTCTTCTTCTTCTTCTCCTTTTCCTCCTCCTCCTCCTCCTCCTCCTCCTCCT
>CM053588.1:238815730-238839513 GCA_028646515.1 Pseudochirops corinnae | reverse complement strand
TTGATATTTCAAGATCTACAAAAAGATTTTCCATAATTTCTTTTTGCAGCTTGAGTAAATGAAGACTTAACTGAAGCAATCATTTAAGCCACATCTCTAATGGTGAATTTGTGGTTAAAATGTTCTGTCCATCACTCATTTCAATGTGAATAATGAATATCCTCAGCCCTACACAGATAAAGCCCCTGCCAGTGTGTCCCAATCAGCACATTCTACTCGGATCAATGTAACAGAACTGCTTTTTTTCATATGTTTTGCTTTAACATTCCAAATGATCTTGGATTGTCAACACATGTGTTTTGAATTTCATTTTGATTTCATGCTAAGAAATATTCTGAACTTTTAAACTAAGTCCACTTCCCTTCCCTCCCATACAAAGTGTTTCCATAGTAACAGATCTGGAACATTTGAGTCTGGTGTTTGAACTTGTGAAAGAATTTCTATAGAAATATATGCTGGTTCTTGATTGTACCTTTTAGGGTAATCTGATAACTCCAGCAGGATGCCATCACTCAGAGATGTAGAAAAATGCAAGCACTTTGCGAAATACTGTACTGTTTGGTACAGCTAATCACCCATCAGTATTTAGCCTTCAGAGGGACAGAGTTAGTGCACCAACTAACCTTTTTAGGTACCTCTAAAAATGTCATATACCAGGAGTTCTTAACCTGGGGTTCACAGACCACCCCTCCCAAGAAATCTGTGATTAGATTTCAAGGAGGTTTGTGAACTTGAATAGGGAAAAATTACACCTTTATTTTCATTAACATTTAACATTGACATTTGGAATTTCCTTCAATTATGATTTTTTAAAAATTATTCTGAATAATTCTGAATTATTCTGAATAAGGATCCATTGGTGTCATCAGACTGCCAAAGGAATCCATGGCACAAAATGGTTAAGAATTTCTATCATATACCATTAGACATCTCCCCAAAAGATACAAGTGACTGGCTCCCTCCCTGCCTGCACACATGATCATCCATCAGCAGGATACTGGTTAGCGTACAGCCATTCTTCTTCTCCAAAGCTGAGAGTTCCTAAAATTCGTCTCCACTTTACTTCACCTATGCAGTCATCTCATTTTCTCTTGTCTCTCTTGCCGCACTGACTGGACCAGATCCAGTTTCCCAAAGTACAATTTTTTTAAGATCCAACTCTTAAAAAAAGAGTTTTCCTTCAATCAGGAAAGACTAGCTATCAGTCAATCAATAAACATTAAGTGCCTACTATGTGCCAGACACTACTGCTGTTCTTCTAAATGATTTATAAGACTCTAAACAGACAGTCCTTCTACAATCAGTGTATCCTGCTTACTTATCTGACTTTCACTCTATCTGCTTCACACTGAATATCTTACTCTCCCTGTGTATTGAGATGGGAAATTCTACTTTCAAAAAGTCGCTATATCTTCAAAGAGTCTTTATTCTATCCTATCATAATCAATGAGCAGCATTTATTATGGATGTTTTACTTCTACCATACTTTCTCTTTCTACTCCTTCAATTTTTCATGCTATTTCTCTGCAAAAGTACACTTGAATGTACAATCTTAGATTCTATCTCTAAATTAAAATAAACTAGTAGAAGTGGGAGATATTACTTAGCATTGTTGTTGTCTCTAACTCTTTGTGACCCCATTTGGGATTTCCTTGACAGAGATACTGAAATAATTTGCCATTTTCTTCTCCACCTCATTTTACAGGTGAAGAAACTGGGTTAAGTGACTTGTCAAGAGTCACACAGCTAGTAATTGTCTGAGGTCAGTGTCTGAGACTGAATTTGAACTCAGGTATTCCTGCCTCCAGATCTGGTGCTCTGTCTACTGCACCACCTTGCTGCCCAGTTAACAATGAGTCTCATTTTAAAATGCCACCAAACCTTACAATTTTTTACTCTTTGTCCAAGAAAAAAAAAGAATTACGATAAGTTAGGGGAGATGGGCATCGGGGTCCTATTTTGAGTTTCTGAATATCTGGGTTCAAATCCTGAGCTTTGCTACTTGTTCCCTTCCATGTGCTTTCCATCACATTGTTTTTGTTTTGCCAAAGCTCGTTGTGTTTTCATGTGGGGAAAGAGAGTGTTGGTTGAAAAATAAATGACTTCCCCAATTTGGACATTCTACTTCCACAAAAGTTCTCTTCAGACTGTAGTGTAGAAGGGACAGCGAATACTTGGAGACTCACAAATTCTACTACCTGAAAAGGAATCTAGTGTTTTTTTAGGGATGATGAATGTTGATCTGCTGTCTGAGGACCAGCCAAGCCTTTCTTTAGAATGGTCACAGAATGATGAATTTCTGAGCCACAATAACCTCCAAAGACATTCCTGCTGAAGTGTAAAGAATATCCTAAGTGCCCTAAAGGAAGACAGCATTTGTCTATAAAATTTTGAAAGATAAAACACAAACTTGTTTACCAGCTCTTAGGATATGAGATCTAGAGGCAGGGCACTACTGGCCCTAGACTGGGAATCAGGAGACCTAGGCTTAAGTCTTGATTCTGATATTTCCTGCCCATACAGCTTAGATCAAATCACTTAATTAACCACTGTGATCTTTAGGATTCTTGTGAGTGGGACTAGATGATGTCTAAAATTCCTTCTAACTTTAGCACACATTGTTTTTAAGGGTTTAGATATAGGCATAAACATAGAATCAGAGCAATATTTAAAATGTTTTCAGGAATATCTTTTGTTTTTTATATTATCTTCATTTCCAAACACATCCCTCTCAGAGAGGCATCATCCCTTATAACAAAGAGAAAAAGGAAACAGTAACAGCAATAATGTCAACTGAGTCTAACGTAACATACAGTGTTCCACCACCATTGTCCCCTGCCTCTGAAAATAAGGGAAGATGGTGCTTTCTTTTCTCTCAGTTTTGGAACCAAGGTTGGTCATTATAATCTAACAGTATTTGGTTTGGATTTTGTTTTTATTGCATTATTCTTTCCATTTATATCATTGCAGCTATTGTGTATGTTTTTTTCTTAGTTCTTTGGACTTTATATCAGTTCACATCTTCTCTGTATTTTTCATGTTCATATTTTAAGTGCAGTAATATTCCATTATGTTCATGTACAGTTTGTTTATCCATTCCCCAACTGATGGGATTTTTAGCTTTTTGTTATTACAAAAAGCATAGCTTTCAATATTCTTTGGGTACATAGAACCTTTCTTCTTATTACGGACCTCCTTGGAATATGCTTAGCAGTGGGATCTCTGGGTCAAAAGGCATGGGCTTTTTAGTTACTTCCTTAGCAGAATTCCAAAGTGCTTCCCAATATTATTGGACCAGTTCACAGCTCCACCAACAATGTTAGTGAATGTCTCTTTGTCATCTTTGCCAATTTGCTGAGTGATAGGTGAAAGTTTAGTGTTGTTTTGATGTTTATTTCCTTAATTATTAATGATTTGGGACAATCTTTCAAATTGTTTTTAATAGTTTGCAATTCTTCCAAGGAGAATTGCTTGTTCACATCCTTTGCTCACTTATCCATTGGGGAATGGCTTTTGATCTTATGTATTGTGTTACTTCTCTATTTGTTTTTAAATATTAAGCCCTTGTTTGAGACATTTGCCACATAATCTTGGACATAGCAATTAAATTAATGAAAGCTAGATATGGGAGGGGGGAAGTTTTGTATCACTAACAATAACTATTTCACTAACCACACTGTAAGATTGACATGAGGAGGAAGGACAAACATGCCCTCCTACAAAATATCCTATAGAGCGGGGGTTCTCAACCTTCCTAATGCCGTGACCCTTTAATGTGGGCATATCTGCATGTAGGCGGACCCGCTTGGAGATGGATAGAGGAGCAGTGTCTCAGTTCCTAAGATCATCGGAAATATGTGTTTTCCGATGGTCTTAGGCAACCCCTGTGACCCCTGTGAAAGGGTCATTCGACCCTCATGACCCACAGGTTGAGAACCATTGCTATAGAGTTAAATTGGGATAGATAAAGGACCTTTCATCTGACCCAGTATGGGTATTAATAATGTCCAAATTTAACCCATTTATAGTTCATGCTGAATGACATTTCTTATGTTTTTATTGAAATTTTCTCTCTTATATAAAACTTAAAATGGGGTATTGTCAGATATGGTTCCATAGCTGTCTCAATTGGGCTCTCTCTGAGGAATGGAGTTTTATTCTGTTACCATTTTGTTGCTGGCATTGTTATTATTTGTTTTTTAATTTCAGGGAGGACCAATGACATCACTATGTGATGAGTGATAACTTGTGCATGAATTGGATTTAAGTGAGGCAGAGTTGTGCACAGTTGCAATGACTTTGTTGCTTCTTTAGAATTTTGAGGACTGCAGGGAAAATAGCCCCATGACACAGAGGCTCAAGCATAGGAACTAATTATTTTCAGATAATTCTAGAAATTCCCCTCATACTTTTACTGATGTGAAGCTAGTTTTGAATTTTATAAGGATTTGAGATTATGAATGTGTAGAATAAGGGACCAACATGAATTTGAGATTTTGACTCAATGAATGTTCATTTTAAATGTCTGTTATATATGTTAAACACTATGGATACAAAAATAAGGAAAATCAAATATTCTCTACCCCAAGAAGCTTATAATCTAATAGTAAGGCTATGATATGTATATGAGAAATAAGTTGTAAAATTGAATATCATAGAGATAAAGGAAAGATTCAGACAGAATGCTCTGGGAAAATTTGAATAAGAAATTATCCTGGAAATCATTGTGGTACAATGCAGAGTACTGGCTCTGGATTCAGTGAATCTGGCTTCAAATTCTATTTCTAACCCTTGCTCCTTTTTTTTTAAAAAAGATATTTTTTGCAATTATCAAGGATTTATCTTTTTCTCTCTACTTCTCCTACACCCCTTCTCTCCCTCCACTGGGGGAAGAAAAGAAAGACAAAGCCCTTGTAATATATAAGCATAAAGCAAATAAGGCAAAACAAATTCCCACAGTGGCCACATCCACAAATCTTTCTTATTCTGCATATTAATTCATCACTTCTTTGTCATAAGATGGGCATTGTTCTTTATCTTCTGTCCTCCGGAATCATGGTCAATCATTATTGCAATGATCAGAATTTTTAAGTCTTTCAGAATTGTTCATTTTTGCAATATTGATGCCATACTATTGACCTTTACTACTTGTGACCTAGGGCAAGTCGCTGAACTTTCTTGGACCTTGTTCAATCAGTCAGCAAGCACTTATTAAGTTTTTGCTGTGTACTAGACACTGTATTTTCTAATCTGTAAAATGAAAGTTTTAGAGTGGATGGCCTTCAAGGTACCTTCTAGCTTTAGACATGGGATCTTATGACCTTCTGTTTGAAGTAATCAGTCAATCCACATTTATTAAGTGCCTATTACATGCCAGGTACTAATGGCTTCATGAGCTGGAACTTGAAGGAGGAGAATTTTTCTGGGTCATCATGAGCATGGAGTATATCTCAAGCATTGAAACAAATGCACGGAAGCAGAAGAATACAGAATGATACCAGGGAAGAGCTATGTGCAACATGCTTTGCTCAGTCCTTGGGAATATACCAAAAGAAGTAATACATCTTCTCTGCCCTGAAGGAACTTAAGAATGACAGCTTCGTTTATCATTGATCACCATGGTCTTACATTAAGGAACTCGTTCTGGACATAAGATGATCCCTTCCAGCAATAAGTCTTATGACCTATCGGCTGAAATATTATTGATTTGCCTAGTAGATATGCCTCATTTTCAAGGGGATTCAAACAGTATGAAGCCTTAAGTTATTAGGATTGCTTGTACGCCTTCTGCTTTTAGGAGAGAGAAATGAATGACAATAAAATGAATTGATGCCCATAATTGATTCAACAAAATTCCAGTTGTGGGGCGTACCCTCGGATCAGTTGACATATTCAGTTTAAATGCTGACCTTTTGTGAAATAGTCATAAGAAGAGTTCAGAACCATGACCTTGAGGCAGTCAAAGAAAGAAATGATGTTCAGTAAATTATCCTTCCTAAGAACAGTCAGTCCTGACATTTCCCTGGTCCATTTGTTTGTTCTACCCAATTAAGTCATACCTCCAGAGTGCACTGAATAAGGAACTGAACTTGGAAGGAAGATTTGAGTTCAAATATTGCCTCAGACGTTTATCAGCAGTGTAACCAGCAAATTACTTAATCTTTTTGTGCTTCAGTTTCTTCTCTGTAAAATGAAGGACCTCTTTTCCTCACAATTCCTCAAGTCCTGTGAGAAATGTTTTGAAGTGTCTTTTTAAATTGCATGCTAAAGACTTGGTTTTGTGTTTCCAGTGAAGGACAAAACCCTTTGATTGTATGTCACCAAAGTGGCAGCTGGTCCTTGGGCCAGTGAATAATGAGAGTAAGATTTAAAAATATCCTTGTTTTTTGGTGATGTTACTTCAGTCTGTCTCTAGGTAGCTACATTTCTAGTTTTGTAGAATAGCTAGCACTATTATATAAATTAATGGCGTAGGTGAAGTTGACTCAAGTCTTTAATCAAAAATGCAATGACCAGTTACAACTGTTATTTTTTGGGGGAAATTAACCTGGTTTATAGCTATTCAGTTGGTTTGGTTTGGTTTCTAAGAATCCATTAGCTAGTACTAAAAGAAAAATAAAAACCAAACAAACAACATCAGGACAACCTGTGCACCAAAGCAGGAAATTAAACATCTTAGATTTTTAACAAGAATTAAAATTTAAAAAGCATTCTCACGGTGATCTAGTGAACGAAAACACTGGAAACCAGAAAATGTGAGTTTAAGTCACAGGTCTCCTCAAGTAACTGAAAAACCTTAGGTAAGTCACTTAGTATCTCTGAGTCTATTTTTTTTTTAATCTGAAAAATGAAAGAGTTGGACTTTTAAAGATCCTCCCCAGCTTTAAATAGTGTGATCCTATAATCCCAATAGTTTGGGTTGAGTGGATAATAAAGTTTGTGAGGGGGTTTTTGTGAAGCAAAGTTTGAAAGGAAAGTTGAAGCCAGATGGTGAAGAGCCTTAAATGCCAGATTCAAGGAGTTATATCCTCTTGACAGTTTTTGAGCCATTGAAGATTTGTGAGCTTGGGAGTCAGTCAGGGCTATTTTAGCATCTGTTAAAGGTTGGGTTGTAGAGGGTGACAGACTAAAGGCAAGGAAACCAGGTTGAAGACTACAATAAATGGTCAAAGTGGTGGGAAATACTGAGGACCTGCACTGAGCAATGAGAACATAAGAGAATGATTATTGTGGAGCTAAGACTGATAGGATTTGTAACTCATCTGATGAAGGGGAGATAGAGAGCGAAGGAGAGATTCTATAGATTACCCTGTTAAGTCTCTCATTTTATAAATAAGGAAACTAAGGTTAAGAAAGACAAAGTGGGTAAAATAATGGTCATACAACTTGTTTTCCACACCACTAGTGGGAGATTTGAGATTATATATATATTTAAATCACATCCCTTCCCAAGGCCATAGGAAGGATTGTGTTCTCTTCTGCATTTATCCTGTGGACAAAGATTCCCAGTTTTAAAAGCTCCGTTCTTGTCATAGAAAAACTTCTTTTTATGGTGATTATTTAAGTCAGCTGTTTTCTTATTCATTCCATGTATTTTTATTCCATATAAAAACAAGCCATTTCGCTCCTTTCCTGGATTACTGTAAATTTGAAAGGATATGTAAATCACACGTGTTTTTTGCAAAGTGAGAGAACATTAAGCACCTGAATTTCATCTATACAATATATTTGGTAGAATAAGCTCTGGGTCAGTTTCTTGAAAGTGTTTTATGGTTGAAGAAATAAATACATGATTAAATGATTAAAATAGTTCATCTATTTATTAGTGTGTTACAATGTCACCTAGATCTTATGATTATTGCTACTTTTAAATGTAATGCACTTATAAGATTTTAAATGTTGGGTTTTTGGGTTTTTTTTTTTACATTTCCAACAGTTAGCATTTTAAAAAATCCTGATTGACAGCATCACATTTTTATTTATTTCAAACTCCAAGGTGCTTATTAGCATTTCAGTGTCAAAGCTAAAGGTTGGCTCTTTCAAGCTGACAAAAGATAGTTAAGCTGACAACCACCTTTGAAATAAACAGAAGTTTGGTTTGGCTTTTTTTTCCACGCAGATGCATTGTTCATCAAATTGGTACTCTAGGGATATATTTGCAAAACTTTCAATTTGGGATTATGTAGAATTTAGTGTAATTCAGAAGCTAAACAAAAATAATCTCAGCTGTGTAGCATAATTTATGGCAATTTATCATTTTCCTTGATATCTTATAGCATGGAACATAACAACCCTTCAGGATCTGAATAAAAGAAGGCCTTTTTTAAACCAGTGTTAGATTTAATATATACATTTTAAAAACCATAATATATAGTTCAGAGTTGTATACAATCCTATTTTCCATTCTTCAATGTATATCAAAATGTTCGTTTTTGTTGGCATAAGTTCAATAAAAGAGAAAATTTTTAAAAAGAAAATAACACTAAACAAAGGGAGATTTGTTTTCATAACTGTAGTTTACAGAGCACTTTCCACAGTCCTGTGAGATAAGTAAATACGTGTATTATGCCCATTTTATGGATGAGGAAATTGAGGAGGCAAGAAGTTAAAAGACTTGCTCATAGTTAGATAAAATCTATGTGAAAGGAGTCAGAACCAAAACCCAGTATTCTTGTGACTACGAGTCCAGTGTTCTTTTCCTTTATAATATTCACAGCAATGATGTTAGTGACTTATTAAATAGTGATCTTATTGATTAAATATTTACCTTGGAGCCTAGGAAAAAAATGAAAACTAACTTCTAGCTATAAAAAATAAACCATTTTGTGATCATAAAGATTAATAAATAGTTCCTTCATTTATAATTCAATAATAATTTTTATCTAGGGATTGACAAGGCATCTTGAATTCCAGGCTTACCATGGCCAGGTTGCAACACCATGACAAATCACTACTTTTCTATGGCTTATTTCTTTTAAATAAAAACGATATTAGTTTGATATTTTGAATTCTCAAGTGAAAGGCACCATACGCTGTTTAATTCTGGAATTCACATTTACCACAATGCTTCTTAATGTCTCCCTGCTGTTGACAAAGAAATGATCACTTTACCTGACATCCAGAATTAGGCAGCAAGTTTGGAATGTTTTGTTTTTATGTGATTTTATTTTAATGGTTCTTTTTCCTTTTTTAAATTCAACTTTATTTAATTTTTAGTTCCCAATTTTCTCCCTCCCTCTTCTCTCCCCCTTCCATCGAGAAGGCAAAAATACAAAATTTAATGTTATTTTTTTCAAAGGGTAAAACTAAAGCAGTAATAAGCAAAAAGTTCACTTATGGTTAAGAGCATAGATATACATAGAGCAAAGCATGCTGCTGCACCTGGCTGTGGTTTTAAGTTGGTGCTTCTTTACATTCAGAAGTTTTAGGACTTGTATAGAGATTTCTAACAGAGGCTTGAGCAAGGCTCCTTCAAATTCCTCTCAAAATGCCTTCATTTAAAAAAAATCCAAATGACAAACACACTTTCCCTGAACTGAACCCTTCATTCACATATCTCTCAAATTTTCTTCTCAACAAGTTACACATGAAACAGTAGAAATATGAAAGCTGACCTGTAGCTGTTTGATGCTTGCCTACAAAATGAATTGTTTGGAATTTCTCTCTACACTGCCCAAGCCAACCTTTAGGGTCAGCATAGGCTCAAACTAGAGCCAGACAAAAACTGTCTGGTCCAAACCTTTCATGTTATGAATGAGGAAACTGAGGTTGGAGAGCTTAGGTGATTTACCTGAAGTGACAGTTAAAAGTGTCTTACATTTCAACTGTCAAGTTGAAATATCCTTCCAGGTGTGAAAGGAATTTTAATGCATTCCAGGAAAGAAGTCACTACACTTCTATTCAGTTAAACTCAAGAAACCTTTATTAGGCATTGGTGCTAGGTGAGGGAGGTCATAGATGAGAGTGACTTAGAGAGATCTGTTAGTGAGGCTGCTGGGTGACACAGAGAATCGAATCTGGGCTTTGGAGTCAGAAAGACCTGAGTTTGAACCTTCCTCCAGGCATTACTAGCTCGGTTACTCTGGCCAATTCACTTAATTCCTTGGTTTCCTCATCTGTGCAATAGGACTAATAATAACTCCTACCCCATAGAGTTGTTGTGAGGAACAAACTATATGAGTTAGCATGTATATAAGGCACCTTGCAAACCTTGAGTACTAAAATGCTATATATTATTAGGAGCTATGTTAGCTATCTGTTCCAATGCCTTCGTTTTACAGATGAGAAACTGAGGCCCAAGGGAGGTAAATACACAGAGTATTATGGATGTAGCTTGGAAGTAGATCGTTTTTGTGATTCTTACACAGGTAAGTGGCAGAGCCAGGATTTTAGGCAAGAAATCTCTGACTCCATATCCATCACTCTTTCCACTGACCCAGCTGGCTTCTCAAAAGGCACAAAGACAAAAATAGATACAAGGATAGAATAAGATTGAGCATCTGAGTTGGAAATTATCTCAGAGACAACCTAGTCCAACCTGGACTTGAACAAGAATATTCTCCCCAATAGTCTTTCAAAGTGGCCATCCAGTCTTTCCTGGGAGCTGTCTAGTGAGGGCAAATCCATTACTTCTCAAAGCAATCCGTTCCTCTTTCAGAAAGATCTAGCCAAATTCTTCCTCTCCAGTTTTTAAAATACATGTTATGTTATGAATTTAGCAAATGATTTTTTTCTTTTTTAAAAAAAATTGTTTATTTACTTTCACTTTACAACATTCAGTGCCGCAGTCTCTTGAGTTTCAAATTTTCTCCTCCTCCCTCTCCTCTGCTCTCCCCCCCATGGCAGCATGCAGTCAAATACAGGATCTATGAATACTTTCACATTAAATATTTGTCGAGTTGTAAAGAAGGATTATAACCAATGAAGTGAACAATGAGAAAGAAGAAACAAAACAAAACAAAAAAAAGAGGAAGTAGTTTGCTTCAATCTACATTCAGATTCTTTAGTTCTTTCTCTGGACATGGATATGCCTTTCCATCATGAGTCTTTTGGAGTTGTCTTATAACCTTAGCAAATAAAATTTTAATAAACAAGTGATTTCAATATAGCCAACATAATTTCAATTTAGCTAGCATCAACATGAACATTTTAATGTTCAAAGAACAGAAAAAGGAATTGCATATGAAACGGTAAACTTTTGTTATTTAATTTGCTTTTAAATGTATATTAAATTAAATATGATGATAATAAAACTGTCATACTTGTCCATGTCTCTCTCTTAACTTTCCTCTTCTCTCTTCTGTATATTTTTTAAATGCTTAATTGATGGATCTTTTCTTCCCTTTCTTTACTTTTTTGTATCACCATTACTTACTCTTCCATACATTCCACACCTCACCCTCCTCTCTAGTAGAAGACTTGCCTTGGAAAAAACAAACATAACCAAGCAAAACAAATAACACTTTGGCCATGTATGAAAAATGTATGTCTCATTTTGCACCACTGGCCCCTCTCTTCTTCTCTGAAAAAAGTGGGAAGCATTCTTCATCAGTCTTGTAAAATGCCCAATCATTATTGGTTATTACATTGATCAGAGTTTGTAAGTCTTTCAAGGTTGTTTTCTTTTAAATTATTGTAGTCATTAGATGTATAAATAAAGCTGAATAAGTGAATGAATGAATGCATGAATGAATGAATGAAGCACAATCTCCTGATTCAGCTCACATTGTATTAGTCTCTGAAGTCAGAAAACTGGGTTCGAATCCAGTCTCTAATATTAGCTATGTGATGTTGGAACAGCTAGGTGGCACAGTGAATAGAGTATCAGGCCTGGAGTCAGGAAGATTCATCTTTAAATTCACATTAGAATCTGACCTCAGACATTTATTAGCCTTGTGACCCTGGGAAAATCGCTTAACCCTATTCACCTCAGTTTCCTCATCTGCAAAGTGAGTTGGAGAAGGAAATAGAAAACCACTCCAGTGTCTTTGCTGAGAAAACCCTAAAACAGAATCATGAAGAGCTGGATATGACTGAAAAATGACTGAACAACGATAAAAATGTGATGTTGGGTAAATCAATTACTCTTTTGTAGTCTCAATTTCCTCATCTGTAAAATGATGGAGATTTGAGGACCCTCTTAGCAATATGATCAAATGATCTTCCTAGGTTTCTCTGAATCCACCATAGTCATCATTGCTTATGGAACAAGATTCCATTACATTTATATACCAAAAGTTGTTCAGTCATTCTCCAATGGATATGCCATTTTGTCTCCAGTTCTTTGCTACCACAAAAGTGATGTTTTGAATACAGTCCTTTGTCCTCTTCAGGATGTATGCCGAATTGTAAGTCAAAGAGTATGCACAGTTTAGTGAATGGAGGGAAAAGTGGGGTGTAATACTTTCATGTTGCTTTCCAGAATAATCGACCAATTCACAGCTTCACCAATAATGCATTGGTATTTCTGTCCTCTCATAGTCCTTTCAGCCATTGCCATTTTCTCCTTTGTCAATGTTATAGGTAAGGAGTAGTACCTCAGAGTGGTCTTAAGTTGTATTTATCTTATTATGAATTATTTGAAACATTTCTTCATATGGTTGCTGATTTCTTACATTTCTTCTTTTGAAAACTGTTCATGTCCTTTGATCATTCATTTATTGGATAATGGGTTCACTTTATATATTTGAATAAATTTTCTAAATGTATCTCAGATATTGGAAAGATTATTTCCCCACTTAACTATTTCCCTTCTAACTGAATTAACTTCATTTGGGCAAAAACTTTTTAATTTTATGTAATTGAAATTGTCCATTTTATCTTTTGTGACCATCTTTATCCCTATCACTTACTGCTTTGTAATATAGTTTGAGATACTTCTAGACCTGCTTCATTCCTACTTTTCATTAATTCTCCTAAGATTCTTGACCTTTTACTCAACTAGATAAATTTTATTTTGTCTGTTTCTAGAAAGTAGCCCTTGGGTAGTTTGATCTATCTGCAATTTCTCTGCATTGCTCCCAGGTCTGCCCTCCTGAGCCAAAAAGAACAAGTATAGCCCTGAACTTAAACATCCTCTAAGCTTAAACACCTCCATCCTCATTTGCTGTGAACTGAAGAGATATCACCATTCTGACTGCCCTATCTGTATGTTTTATAGCTTATTAACCTCTTCTAAATGCATGACACTGAGAACTGAACAAAGATGTGGTCCAAGTGTTATTGTTGTTCAGTTATTTCAGTCATGTCTAACTTTTCAGGAACCATTTGGGGTTTTCCTGGAGTGATTTACCATTTCCTTGTCAAGCTCATTTTACAGATGAGGAACTGAGGCAAATGGGGTCAAGTGACTTGTCCAGGCTCACGCATCTAGTTTATGTCTGAATCCAGATTTAAACTCAGGTCTTCCTGACTCCAGGTCTGGCACTCTATCCAATGTGCCACCTAGCTGCCCATGGTCCAAGTAGGCCACAGTAGATAGGACTCTCCCCTTCTGATAGTATGCCTCTCTTAATGTAGTCCTGTACTGCCAACATGATATTCATAGTGCCTATGGCAGCTATGAATTGCTGGCATAATTCTGAATTGCAAAATATAATAGACTCTCCACATGGAAGACAGAACCAAAACATTTATTTGAACACCAAAAAAACCACCAAATCCCAACACCAGAAATCCAAATTCATCATAGCAATAAATAAATCTATATACAATAACTATGTAGAGGGCACCGCCATCCCCAGGCCTTCCCCCTGCTGGGGCCTTCCCACATACAAATTCATAGGTTGCTGCCTTCTTCCTCTTTCCCTCAGCTCTAACTTCTCTGACCAACTTCCTCTCAGCTCTCTTCCACCCTTTCTACTTTACCCTTCCTGCTCCACCCATTCAGATCTGACCTCAGACATTTGTTAGCTGTGTGACCCTGGGAAAATCACTTAACCCTGTTCACCTCAGTTTCCTTATCTGCAAAGTGAGTTGGAGAAGGAAATAGAAAACCACTTCAGTGTCTTTGCTGAGAAAACTCTAAAATAGAATAATGAAGAGTTGGATGTGACTGAAAAATGACTGAACAACAACTACAGACTTTATTTTTTTAATTTATTTTTTTTGCTTTTTGGAGGGGCAAAGGCAGGGCAATTGGGGTGAAGTGATTTGCCCAAGGTCACATGGCTAGTAAGTGTTAAGTGTCTGAGGCCGGATTTGAACTCAGGTCCTCCTGACTCCAGGGCCAGTGCTCTATTCACTGTGCCACCTAGCTGCCCCAACAACTACAGACTTTATGTGACTCAAACTCATGTGTCTTAGGCTTCCAATGACTTAAGCAAGTTACATGGGCCTATTAATGGATGGGAAAGATCTCCCCATTCACATTACCATTACAAGCCCAAATCATATGTTGGCTTCTACATAACACTGCTATTTCAGATGAACTTCCTATACTCTAAAACTCCAGCATCTTGATTGGGAATTTGCTCTCTATCCATACCTCTTCCTTTGGTGCTGGTGTAGGTGATTCCTTAAAACCCCAAATACAAGTATTTTCATTTATTTTTATTAACCATTATCTTATTATAAGATTTGGCAAAATATTTCAGTCTGCCAAGATATTTTTGGATTCTGATCCAAATGGATCCACATGTTAGCCATCCCCCCCTAACTTTGTTCTATCTACAATTTTTAAAAGTATACAATCTATACCTTAATCAAAATGATAAAAACATAACACCACATAGATCCAAATGTATCTATATCTGGGACATTCCATTAGAGAATACCTTCAAAGTTTACATAAAGCAAGTAATAATTATCCTTTGGCTGTGGCCATTCAGCTAATTCAGAATTTGTAGAACTCATGATGTGATTGCATGCCACCATGGGGGGCAGGGAGGAAGGGAGGGGAGAAAATCTGAAACTCAAGGGATTGTGGAAAGTAAAAGTAGAATAAAAAAATAATAATAATAAAAAAGAACTCATGATGAAAAAAAATACTCTCCACCTCCAGAGAAGTGATGCATTCGAAGTACAATTTGAAGTATAATTTTTCACTTTCTTTGTTTTTCTTGCTTTCTTATGATATAGTTAATGTGGAAATATGTTTTACATGATTTCACATGTATAATCAATATCAAATTGCTTTCCTTGTGAGCGGACAGAGCAAGAGTAGGCAGGAGAAAATTTGGAACTCAAAATCTTTTTTAAAAGAATGCTAAAAATAAATAACAAGTGTATTTTTTAAAAAAGAGATCAATTGTTTTCTTCAAGTAACAGTCGTATGAGTATGAAGAAGGAAAGGTACAATGTTTTTGTTGAGCATGATTGATTTTTACTTTCTCTAATAGAAATAGCTGCCTTTTTACTTTAAATGGACTATCCTAAAATTATGAGTTTTTTTCTAGAGATAAAATTCTCAAAATGATGGCAGAATTCAAAACATAGAATTCCAAGTGTCCTAATCATCCCTATGTAACTCTTTTGCCAAAGCTAGCAGCATGCTTGTATAGAGACACCTCTTTAGAAGTAGATATGGGCAAAATGGATTGGTTATCCTTGGATCTGCTTTGTAGGAAGCTCTTACAAGGATTATCCACCAGAACAAAAGCCCTTTGTCTTTTGGTCTAAGTTTGTTTTTACTCTGTTGTTTCAGTTGGATTTTAGTGAAGCAAGTATGTTTATTTTATTAGCCCTGGATCTACTGCTTTAGGTGACCTATATGGAAGAAATTATATTTAGAAAGAAAAAAAGGGATCTAACAGAGGTCTTCTTTCTCCAACGTTTTCACAGGCTAAGTCCAATTTCAATTATATTCAACAGTCTTATACTTGGTCATCTACTAATTAAAGGAGAGTAGCTAAAGTATTTGGGTTAAGATCATGCTTTTAATAAATGATATTTCAAAGTGTGTTGATTAAAGATAAGTGACATCATTTCCAGTAGGGGTAGGAGAAGGAGTTTTCCACAATAATATTAATGATTAACTCTTTTATGGCAATTTAAAGTTTATGAAGAGTATCTAAAATATTCAGTCACCCTTTGAGGTAGACACTCTCTGTATCAGTCTCCCCTTTTTACAAATGTGGAAACTGAGGCTTACAGAGGTTGTGCTTAGCTATGACTACAGGGTTATCCAATGATAATGGATTGCAGAGGCATGATTCAAACCCAGGTGATTCTGTCCCCTAAAACATGCTTCCTCTCAGCAACTAGCAAAAAATATTCTCGGTGAGTTCACAAATTGAATTTCCAAGGGTAGTTGTTTTGTTTTTTAATTTCCATAACATGGTACAATAAAAAAAGATGATTGCACGTGAAACTGCATATCTACTATATACAATTTGTTCTTCCTTTCATATGTGCAACAAAATTATTGTGCAAAATTTTTTCTTCCCTCCCCCCCACCTTCAAGATGGCTGCCATTAGACTCAAACAAATGTATGTATGTAAAATCATTCTATACATACTTCTATTTATCAGTTTTTTCTCTGGATGCAGATAGTGTCTTTTTTCACATGTCCTTTATAATTAATTTGGATATTTATAATAGTTAAAATGACTTAGTCACTCAAAGTTGTTCTTAAGACAATATTGCTATTACTGTATACAGTGTTCTCTTGGTTCCACTCATTTCACTCTTCATTATTTCATGCAAGTCTTTCCATGTTTTCCCACAATCACTGAGCTCATCCTTTCTTGTAACACAGTTGTATTCCACCACAACCAGATACCACAACTTGTTCATCCAATCTCCAATTGATGGGAATCCCTCCAATTTCCAGTTCTTTGTCACTACAAAAAAAGCTGCTATGAGTATTCCAAGAATCCAAGGGCTTTCTTTAAAACAAAACAACAAAAAAGATAAATTTTTTAAAAAACAAAAACCCTACTCTACAACCCTAAACTTAACTGTGAGGATTCTAAAATTCTATCAAAAACATCCTTTTGGACACCAGGTTCAATCCCCCCTTTTATACTTACTATCTATGTGACCTTAGGCAAGTCCCTTAACCCCCCCCCCCCATTGCCTCAGTCTTCTTATCCGAGAGCTGGACGAGGTGACCTCTAAGGCCCCTTCCAGCTCTAGATCTTTGATCTTATAAAATAAGCATGGACGAAAATGCCCAGAGTCTAAAAGAAATAAGACAAAATTAATCATTAACAAGTAGGTACCCTCAATTAAACTTAATCCGCTTAGAATAGGAATATATATTTTTTGTCATTCCTATTTTCATTTTGTTTATTTTCATCAAAATCCGTTTCTGTGGAGAAACTGATAGTCTTGTAGCTTGGTGAGACTATAAATGTTTTAAGAACAAAAAAGAAAGAAGTTGACGGTGAGCGTGGTTGTAACTAATGTAAATTTCATAGACTAAATAGATTTTTTGTTAATTCAGTGATTTAAACATATATGCATATAACACATTCCATAACATGATGTATACATGTGTGTGCATACATATACACACATGTATATGTGTGTGCACAAGAAATTTTTAGCAATGAGCCTCAAATAATTTATTAGACATGGTCTGATAAGAGGCAGCATGGTGTAGTTGTTGTGGGGAAAATGTTGGGCTTAGAATTAGAAAGACCTACATTAAAATCCTGCCTCTCACACTCCCTAACTGCAAGACCCAGGAAAGTCTTAACAGCAATGATAATTAATAGCAATTCTGATTAATATCAAATAATTGTCTAATTAATTATTTGATTAATAGTAGTAATAACAGCTAGCATTTCCTTAGCCTTTTAAAGTTTGCAAAGTGCTTTACAAAGTGCTTTATTATCTCATCTTATCCTCACAACAACTCTGGGAGGTAGATGCTATTTTCTGTCACCCCCATTTTACAGATGAGGAAATCAGGGCCCAAAGAGGTTAAATGACTTACCCAGAGTTATACTGTTAATAGTTATGTGGCATAGAATTTGAACAACTGTCCTCCTGACTCCAGGTCCATTGTTCTATACATTATGCCACCTAGCTACCTTAATGTCTCTGCTTCAGTATCTCCCTAGGACTTACAGGAGGTCCCTTCTCGCTCAAAATCTAGGACCTTCTGGTCCAGTAAGGAGGTTGTAATAAGCATTTGTGGAATATGTTCCTGCAATTGGAAGTTCCCCATGCTGAAGTCCTCGGATTGTAATTTCACAGTAATCAAGTGCTCCCTGGCTCAGTTCATGGACATTTCATCAGTATTCTGTTGAATCAAGTTTTGCTTTAAGAAAGCTTGATTTTCACAATCTGATTTCATATATAATGAAAATGAAATGACATTTGTTGAGCATTTTCCAGTTTTCAAATATATTCTCACATAGGAAGTGACAAATACTTCATTAGGTTTTAAGTATATTCGATTAATGAATATCACCCATTACAGTACAAATATATGTTTCATATTTTAAAAAGAAAAATCCACTGCAGTTTTCCTTTTAAGTATAAGTTCCCTTAAATGCCTCTGAGCTCTGGAGGCACTGATGCTTAGAGCAGTTATAACCTTGCTGGGGTAGCTTGCAGTGTCCATTCCACTGTCCTTAGATCAAGCCTGCTTGTTAGAGAAAACATTGTCAACAAGAGCATTTAGCCAGTGTTTCCATCATGTCCCCAGTCAGTGAACCTATAAGAGTTCACATGACGGTCTAAAAGTAAGTAAGCCAGCTTTGTAGTCAAGCCTAGATCAGAAGAAGAAAATCTGGGGCCTTAATATAAGGAAATGAGAAGAATTTCCACCTGGAGATTGCTAAATTTTGATAAAGCATCCTGACACAGTACTGTAGACTTGAAATGTGGTATTCTTGGACTAGCCCATTTTTCTGTTTCTATTTGAAAATCATTGTCAACTATCCACCTCCAGAGAAAGAGCTGATGGAGGCTGAATGCAGATCGATATTTTTTCTTTTTTTTTCTTGTTTTTTTTGTCTGTTTTCTTTCATAACATAACTAACATGGAAATAGGTTTTGCATGACTACCCATGTATATCCAATATCAAATTGCTTTCTTTCATGATGGGGGAGAGGAGGGAGAAAATTTGGAACTCAAAAACTTTTTTTAAATGAATGTTAAAATCTTTTTAACATATAATTGGAAGGGGAATAAAATATTAAATAAAAAAGAACACTAAAAAAAGAAAGAAAATCAATGTAATCTCAAATCTATTGTAAGGAACTATGCAAAGAAGATTGGAACACACTTTCACTAACTCCCAAAATCCTTCTTTCAGGTGCTGAAAATATCATTGTTTCACTTTAGTTATATTCATAACACTATATAGCCAAGTCTATATATCATATATCTTAGTCTTATATCTTTATCAGTCAAATGTATATGTATATATGTATGTGTGTGTGTTCAAATCAAGAAGTATTTATTAAGTACTCGCTATGTCAGGCACCATTCTAAGCTCTGGCATTTAAAGAAAGGCACGTGAGCTAGCATGGTTTCCACAGGCAGATGCCTCTGTCCTATATCGATGGTAATACCTGACCAGCTGTCAATCATATTTCCCCCATAGTCATAAAGTTAGCACCAAGAAGAGAAAAGGACATCTTGTCTGTATTTTCCAACTTTTGCATTTTACATCAGTATGACAGGCATCGTGGTGTAGGAGGTAGGGAATTGTCCTTAGTGTCAAGAAGACATGGGTTCAAATCTTGTCTCTGTTATGTACTAGTTATGTGGCCCTGGATAAGTCACTTAATTTCTCAGTACTTAGGCAACCCTTTAAGATGCTAGGCTTCAGAAAGCTACTGATCTTAATTGACAGAGGGAGTTGGTCACTAGAAGTTCATAACACCACTGAAATCAGAGATCTGGACAAAAAGAATACTAGTATTAAAATTATTCTGTATTCCTTGAGTATATGCACCAACTGGGAGATGAGGGCAAGTTGCCTGGAATATGTGAGAGGCAAAAGGAAGACATCTGGAGATTAATCAGTTTACCCTGAGTCCTCTGGACATTGTCCATGTGATTAATTCATTTGGGGGCAGCTAGGTGGCACAGTAGATAGAGTGCCAGGCCTAGAGTCAGGAAGATCCCTTTTCCAGAGTTCAAATCCAGCCTCAGACACTTACTAGCTGTGTGAGCCTGGGCAAGTCACTTAACCCCGTTTGCCTCAGTTCCTCATCTATAAAATGAGCTAGAGAAGGAAATGGCAAACCCTTCCAAAGCCCCAAAGGGGTTCATGAAGAGTCAGACACAAATGAAAAACGATACAACAAAATGAGATTCATTTTAGGATTTCCTCTAAGACTTAGAGCGTTGAGTGGTCCCTTGGATAACCAAAAAGTCTTTCAGGTACTTGAGATTTTATATTACTAGGCAAATAGGATTTGACAAGAAGGTAAAAGGCTTGGCTCATTGTCCAAAAATTCAGTATAGTTAATCCTCAATGCAGCTTTCATTTGTTTGCTAAACTATTTTGCTGTGCGATGCAAGACTTGATTAGGCCAAAAATAATCCCCACTTTCCAGTTGTTTCTTTCATAAGCTCTCCTCCCCCATCCTCAGCCCAAATATTTACCCTGGTAGTGTTTGCCTCATTTTCACTTGATTAATGCAATCAAACTGTAATAGGAGATAGATATGGTGTTTTGTTTTGTTTTCTTTAATTTCATCCTGATGATATAGGTGACTTCCTAATCCTTCCTAAAATATAGCTAAATTTAGGAATTGGCTGACTGAGAGAATTGGTTGCCAGCAAAATGGAACTGAACAGCATTTAGAGCTATCCTGCTTGGAGTGTTTTTTTTTAGCCTTTGGCAGATAAACAGAGATTTAAAAGGACACAAGACCCATGTAGCTAGAAATACAAGTTCTTTGCTACCTTGACATCTCTTGGTTATGCTATGAGCCATTCAGGGGTCATCTGAAAGAAGTCAGGGTGAATCTAAAGAAAATCAAATGGTAGACATAAAATTTTTAAGTGGGAAAAGAAAGATCTTGTAATAAACCCATATATTCTGCTCTTGCTCCTTTCGCTTTTGTTTTGTTTTGTTTTAATGCAGAAATTGACAAGGAACTTGGAGTGTATTTGTGACAGTTTCCTTATTCTACAGGTCTCAGGAAGGTATGAAATAGATAGGGGCTGTGAGGAAAAAAACAATTGGAGTTATCAAGTCACTTGAGGTTGGCACAAGTTTTCCAGATTATGAAGAACTTCTGCAGACTGTGTGACTTTCTGATACTCTTCTAAAGACAGATCTGCAACACTTAGATGCTGAAGAGTGTGTCAGAAATCCAATTCCAAGGGGATGCACACGGAGGTAAAGGGAGGGGTTGAGCAGCATTGAAATCTGTTGACCATTTTATTCTTGACTTCTTCCTCACCTCACATACTCAATGGCCAAATCTTGCCATTCCTACCTTTATAACACCTCCACATCTCTCCGCTTCTCCCACCTCACAAAGCTGCCTCCTTAGTTCATGCCCTGATCATCTCTTGCATAGATTACTTAAGTAACTTCCTAAATGGTCTCCGCCTCAAGTCCATCACCATTCCAGTCTATCCTGTACACTGCTGCCAAAATAATTTTCATGAAGCCCAAAATTAACCAAATGACTTTCTTAATCAACTCCAATGGTTCCCCACTGCCTCTGAAATCAATACAAGCCTCTCTTTTTAACTTTTAGAACTTGCACCTACCTATCTTTTCAGCCCCATTTGACATTATTACCTTTCTTGCACTTTATGATCCAGTCAAACTGGGATACAACAAGGCTCCACCACTGTCTTTGCACTAGCCATCTCTCATATTTGGTATGTGCTCTTCCTTACCTCTACCTCTTCTGTTCCTTTAAGATGCAGCTCAAACACCATAGTCTTCATGAAGTCTTTTCTGATCCTCCCAAGGTCTAGTTCTCTCTCTCATGAACTACCTTGTGTTTAACACTGCTGGAGATACATATTTGGAGATATAGATAGAGACATTTGTGCTATAAATACTTAAATATTTAGTTGTCTTCCTGTTAGAATGAAAACTGCTTATGAGTAGTATTCATTTTCTTTGTATTCTTAGCTCCTAGTATAGTGTCTGACACAGAGTAGGTATTATTAAATACTTGTTGCTTCATTGATTGATTGACTGAAGAGTATTTGTCGATGTAGAACCCAGGTCAAATTTGGAAGTCATTACCAAGATGTAGAATCTGATTGGGTTCTATGGCTTGGTATTATGTCTTGGGGTTAGCAACTCTGGAAAAATAAGTACAAACATGAGCAAATGTTACACCAAGCCAGCCCTCTGAGCATGCCAGTGGTTCAGTCACCAGCTAGTCTTGGAAATTACTCTCACTGGGTAAGAAACCCCTTTTGAAACAGATTTGGAAGGCCTCTGAGGGTGATTCCAAGATGGTGGAGTAAAGAAAGCACTCAGCCAAGATCTTCCAACATTCTCCTCCAAACAATGTTAAAACAACTCCTCAAACTGAATTCTAAAGTGGCAGAGACAACCAAAGATCAGAGCGAGACGTTCTTCCAATACAAGATAACACAGGAGGTCAGAAGGAGAGATCTGTGACATGAGGATGGCCAAAGGCCACATGGTTGAAAACAGCAATGATGGGACTAGGTGGTGATGACAGAAGCAGCAGTGACTTCTCAAGCCAGAAACAGTGTCATTTCGAGCAGAGGGCCCTGAGGAGCAATATTAATTGCAAGACCAAGGGAACATTGGCCTTTCCTGGGTAAGGACCAGAGTATAGACCAGGAGAGTAGTGACCACACCTCTCCCCAGATCACATAAACTTTGGAAGCACTGAAAATTTACAAACCCCCAGAACTAGCTCTGAGAACAACATTGTGAAAAAGTCTAAAGCTTGAGACAGTACTTCCTCCACCCACCCCACCCCCTTATAGAACACAAGTTTATTATAAAGTTCAAAATCAAGAAATTGGGTGGGGAAATGAGACAACCAAAAAAAAAAAAAACCTAACCATAAAAAGTTAAAACAGCTACAAACAAAGCCTCAAAGAAAAATGTGAATTGGACACAAACCCAATAAGAATCCCTGGAAGAGCTCAAAAAATTATTTTCAAAAACTACTGTGACTGCTTTCTCTAGAACTTTTTGCATCCAAGATGCTTTATTTCCTTGCACTCACTCTTTGATTGAATAGCAGAGGTACTACCAGGAAAACAATTGTAAGACTGGAGGCTTCCATTGTAATTAATGTAATTACAAAAGGCCCAGAGAGTTCAACTGAGTCAATCAGTTAATTAAAAATACAAACTAGATGTGACCAAGATTGTAATCAGTGTGAGAGAAATAAAGTACTTTAATCTTTAGTTAGAAACAGGAAATTATGAATAGCTGAAAGAATAAAATACACGTCTAGGCAGTAGTATGCTAGTAAATGTTTTAACAACCAGAACTGAGGGTTGAGGTGTGGGGAATGTATGCAAGCTATACTCTTAAGTTTGAAATTATTAATATTTTCTCCATCACTTTCTTAAACTTAGACAATCATAGCAACAATAAATCAAACCCTTATTTGGAATATTTGCTGATTTCTGAGGTATTAATACTCACACTGAAAATTTAACAATTGGCTCTAATGAGCCAGTTCAAGCTGATGCTAATGTCCCGAGCCTTCTGCCGGGACCCCCGCCCTCTCACTTACCCATCCTCAAGGTAAGTCTTCGGTCGTCACCGGCCTCCAAGGAGGAAACACCAGACAGAACGCCCGAGGAGTTAATGGGGTGTTTATTCGTCAACAGCTACATCCCGGAAGCGCGCCGTCTTCCGTATTCAGGGGAATTTATAACAATCATCAACCAATCATCTTTAGGAAT
>CM053588.1:238800214-238815230 GCA_028646515.1 Pseudochirops corinnae | reverse complement strand
CATTGCCAACAGTAGGCATTAAATAAGTATTTGCTGAAGTCAAGAGTTGTTGTTCAGTTAAGAGACCTAGTTTTTAATTCTACTATAAGGTTCCTAGTTCTAGGTCCTGGTTTTAAATGACTTCATACAGTTGAATAATCTATAAACATTTGTAATATAAAGACAAAATATATTAGTAAAACATTTTTGGTGAAAGAAGTGAATAGCCTACCCGTTATCTGTAAACTTACAGATGCTGGATCAGACAAATGGGAGAGCCTGGCAAAAGAAAATAAACTGTCAATTCCTCACAGTCCTTTCAGCGGGGAGTCAGCTCTAGTGCAAATTTTTTAAATGGGGAGAAAAAAAATGAGGTGATTTATATGCCCAAGACACCGTAGCATCCCCGGGGAGGTAACTCTAGTTACCTGTAACCTAAGCTCCGAGCAGCTTGGTTTTTTTCATTTGTTTTATTTGTTTTGCTTCACTGTAACCCTGACCTCTGTTCAGTAAAAAGGTTATTCTCTGACCCCGTTATGTCTCCTGTGATTGATCAGAAATAGACACAAGGGATTACATTTCCTGGACAGTGAAAATCCAGACAGAAGCCAGAGGTTGTCTGTGTTTTGAGGAACTGTGACTACTTGAGAAGGAAATCCAGGCCTTCTCCAGTAAAAGAAAGGGCAGGTTTGGGGCAGTAGAGCAATGGTTCTGTCCAGCTCTGATGTTCTTGGTTGCTCTGAATAGTTGGGGGTTTATAGTGGTGAAAATCAATCACATCTATGGGTCATCCTTAAAATGGAGACCCAGATGTGTCAAAGCTGTTAATAAGGAAGGGGCAGGATGCTCTTGGGGCCCTGACAATCTTACAGCATATGAAATGGAGATAGATGAGCCTCTTAAATGGCTAGTTGAAGCTCTTGTCAATCCAGCTTTCTGTCAACTGATATTACGTGGTATTTCTCAGGAACTATTCAAGTTGTTTCCTCAGCTTTAAATTTTTAATTGAAAAAATCTTAGAGAGGTTAGTGGTATAATCCTAGCACCCTAGACCATTTGTTGGGGAGAGGGGATTACGAGCTGCTAAACTTTCTTCTCTTTTCTGAAATGGCTTACCATTACCAGTCTAGACTGGCTCAGAGCCCAGTTTTTATGACTTATTGCTTTTTATTTGTCTTGGAACCACATTTGAATAGTTTCTCTTTCCATGTGGTGACCATAATATGTTTACTTCAAGGCATACTGCACTAGTGCCCTAATGCAATCATTTTTATGAGATTCTAACACTCGTTTATGAAGCTTGATTGGAAAAGCAGCCCTCAAACTGTGCTATAGGAAATATATGTTTTTCATATAACTGTAAATGGTACCCCATTCATACGAAATAATTAATTTGTATTTCAGAAGTGATTAGATATTAACGGGGTCGCAGTCAGATGCTATCTTCCTTTGGAGTTTAGTGGTTCAACATTTAAACTTATTGCGTGTGTAGGAATTGCCTACGAGCTGGCAAAGATACCCAAAATGAATTTGGATGTCTAAATTTTGCCAAGCTAAATAATTTATAGGCTTCTCCCCTCCTCCCACCGTAGGCTCTCTTGTGGAAATTTAAGAATGTATACAAACGTTGACATGTTATTATACTAGTCATCTATACAGATAAGCTTTACTTATTAACGGCGAGTTCCATAACATTCCAGTTTTTCTCTTCCTTCGGACTTATGACTGTGACTCCCCAGAGTGCACAAATCCCATAAAGGCTCGTGAAATTTGAAATTGACAGGTAATGGGGCCCCATTGAAAACTGCCAGACTGACTGGAATGCCTTCAGTGCCTTCATAAAATTATGGAGGTGCTTTCCCCCCAGACTTTTAAGATGGCATCAGAAAGCCTGGTCTGTTCATCAGGTTAGCCTCCCACAAGGCATCTATTTCAAAATGATTTGCTTATTTTAAAAAATACAATACAGTACTGCTCTACAGTGCCTAGAAACCAACTGAATGCTCAAATTGTTGCATAGTAGATTGGTGGCTATCCAGAGCCCCTGAGGAATAACATATTACAGATTGCTGGGTTTTCCAGGTAACTGAAGACTTTCTCACTTTAAACAATCAAAACTTTGTTTTTGTTTTAATTGTTTTTGCTAAAAATCAGTATGGGAGGCAGAGAAACAGATAGGGAGACAGGAAGACCTGGGCTCAAACCCATTGCCATTTAAGGTACTCACCATCTCAGCTTGTTTCCTTGTCTGTAAAATGGATATGATAATAGCATCTGCCTCACAGAGTCCAATGATCAGATGAGAGAATGTATGCAAACTCTTTGTAAAATTAAACACACCATGTCAGCTGTTATTATTATTGTTGTATTGGTATATCTAGATAGCTTTATGATTCCATCAATGGGTATAGTGCAGACCACATCCATACATGGCGTCTCATTATGGAAGAAATACTGAGTACTCTGCATTTTCGGAATTATCCTATCAGATACAGATTTATTAATTAAGTTATTGGAATTCTAAGCCTTTCTGCTTAGAGAGAGAGAACTCCAAAGAGACTGGGATTTGTTCTTTGAAAAATTTCTCTTCCCTAAGCTATTTTCTAATTACAGTTTATAAGGTCCGGGGCAGCTAGGTAGCATAGTAAATAGAGCACTGGCCCTGGAGTCAGGAGGACCTGAGTTCAAATTTGACCTCAGACACTTAACACATACTAGCCTTGTGACCTTGGGCAAGTCACTTAGACCCAATTGCCCTCCCTTCCCCCCTCCAAAAAGAAAAACAAAAAACCCATCTATCAGGTCCAAGAATATCAACAAAATTCTATAATGAAGATTAAACAGGAGGACAAAATTTAGGTAACAATTTTGATTCATCAGAGCAAAACAATAGTAACTTAACTTGGAGAATCCTTTCCTTAAAACCATTCAATCCCTCTTAGTCATTGCTTCTAAGGATTCTCTTCGAGTTCGTAAAATGTGAACTCAAGAAGGACTTGTGTTAATTGAATTAATCAAAGTTCTTGCTCTTAAGTGAGATTATTACCTTAATTAACTTCAGGGAAGAGTCCTTCCTGGGCTGATCAGACTCTCCATTTAGCAACTAATTGTGCCTTTGAAAAGAATCATGTGAAAAAGATTCCAGAGCAGGTCATTATTTCATAAATGATAACTGGCCTGTAGATAGCTAGCTACACTGGCCTACTTGGCTCTTCTTTGTACCTGACTCTCTCTCTCTCTCTCTCTCTCTCTCTCTCTGTGGGTCTCTCTTTGTCTCTCTGTCTCTCTGTCTCTTTCTTTGTCTCCTCTCTCTCTCTCTCTCTCTGTCTCTCTCTCTCTGTGGGTCTCTCTTTGTCTCTCTGTCTCTCTCTCGTCTCTCTCTCTCTCTCTCTTTCTCTCATGTCTCTCTCTCTCTCTCTGTGTCTCTCTTTGTCTCTCTGTCTCTCTCTGTCTCTGTCTCTCATCTCTGTCTCTATCTCTCTGTCTTTGTCTCTGTCTCTCATCTCTGTCTCTGTCTCTCTGTCTCTGTCTCTCTCATCTTTATGTCTTTGCACATTAGCTGTCCCCCAGGCCTGGGATGTTCTTCCCCCTTACCTTCACCTCTTAGCAGGTTTTATTCCTTTCCCTGCCCTGTTCTCCTCCAGCTGCTGATGTTTCCTTCCATCTTCTCTGAATGTTATTTGTTATGTGTTGAGTTATAGACACGTTGGCTCTCCCGTGAGAAGTGTACTCCTTGAGAACAGAGACAGTTTTATCCCCAGTGCTTAGCATAGCCTGGTACATTGTAGTTGCCTGTCAACTGACTTACTGATTGACTGACGTGGGTACCAGTCTACTTTTCAAGCTTTCTGTCTGTTATCACTCATCCTTGACATGTGACCAGACCACCTCCTTTTCTAGTCATTCATCTTCTGCATCATATCTTGTGTGTGAATCGTTGGTGGTAATAAACTACAGCCAACTTGCGTGTCCACCATGAATGTTCCCATTGCCCTTTTGGCACAATGCAATTTTCATTCTTTGGAAACTATGGGATTCCATGGTTTATATCATTGAGCATCAACACAAGACTAAAAAGTTGGCTTTTTCTTTCAAGAATTTGGGATAATTGCAAACACTGCAGTTTTCCAAAAGCGCTCCTGTCCTCTACTTTCCTCCCATTCAGTCTTGAGTTTGGATCTTCTTTCATCGATAATGTACAAAATATATGCACTTTATAGCTTTTTTGTTTTGCTTTCTCACTTGATGTCAGGCTGTCAACAGCTGTTTTCAGCTGGTGGCAACATATACCATAGCACTGTGGTGTCAAATGCAAATAGAAATGGGCCACTGAGCCATACATAAGGATCCCTACGGGTCACATATTAACTTAGAAAATCACAAATTAACATTATTTATGCTTTATTATATTTTTATTTATTTGTTAACTACCTCCCAATTACATTTTAATCTGCTTCAGGTCATATTCAGGAATGTTGTAGGCAGCATGCAATGGGCTTAGATTTGACACCTCTGTTGTAGCTTAAATCCATGGTTTCTTTTACACCTAATTGGCTGCTTCTAATCTTCTGTATGCTTGGAAATGAAGTTATAATGATGGATATCATTTGCATAACACCTTAAGACTTCATAAACACTTTATACGAATTATCTTCATTGATCCTGCATTCATCCTGTGGGTACAAGTGTTATCCCCATTTTACAGATAAATAAACTGACTTAGAACACCCTCAACTCTGTAGCCTTAATTATAAAGCTTATTAGAACTGTATACAAAACAAGTGAGTGAGAGTGAGGATCTGAGGGTCTTTTGTATGAAGAAACAATTTGAGTTTTAGACCAACTTTGTGCCATCTATTTTTAGCCAAAGTGTGGAATAGTAGAAAGATCTGGCCTTAGGCTCAAGAGACATCCATTTCTAGTATTTATTAGGAATATGACCCTCGGCCAATCACTTACTGTCTCTAAGCCTTAATATTCTCATCTGTGTTGTTGTTTCGCTGTTTCAGTCGTGCCCAACTCTTCAGGACCCTGTTTGGGGTTTTCTTGGCAAAGATTCTGGAGTGGTTTGCCATTTCTTTTTCCAGCTTATTTTACAAATGAGGAAACAGAGGCAAATAGGGCTAAGTGACTTGCCCAGAGTCACATAGATAGTAAGGGTCCGAGGTTGGGTTTGAACTCAGGTCTTCCTTATTCCAGTCTATTTGCTGTACTACCTAGCTGCCCCTTTCCTCATCTGTAAAATGGGATAATGATACTTCAGGACCTCTGATGATGATTGCCATGATCAAAAGATACACATATATATATAAAAACACATATGTATATGCTTTGTAAACCTTAATTTGTTGTTTAGTCATGTCCAGCTCTTCATGACGCCATGGACATGTCCATGGCATTTTCTTGGCAAAGGTACTAGTAGCTTGCTATTTCCTTCTCCAGTTTCAGGCAGGTGCTAAGTGACTTGCCCATGGTCACACAGCTAGTAAATGTCTTAAGTCATATTTGAACTCTGGTCTTTCTGATTCCAGGCTTAGTGCTCTATCCACTGCACCACCTAGCTGCCCCTTATAAACCTTAAAGCGCTTGGTAAATGCCAGTTGTTACTAACATCTTGGTGCCTCAGAGGTAGCTGCTTCCTACCTCCACCTTCCCCCTTGTTTCCTGATTCTTGACTGTGCTCTTAATAATGATGTTTCCAGATAGCTGAGTTTCAGATAGACAAAGCATTACTGTAATAACATTTTCTACTTTAGAAGTTAATCAGTGCCAGTGTGTGTCAGATACAATAGAAGACTATCCCCTTTTTCCATCAAGAACGAGCCTCAGGAAGCACTTTTCTTATTTCTACATCATTTTTAAAAATTTCACATCTTCCCCTTCTTTAACCTTTCTCTATTTCTACCGTAATCAGCCTTTGCCAAATGTTGTCTATCCTCAAATAGACTTGACCCTAATACCTTCCCTAAACCTGCTGTCCTTTCCTCTTGGTCATCCTTTCCCCTTCTACGTTCCTGGAGTCTCTGGTCTAGCTTCCCTCATTGCCCTTTCCCTTCCAGGCTTATCTGCCTCTTCCTGCAGATACTCAGTCTAGAACAAATATGAATAATAGTCTTATTGCTCCAGCCTGCTGGGTATCATTTGTCATTTGTAGTAATAAGAGAAGAGCAACTTAGATGGTTTAAGAAAAGGGTTTTTCCTTTCTCAATTTCCATCCAAGATTCTTTTCTTGGTTAAAATCGCCAAGGCCTCTATTTCTTGTGGCTTTGAACTTTTTTTTTTTACTTTTTGAAGAGGTGAAACAGAAGCAAAAAGCATCACTATCTTGTCTTGCTAATGCCCTGAATGTTGTCAGCATGAAAAGAAGAAATCCATTTTCCAAGGCCCACTCTAAATGCCATCATTTTAATAAAGGCTTTCTCCGCATCTCTAACTGACAATGATCACTCTTTCCATATCTCTCCTATAAAACTTGGTTCTGACTTCTTTTATGGTACTTATCATTTTCTGGAGTATGTGTAGCTGTTTGTGGACATGACTTATTTCCCCTACTAAATTTTAAGCTTTTTTGAGGGAAGGAACTTTGTTTTAATTATATTTCTGCCTCCTAGGATTCCTTATACGTAGTATGTGTTGGATAGATGTATAGAATTAATAAAAAACTAGAAAAAATCTGCTCTTAGCTGGTTGCCATTTGGGAACAGGTCTGATAAGTTAATTCACACTGTAATTGTTAGGAAGAATGTTGATGGTAAAGGAAGACCTTAAGGTGACATACTCTTCTAGGTTACAGTTTCCTACAGTTACCAAGTGTGGCATTTCAGTGACCACCTTCTCTAAGAGTAATCAGGCCGTGGGAAGTTGCCTCCTGAAGCTACAAATGACTGACTTGTATAGGAAAGCCAATTTATAACTAGACAGACTGGTAACTACCAGACAGACAGCTATATACGCTAGTTCACACTGGCTTTCTTCCCAGTGGGGAAACCAGCCCTCAAAAACAAAGTAAGAGCAAAGGGTTTCTTGGTGAGTATGAGGAATCAGAGCAAAAAAAGGGGGGATGGGGGCTCATACAGATATCTGTCCAAGCTAAGTTGATTCTCCCATTGGCTCAGCTAGATACTGTTCCCTTATCACTAGAGTTCAAGTTTCTTTTCAAATTTACCCTTTTTTTCTTTAGTTTTCTAAGTTATAGAAAACATTTAATAAGCTATGACCTCCAAATGTAAATATGTTGTAAGAAGATGTATCCAGCCTCTTACACTAACAACTCTGTGTCCCTGGGCAAGTGACTTAACCTATCCACCTTCAGGTTACCTCCAGGTTATCTGTAAAACAGGAGTAATAATACCTGTTTCACAGGATCATTGTGAGATGAAGCAATGAAATCTATGCCTTTTATAGACCAACTTCTATCTAACTGTGCTGCCCCCATCTTGTACTGGAGAGGTCAGTTTTTAAAAATCCAAATGTAGGAGGACTAAATGGACTTCACTGTCTCATGAGATAATGTATGTAATGTACTCAGTAGTATGTGCCAGATATTATTTAGGCCAAAGTAATATATCTCTAATGATCAAATTTTAGGATCAGAAATAGATAGTTAGAAAAAAAGAGTCTGATCTGAGGAGCCTTCCTGATACTTATTAAATTTAATAGCGATAAATGTGAAGTCCTGATTTTCAGGTTTAAAAAATCAATAGTATAAATACAGGAAGAGGGAGATGTGGCTAGATAGCAACTCATGTATAGAAAAAAAAACAGGTTTTGGTTGACTTCAAATTAAGGTTAGATTATAGCTGATGTTTATTTGGTGCTTTAATATTTAAGTTTTAAAAGCTTTGACATATTTCTTCATGCTTAGAAAAACATAGCAATCCAAAAAAAAAAAAAAAGAAAAACATAGCAGGCTTTTTAAGGTCACATAGGTGATTTTCCTATTTTGTAGACAAGGAAACTAAATTATAAAGATTAACTGATTTGTAATAATTGTCAGAGAAAGGATTCAAATACAGGTCTCTCCTAACTCCAAGTTCTTCTATACCAGCAGTTCTCAACCTGTGGGTCGCGACCCCTTTGGGGGTCAAACGACCCTTTTCAGGAGTCACAGGGATCACCTAAGACCATCAGAAAACACATTTCCGATGGTCTTAGGAACCAAGACACTGCTTCTCTATCCGTCTCCAGGAGGGTCTACCCACATGCAGATACTTCCACATACGAGTATTAAGGGGTCGTGGCATTAGGAAGGTTGAGAACCACTGTTCTATTCTGTACCAGAGTTCTTTCTCATATTTGAGTTTTCAATATAGTCCATAAAGACATAACAAAAAAATTCTGAGGAGGAAAAAAGGGGGAAATGTCAGTAATGATTGCTGTTGCTGCACAGATACTTCACCAATCTACTCAGAATTTATAAAAATACATACAGAAGATGGAAGCAAGGGCAAGTTGAGGATAAATATAAAACCATGGAGTGGTCCTATAAAACGTGTCAAGAGCATTAAAGCTCATTGCAAATTAAGGTTGACAGGAAATGCTAAGAACTAAAAAAAGAGGGGGAGGAGACTTAAAATATATTGGAAGTAAAGAGGGGAATAAAAGAAGGGGTAGTACCACTGCTTAGAATAGATGAGATAATGATAACAGAAGCTCTACAGAAAGGATTATTCTTCTCTTATTCTGTTTGTTTTCTTTGCCAATGAGAATAATATTTGGGGAGAACAAAGTAGTTAATAGGAAGTTGAACTCTTAGAAATATAGGCGATAATAAGAGAACACCTAGCCTTTAATGAGTTAAAATCATCAGGTCAGGACAGTCTAACCCCTAATGATTGTACTGGAAGAATTGGAAAATTTGATAAATGAACCACTATCTGTAATAAAAAAATCACAGAGGATTTAGAACAGAGCAAGTGTTGTAGAGAGAGAGAGACAGAGAGAGACAGAGAGAGAGAGAGAGAGAGAGAGAGAGAGAGAGAGAGAGAGTTGGGTCTGCCAGTTATAGATCCATGAGCTTAATTTCAGTTCCTAGAAAAATTCTAGAATATAATTAAAGAAATTATTAGTTAACCTCTAGAAAAAAAAAAGTGATAAAGCATGGCTTTATCGATAACAGGCCATGCCAGCCTAACCCTACATCCTTCTGTGACAGGGTTACTAAACTGGTAGATCATAGATCATTGATTCACTGCTGGAAGGGACCTTAGTGGCCTTCTACTTCAACCCCCCTCATTTTACTGATGAGAAATTGATGAGCCCTAGTAAAAGCAATTGACTTGCCCAAGGTCACATAATCAGTAGCAAAGCCAAGTTTTGAAACCAGATCTTCTACCTTCAAATCCAATTCTTTTTTCCACTTTATTATGTTGCCTCTGTGACCAGGGGAATGCTGTAGATATTAAATGCTTGATGGTACTAGATGATTTGAAATTGGTTGAATGGCTAGACCCACAGAGTAGTTATTAATGGTTTGATGTTAACATGGAAAGAGATATCCAGGGCTCTGTGTTTGACCTAACATTTTCATTAATATTTTACATAAAGGAATAGATGGCATACTAATGTCGCAAAGCTGAGAAAGATTCCATGTTAGCTGACAATTTCCAGATCCAAAGACAACTCAACATTGGACCAAATCTAATAATATAAAATTTAGTGAAAATAAATGGAAAGTCACATTTAGATTAAAAAATTAGCCGTTCATGTCCATGACTTGATAGCAATTGGTCTACAAAAGATTTGGGGATTTAAGTGTACTTCAAATTAAATATAAATCAACAGTGTGCCATAGTAACAAAAAAAAAATGTAATCTTAGGTTATTAAGAGAAGTATAGTGTCAAGATTTAGTAAGATGATAGTCCTGCTATACTCTGGCCTGGTCAGACATCTTTGGAGTATTACACTGAGTTCTGAGTGCTATATTTTAGAAAGTAACACTGATAAACTGGGGAGTATGCAAAGGAAATCAACTAGGATGATGAAGGTCCTTTCAGTCGTGTCATTTGAAGATTAGTTGAAGTAATTGGGAATTTTTAGTCTAGAGAAGACTTTGGGTGGGGTGGGAGTAAAGACTGCTGTCTTTATATATTTGAAGGGCTGTCACATAGAAAGGGCCTTAGGCCTGTTATGTTTGGCCCCCCAAAAAAGAACTAGGAACAATGGGTAGAAGTTGCAAAGAGGCCGATTAACAAATACCTTCCTAGTAATTAGAGCTATCTTAAGTTGGGATGGGCTACTTTACAACAGAACGGTTTCCTACTCAAATTTGTATTCTAAGAATTCAAAGTCTTTTTTTATAGATAATACTTCTTTTGTCCTTAGTGCCCTATGTGGTCAGGTAGAGGCATTCCTCATTTCAAAGTTGTGGAAATTGAGGTATATAGACAGATTGTTTTACCTTCATCACAGAGTTAATGAAGCTGCCAGCCATTCACGCTTCATTTATAATGTGTACACACTGACAAATTGCAGACAATGTGACATCATCCATTTCATATGTTACCAGGAGGGTACCAGGATGTTCCAATCCACTCTACGGTATTATCATCAGGTACCAATAGAAACAAATTTGTATAGAGCTCAGTAATCCCTTGTGCAGGTCTCTTAGTTTACTAGGCCAGCCTCTCTCACTCAGAATGGATTAATAATTGAAAACCATTAGGTGAAACCAGATGGAAGTAGGAGGGCTAAAGATAAATATGAATTCCACAGCTCAAAAGAAACAGCCTAACAGAGGACCAAATTATAATTTCCTAAGCTATCTACGGTTTGGGAGGATATTCTGTAAGCAAGCCAATTACACAAGAATACTGGCCATAAAACAGCTAGTTTGTATGAAAAAAGAATCTAATAAGAATTCTTTTAAAGCCTCTGCAGGTCCCATAGCATAGTCTTTTGCAGGACCTGAATGGTGACAAATACTCATCTTTTGAGAGTGGATTGGATTTTTGGAAATAGTCAAAAATCCTTTAGCATCAAGTTCATCGTATTAAATGGGAGGTCAAGTTGGGAAAGACTGTTTTCGGTCCAAAGCAAAAGCTGGTTGGAGAATGAGTGACACTAAAACTGACCTGAGAGGTGACAGGAGAAAGAACATGAAATCTGGAGTCTCAGAACCCAAGTTTGGATCCTGGCTCAGCCATTGACAATCTGTGTGTCGTTTAGCATCTCATCTGTAAAATGAGGTGAATTTCTAAAAGCCCTTCCAGAGCCAACTCTGATCTTTTGACAAATTTCAAAAGATGAGCTCCTATAACATTTTGATCAATGATAACATAAACTAAGTATATGCTCCCTTATAGTGACACTCATTTGAAGGAGAAGACTCATTTACGTGTATGACTTCTAGGATGTTTGTATTAAGATAAATGCAAATAAAGAAATCTTGTTACTTTATGGTGAGACTGTATTTCTACCTCACAGTCTCGCTAGCCCATCAATTCTAATAAATCTTTCTATGAGATTTCACTTTCAGTTATTTTTTGGTTCATATGATTTTTTGCAAGCTAGGCATTATGTTAGAGTGGATAGAGAGCTGGTTTCAGAACCAGGAGCGCTTGGGTTTACTTCCTATCTCTGACACACACCTCTGTGTGATCCTCAATAAATCACCTGATATCTCAGTGCTCTAGGGTCAAGGCAATTCTGTAAAACTCTAAGTTGCAGAGAAGTTGCTGACCTCCATTGGCAGAAAGAATTTCCTCATCTGGGAGCTCTCTATATCAACAAAATCACAGGCCCAATCCCTATCTGATAATTTTATGCTGTCATTCTTTTTATATCACATACTTTCCATCCATTTTGACATAATTCCCTCAATATTTGCATATATAACTACATCTTGTTTTTATACTTGTTTGCATGTTTCCAGTGGTGTTTATTCTACGTTTGCCTGTGCTGTCTTCCAAATTAGACTCCCCTAGGGCAGAAACTGGGTTTATTATTTCCATGTATCTGCCCTTTGTACCTAGTAAAGAATTCCATATTTGTTATATATTCATTAAATAGGCTGACTAACTAATAGGGACTTATTTACATCACCAATATTTGCACTTCATGCATTTTACATCTATTGTATGTTTCCTGCATTCTTCCTTTACTGCTATCACAATTTGCATAGCATTTCTTGAAAATATTTGGCATAGTGTCATTTCTTATCTTCTCTGTAATCAGCCCCATAGATCTGATGGTCTAAGGCAAGATAGGGCATATCATTCCCTTTAGAGATCCTTAATCTGGAAGAGTTCATCAACATATAAGGTGTAATGTGCTCTAATAACTTTGGAATATTTTCTGGGCTAATGTGAAAGCTAACAGCAAAGGGACAATTGTAATTGTCCACCCCTTTCCAACAGGCTGTTCTTGCTTATTATAAGTGAACTCCATAGAAATAATGTATCTCACTCCTTTTAATTTTTTTTTTTATTTTGGAGGGCAATTGGGGTTAAGTGACTTGCCCAAAGTCACATGGCTAATTGTGTCAAGTGTCTGAGGCTGGAGTTGAACTCGGGTCCTCCTGACTCCAGGGCTGGTGCTAGTCTATTAACTGTGCCACCTAGCTGTCCCCCTTATAATTTTTTTAATATTGCTGGAATCATCCAACCCATTGATTAATTTCTCGAAATTTCCCCTTCTCGGCCATTTGCCCCATTTCTTTCTCTTACCGCTTTGCCTCCATTTGATATAGAACTGGAAGGGGTGAAAAGCCTATAACAAATCTTTCATTTACAAGTGTCAGATGTACAAATATCCCTTACCACTCTATGCCTTGAAATTTACTACAAATGTATATCCTATTTTCTTAAAACACCTCAATTTTAGAATTGAAAAGTTTCACATTTATGTAGAATTTTCTTGGGAGAAACTTGAGAAGGAAATCATGAGATATTGACATGGAGCATTAAATCCAGGAGACATGCTTTTGTTTAGATTTTTGATACTATCCTGGGCATGTCATGCACCAGGTCCTCTATCCCCTTTAGTCTGACTGCAGGATTCATCTACTTCAAGAGGCATTTATTGAGTGCCAACTGTCTGACAGATAAACGGTGTTAGCTTCATTAGATTTAGAGTTGAAAATTACCTTAGAAGCCATCTAGTCTGACCTCCTCCTCAGAAACCGAGACCCTGTGGGTAAAATCACCTCTGCGAGTGGACCAGATAGTAAATCTAACCACTAAATCTTATTTGACATACGCATTGAAGGTATTCATTTTACAGATGGAATGGGGCTGATGCAAAGAGAGTGGTGGCGATGTCCCTCAAATCACACAGTGAGATTCACAGTTCTCTTGCCATAGGACAGAAATGTCATTCACACTCCTAAGCTTGGGGTTGGGAGTTAGTTTAGTTTGCCTTCCATTGCCCTTTCTTGTAAAATTACAACATAACTTCAAGGACAGAGAAGTATAATGGGAAGGAAGTTAGACTGGTCTCTAGCTTTGGCATGGCCACTAGCTTGTGGGCCTGAGCAGGCCTCCATTCTGGAATTCCCCTTCCTCATGTGTATAGTGAGGGAGCAGGGCTGGATGACCTCTCACATTCTCTGATTCTACATTATTTTTCTCATTCTAACATTTATTGATGAGCAATGAATACATTTTTCTATAACATGGTATGATGATATTGTAAAAAGCTTCTTGTTTTCACATCATTTAATTTTTTTTTAAGTTTGCCTTTATTATCTTTACATAAATGTCTTTTCATCTTCTCTTCTTGTTAAGGTTGGAAGATCTTAGGATTGTAGATTTAGAGCCAGAAGGGACCTTAGAGGAGGCATCAGAGGCTTATAGAAGTTAAAGGACTTGTCTAGAGCAGTTGACATTGTCAACCACACTCTTCTCCTGGATACTCTTTCCTCTTTGGGTCTCTGAGTTTCCGAGCAACTAGGTGACATCGTGGTTAGAGGACTGAGCCTGGAGTGAGGAAGACCTGAGTTCAGATTTGACCTCAGACACTTAACTGTTAGCTCTCTGATTCTGGGCAAGTCACTTAACTGCTCTTTGCTTCAGTTTCCTCATCTGTAAAATGGGTGCAAAAATAGCCAAGGCTATTGTGAGGATCAAATGAGATAATATTTGTTAAGTACTTAGTATGGTGCCTGGCACATAATATGTATGCGTGATACAAAAATTAGCTAGGTGTTATTATTTTAATTGCTCTCTTGCCTTTCTGCTGTCTAACCACTTCTTCTCAGTTTCCTTTGCTAAATCATCAAACATGTTATTCTCCCTATCTGTAGTTTTCTCTCCAGTGCTCTGTCCTGGATCCTCTTCTCTTTTTCTCTTAATCCATGAAGTCTGTTAAAAGCACTGCAGGTGACCTTAGGCCATCAACCAACAAACATTTACAAAGCCTCTGCTGTGTTCCAGTCACTGTTCTGAGCCCCGGAAAGAGAAAAGATAAAAGGGAAATAGTCCTTACATTCAAGGATCTTTTATTCTAATGGACAAGACAACATGCAAATACAGAGGAGATCTAGGATGACCTGGGAGGGAGGGGGAGGCACGGGAAGGTACTAGCAACTGGGGAACCAGGACAGCCTCATGAAGATCGTGCTGGAATTGAGTCTTGAAGGAAACAAGGGATTCCAAGAGGCAAATGTGAGGAGGAAGGACATTCTAGGCAGGGGAGACAAGTCAGTGAAAAGGCAAAAAAGATGGGAGATGGAATCATGTGTGTGAAGAACACCAAGTCCAGCCATATTAGCTGGACCATGGAATACGTAGAGGGGAGCCATGTGTAATAATGTAGAATGGGATCAGATTGTAGCTCTTGGGCTAGGATCAGTGTGTTAGCCCTGCTTTCTTATCCTTAAAAGATATAGAGACATTCCTCAAGACTTGCTTGGCTCAGGAGACTAAAGGCTTAGTCTTTTTTTTTTTTTAATTGATTTGTTTATTTACTTTTAGTTTACAAGATTCAGTTCCACAATCCCTTGAGTTTCAAATTTTCTCTCCTCCTTCTTCCTCCCTCCCCATGGCGGCATAAAATCAAGTATAGGATCTGCAAATACTTTCACACTGGACATTAGTC
>CM053588.1:238784688-238799714 GCA_028646515.1 Pseudochirops corinnae | reverse complement strand
GTAGTAGTAGTAGTAGTATAGTAGTAGTAGTAGTAGTAGTATAGTAGTAGTAGTAATAGTAGAATAGTAGTAGTAGTAGTAGCAGCAGTAGTAGCAGTAGTAGCAGTAGTAGTAGTAGTAGTAGTAGTAGTAATGGTAGTAGTAGTAGCAAAGCAGTAGCAGTAGTAGTAGTAGTAGTATTAGCAGCAACAGTAGTAGTAGTAGTAGTAGTAGTAGTAGTAGTAGTATAGTAGTAGTAGCAGCAGTAGTAGCAGTAGTAGTAGTAGTATTAGCAGCAACAGTAGTAGTAGTAGTAGTAGTAGTAGTAGTAGTAATATAGTAGTAGTAGCAGCAGCAGCAGCAGCAGTAGTAGTAGTATTAGCAGCAACAGTAGTAGTAGTAGTAGTAGCAGCAGCAGTAGTAGCAGTAGTAGCGGTAGTAGGAGTAGTAGTAGTAGTAGCAAAGCAGTAGCAGTAGTAGTAGTAGTAGTAGTAGTAGCAGCAACAGTAGTAGTAGTAGTAGCAGTAGTAGTATAGTAGTAGCAGTAATAGTAAAGATCTCTCTCAGCTCAAAATGTAGGACTCTAAGATCCTGTGTGTAAACAATGTATAAGGTGCTCTCGTGGTTATAAAGTATGTCTAAGATATGGTCCTTGTTCTTCAGAAGTTTATAATTGTGCTCTCTAACTATTATTCCACAAGCTTTTTCTGGATCAAAGTTTGCAAAGCACTTTAGAGCTGTATAAAGTGCTTTTACAAATATTATCTCATTTCATCTTCAGAGCAACCCTGAGAGGCAGGTCTATTGTTATCATCATTTTAAAGATGAGGAAATTAAGGCTGAGCGAGAGGGAGCGCCTTGCTCAGGGTGGCACAAATAGAAAGTGTCCCAGGCAGTATTTGAACTTCCTGATTCTATGTCCATCACTTTATTGGTTGTGCTCTGCATTGGTGGAGGTTAATCCCATACAAAACAAATTTCAGATTCTTTTAATATGGGAGACTAGAGAAGGACTTAATCATTTCTTTTTTTTGTTTTCTGGGTTTTTGTTTTTGCTTTTTGGAGGGGGGAGGGCAGGGCAATTGGGGTTAAGTGACTTGCCCAAGGTCACATAGCTAGTTAAGTATTAAGTGTCTGAAGCCACATTTGAACTCAGGTCCTCCTGACTCCAGGGCCAGTGCTCTCTATTCGCTGTGCCACCTAGCTGTCCCATATTCAATCATTTCTAATGCAGTTTTTCAAATTTGAAATGAAAGGGACCTTAGACATCATGAAGTCCCATATGTATTTGTGTGTGCATGTGTATATATATGTATATTTATATATGTATTGTGTGCACACGTGGATGCACATAGTACAGACATGTGTATAGATAGATGTATTTGTACTTATAAAAATACATATATGTATGTGTGTGTATATCTATATACCCTAAAAAGTAGACCTTCAGCTTCTGCTGGAAGATCTCTAATGACAGAGTTCACTTCTCTAGAGGCAGATCATTCTACTTTTGGGTAATTCCAAGTATTTTCCTCATGTTGAGAGAAAATCTTTTTCTCTGAAACTTCTACTGTTTGTTCCTACTTTTCCCCACTAGAGACAAATGAAATCAATCTAATTCCTCCTCCACAAAACAACTCTCCAAATATCTAAAGACAATTCAGAATCCCTCTACATCTCCAGGCTAAATATCCCCTGTTCCTTGCCAGAGATATTGTGGTTTCTTTTTTCCTCTGAGGACCGCTATATTTGCATACCAAGACTTTTGATGTCATTCTTATTCTCTTTCATAGAGCTGGTAATTGTATCTATTTTTTGACTCACTCATCATTCCGGATGTCATTATTAATTCTCCATTTAGGTCTGTGTCATTTGTTTATGTTGCCTGTGCTGATGTCTATTTTAGGGCATACTGATCTATTAAGTCTATTTCTGCTTTATAATACTTATTTGTAATATCTTTGGGCCATAACACAGATAAATCTTGACAATGGTTGCATTTGACTCGAGTTTTAGGAAAGGTATTGATAACTTGTAGCATGTCCCAAGAAGGACAACCAATATGGTGAAGGAACTGGAGACTGTGGCTTAAAAAATTGGTTGCTATGTCACCTCATTAACCTCCTTCTCCATGATGACTGCTGCTTCCCTTTCTAAATGCTCATAAGCCATTCCTTGGTCAGGAATCAAACTCAGGCTTGCTAGGTAATAGTTGATAGAATCTGCCTTCTTCCAATTTTCAAATATTATTACAATATTATTATTATTATCTCTAGTCTGGTGGCATCTTCCATATTTCCCATAATTTTTCATAGATGATCTTAGCAATCACACATACAATATTTTTTTGGAGGGGGGAAGGCAGGGCAATTGGGGTTAAGTGACTCGCCCAAGGTCACACAGCTAGTAAGTGTCAAGTGTCTGAGGCTGCATTTGAACTCGGGTCCTCCTGACTCCAGAGTCTGTACACCATCTAGCTGTCCCTACAATCTTTTTTTCTTTTTTTTCCAGTCTAGGATACTGTTTTTCTTGACCTGGCCATTTGAACATTTTCCGAATAGCTAGTTTCTGTCTCATCATTTCTTCATTTATCATCGTTTTCAATTCTCTCAAACCTTTTTTTGTTCTAAATTGGTTAGCTTCAAGATCTTCCATGGGAGAGAAAATAAGAAAAATTAGAGCTGCTTTCTCTCTGCTGTCTGTTACTATCAATCCATCCGCCATGACCAATGGCTCTATTTCCTTTTTCATCTTTATTTCACTCCCAGTATAGCAAAAAACCTGCCCTTGTTCCCATCTTTTATACATGCCTTTTTACCATCTCACTTTGTTCAATGAGTTCTCTGTGTGTCTTCATCTGTATCTTTGGACAGTCCCCCATACCCTCTCCCACCCCCCAGTGGCATCATTTCACATACTCTCACACAGGAGGGTTTTCAGATGCCATTCAGTTCAATCTATACCTGAAAAGAAACATTCTCCAACATCCCTCATGAGGAGTCATCCAAGCTGTTGGAAATCTCCAGTCTACTTTTGGATCACTCTGGTTGTCAGGAAGTTTTTCTTTATATTATGCTTGTACTTACTTCTTTCCAATTTCCATACAGTACCTCTAGTTCTGTCATCTAGAGCCAGGTAGAAAAGTCTAATCCTAACCCCTCCTCCATGATAGCCCATCAGATATTTGAAGATGGCCACCACATTCTTCTGAAGTCATTTCTTCTCCAAGCTAAGTATCCTCAGGGGCAGCTAGATAGCACAGTGGATAGAATGTTAGGCCTGGAGTCAGGAAGACTCATCTCCTTGAGTTCACGTCTGGCCTCAGGTATTTACCAGCTGCGTGACCCTGGGCAAGTCACTTAATCCTGTTTGTCTCAGTTTCCTCATCTGTAAAATGGGCTGGAGAAGAAAATAGCAAACCAGTCCAGTATCTCTACTAGGAAAACCCCAAATAGGGTCACGAAGAATTGGACATGACTAAACAACAAGAAACATCCTCAGTTCCTTTGACCAATTCTTTTAAGTCACGATCTCCAGGTCCTTTACATCTTGGTTACCTTCCTCTGGACATACCTCGTCAATGCCCTTCCTAAAACCAGAACTGAGCACAACAGTTCAAGTCTGGTCTGATCAGGGCAGAGCACAGCAGGTCAATCCAACTTTTTCACATTATTTTTTAAAATCAACAAATGCTTCTTTCGCTCTCCCTCACACTCACCCCTTTCACCCACTGAAAAGAGAGAAAGGAAGGAAGAGAAGAGGAAGAGAGGAAAGAAAGAAGAAAGGAAAGAAGGAAGGAAGGAAATAAAGGAAGGAAAGAGAGAATAAAAGAAGAAAGAAGAAAAGGAAGGAATTTAGGAAGAAAGCAAGGAATACAGACCCCCTGTATCACATAAACATAGTCAAGTAAAATATATTCCTACACAAAAATGCCTTTATTCTTCTGCATTTTAATCCATTGTCTCTCTCTCAGGAGGTGAACAGCATCCTTCTTCATCAATCCTTTGAATTATGCTAGATCATTTGGTTGATCAGAGTTCTTAATTCTTTCAAAACTGTTTTTATCATCTTGATGTTACAGCATAAATTGTTCTGGTTCTGCTAACTCAACTTTGCATCAGTTCAGGCTTTTAATGATGTCATACCTCCCTTGTTGCTGTAGAAGTATCATTAAAGTATTTTAATGTATTTAAATTAATTTAAATTAAAATTATTTAATGTATTTAAAGTATTAAAGTATATTTAAAGTATCATTAAAAATTGATTCTCAGAAGCATCCCACCCTTCTTGAGTCAGCTTCCTATGCAGAAGTATAAACTATGGGAAATTATCCATTCTCTAAACTCTCTGAAATGTTCATTTATCAATGTTTACTCCCCAAATCCCCCAAATGCCTCCTAGTGTAAACTGTTCTAGTACACCCCTCTAACCATTTGCTCTTTTAGCACTGTTTGGAGTTGAGTTTATAATACTATGAGACTTTTGATGGAATATTCAAAACTCCAAATGTATGTTTTAGTCAAAGGTCCATGTTATAACTCTTGAGCGTTCTTTAAATAATGTGACACTAGAGATGTTCCACATAATGACAATTACGAGGAAATTCCTATGTTTTCCCTGGTTCTGAATCATTATGTAATTAGCAATAATCACATTATGATGTAGAATTCATTCTTCATTACAGAGCCTCTCTGGCATCTGCATAATGTTTCTGCATAGATAACAAGATCCAGCAGTGCATTATTATGATTAATAAATTTAAATGATACTATAACAACAAAATCTTATACACTATAAAATAAAATCCTGACTGCCCATAAGACCTGTATGTGATATATACTTAAATTAAAGGCATTTTCATACAAAGTTCTATGAAAATACAAAATAAGTTCCTTAAAGTTTCAGCATTTATCATATGTAGCCAAAAATTGCATTCAAGCTGATGTCAGCATGAAAGATTTCAACCATTAAACCAATTTGTTTGAGGTTGTTATTTAATGTTATTATATACAACTGAACATCTGGTAATCTCCAACTTAACAGAGGTCAGTCATCGTATAAAAATAAAAACCAAGGCTGGCTTTTCAGATTTATGGTCCCCCTCTGACTACTTTTGACTGAGCTAGGAAGAATCCTAGGTAGCATAGTTATCCTAAACAACGTGTGTTATGGACCGGCCTTGAGAAAAGTTGGATAAATAAGCCTTCTGAATATGGAAAGAGAAAAGCTATGGACCAGAACAGTCCAAAAACTGTTCATTTTCAATAGTGATTGGAAGCCTTTAGCAAATGAAAGTGTTAGGAGAACGTGATTGACTGGCATGAACAATAACGTTTATGATTTTCAAACATATTTATGAAAAGCAAACCCATTTTAATTTACTGAAAGCAGCAATCACAGCATGAAAACCTAATGCTTTACTTAAAGAAATAATTATTTGGAGGCATGTGCATAAGTATAATTCATAAGTTTGCTAACTGTTCTTCCCTGTTGTCAGAAATGGCACTGAAGTTTTGACATCAATCGATGTTGTTTGGGTTCATTTTAGTTGTGTCTGACTCTTTGTAACCTCATTTGGGGTTTTCTTGGCATAGATACTGGAGTGGTTGGCCATTTCCTTCTCTAATTCATTTTCACAGATGAGGAAACTGAGGCGAACAGCGTTAAGTGACTTGCCCAGAGTCACACTGCTAGTAAATGTCTGAGGCCATATTTGAACTCAAGTCTTCCTGACTTGAGGTTCAGAGCCCTATCCACTGCACCACCTACCTGCTCTCACATCAACCAATATTAAAATAAAAATAATAATAGCTATAGCTTTTATAAGGCATTTTAAGATTTGCAAAGCACTTTACAAAGATGATGTTGTCTTATTCTCACAAAATCCCTGGGAGGGAGATGCCATTATTATTCCCATTTGACAGATGATGCTACAGAGGCAGAGGGTAACTGACTTGTCCAAGTTCGCATAGCTAGGAAAGAATCGAGGGTGGATTTGAACTCATTCCTGACTCCAGGCCCTGTGCTCTATTCACTGAGACATCTAGGAGCCCCCCATGCCACAGATAGGACTTAAAATTTTTTTTTGCCTTTTTTTTTTGGAGGGGGCAATTGGGGTTAAATGACTTGCCCAAGGTCACATGGCTAGTAAGTGTTAAGTGTCTGAAGCTGGATTTGAACTCAGGTCCTCCTGACTCCAGGGCCAGTGCTCTATTTACTGTGCCACCTAGCCACCCCAGTACTTAAAATTTTAAGGTGGATCTAAGACATGTGAAATAATCTTTAAACAAAAAAACGCCCAATAAAATATAAATTTAAATATAACTGGATGGTCTTAGGTTCAATAAAGAAAAACTTTCTGACTTGGGAGATATCTTCAAATGTTATCTCTTCACAATGGCTTAGGAGCAGTCTAAACTACATATAGCCTCTTCCAGCCCAATGAATCTATGATATTTGTGTTATAAATCTGCACGTTAATTATGTAAATGGCTTAACATTCTTATTCTAGTCCCACTTTATAAAGAATCTGATGACTGACTTCCCAGAATCACAGAATTTTTGGCTAAAATGAAGCTAATCTTATTTTTAGTTCTTATGTGACAGAACAGGAAACTGAGGCCCAGAGTGATGAAGTTACTTGCCTAAGATAACAATGCTGGCATGACATTCAGCTGGTCGCAAAATTATGACTCAGATCCACACAATCAGATTCCAAATCGAGAGCTCTTTCTGCCACACAGTCCCCTTGCCAAGTCATTGAAAAAATAAGATTCCAGCTTCACATTCCCCCGAGTACGCCACCTTCCCTAAAGGAACACCCAATTCTAAAAGACAAGGATGAAGGAGAGGCTAACCAAGGCAGAACTGTGACAAAGCCCCAAGGCAATGGGAAAACACAAGTTTTCAATGCAAAAAATTCTCATCCAGAAATGCAGCGTTAAATGACACCTGGTTCTTGTAACAGAAGCAAAGGGAATAAAAATAGTAGACTTTGTGGGGTTGAAGCAATAGCCTTAGAGCTTCATTTCTGGGATTTCGAAAACCTATGCTGTAATTTCAACAGTATCAGAGCAGGTAAAATGCTGGGCCCGGGATGCAAGCACACAGGCTTCTCCTTTTTGCCTGGAGACCCAGCATTCACCCGTTACAGGGCAGAATGCAAATGCAAACTTTTTTTTTTACTGCAGTAAATTCCTTTGCTGCCTAAATAAAAACGAATCAACAAAACTCCCTTCAAAAAACAATGAATTGAAAGAGTAATCCTTTGAGAAAGTAATTAAGCTGTCTTTTGAAACAGGTAATTAAGCTTTCCATTATAACCCACCAGACAGATATGCATAATTTACAGGATGCTGCGCTATTCTACTCTCTTGGGTAAACAGCTAACAAAGTCTTCTCTTTATAACAGAGACTACAGGAATGGCCAGTGTAGTGAATCGTTATATAATTAGGATCCATATTATCTCTAGTAAAATAGTCTACAACTATTGATAGGGATTTTGCTTGCAAGGTCTGGGAATGGTTCATGCCAACGCCAAAAAGAAAGCATTTTTTAAAAAGTATGTAGAGTAGTAGACACTCTTGACTTTTATCACTGATGTAATTTGCTCTCCCATTTTTCTTTAACGGTGACTATTTTAAGTCTAATAATTACGAAACAAAACCCTGTGACGTTCCTTTGGTTTGTTTAAATTGATCACATTATTAAAAAAAATTAGTTGAGTTTCCCTGCTAAAACTGAGATTTCTCCCCAAAGTAGTTTTTCTACTTTGATGATTTCTCCTATCACTGTAGTTTGACTTCTAAGCCTCCCTCAGATCTCTCTCCCTCATCCTTCATCTGCCTTCAGGTCCTTTCTAGGTGTGTATCTTGCCCACACTTCAGACTCCATTATGTCTAACTTCTGTCTTCATGTACCTTGACAACCTGTGAAGCAGAAAGCAGGGCAATTCCCCAGGCTATCTCCTTCATTTCCCACTGACAGTCAATTAGCTACTTTCTTTTCTGGAAAATCCAAATATAAGTGTACAAATTGTACTGTACAAATCCAATAGTTCTCCTCTAACCCTATTTCCTCTCCCCCAACCTTCATAGTTTGTTATGAATCTAAACTCTTCTAGAATCCAGGCATAATTTCATATACTTTCAATAGAATTTCAATCATTGGTGATTGCTCTCTATACCTTTTGGCATACTCCAAGAAAGCAAAGGAACATCACAGGGTTTTGTTTCGTAATTATTAGACTTAAAATAGTCGTCGTTAAAGAAAAATGGGAGAGAAAATTGCATCAATGATAAAAGACAGAGTATCTACTACTATACATAATTTTTAAGTGCTTTATTTTTGGCATGTGATGAATCATTCCCAGATAGCATATCCTTTCATATGTCCTAAAACTACTTCTTTCACACTTCAAAAAGTGACCCTTAGTTCAAGATGGTCTTCATAGTGGACTTCCATATTCAGTATGCTCCAAACTGTTCCTGTGCACTAGCCTACATTGACAGAGATGGGGAAGGAAGGATGGAAGGAAGGAAGGAAGGGAGAGAGGGAGGAAGAAAAGAAAAAAAGATAAAAGGAGGAAGGAAAGGGTAGGAAAGGAAGAAGAAAGGCAGGAGGAAGAAAGAAAGGAAAGGAAAGAAAAAGGAGAAAGAAGAAAGAAAAAGAAAAAGAAAGAAAAATAAAAAGATGAAAGATGAGGAAAAAGAAAGGAAGAAAGTAAAAACACAAGGGAGGAAGGAAGGAAGGAAGGACTGAATTTGGAGTTAGCAGAAACCTAGGCTTAAATTCCCCCAGTAATACTACAAGCAATCGGACTATAGGCACTTCATTCCACCTCTATTGACTTCAGTTTCTTCGCCAACAAAATGGAGATAATAATACCCCATAATATCTATCCTGTGTCGTTACTGTGAGAATAAAATTCGATAATGGCCCTGAGCTGCTTTACAAGCATGTGTGTATGCTGCATACATGCTTATTATCATTATTATTATTTAGTAAAAGTCAAGGTAATAACTTTCTCATTGCCCATTAGTGCCGTTCTGTCTTCCCACCTTGGCTTTTGCAAATCTCTCCCTTGAATTTTCTCATCCCTAGTGAGGCTCCATCCAGCATGGGTCCTCAATTCCACAGCCAGATTTCTATCGCTTTTTGTATCTACACAAACATTTTAGAGGCAGCCCAGTGTAATAGGAAGGGCATAGGATTTGGTGTAAGATATGCGTTCAAAGCTAGGCTCTGGCTCTTCCTAGTTATGGGGACTTTGGGCAAGTCACTTTAATTTTTTAACTTGTAAAACAAGGTGGGGAGGAAGTATATTCATTGCTATCTAAAATTCTTCCCAACTCTAAGCCCTGATTATTTGGTCCAATTTTTTCTCTCCAACTCCTGACTCTAAGTTGGTTTAATGCACGGATAATGGTGACAGGAGCCCTTGGCGTGGCGGCAAGGTTGACAGTAGTGATCAGCAGCTTTATCACTTTACTGGTTTCTAGAATTGTCTTCCGGGTTCTCTTAGACTTTGTTCAATCGAATTAATTTAGTAGTAAGGGATGGGAAACTTTGATTAAGACAGGTGATTTGAGAGGTCCTTAACTTGTCGGAGAGGACCTTCAGTGGCCAGCCAGATGAGGCTGTAGTCTGGAAACTATACCCAAAATATAATCAGTATCTGCCATTTGCTTCCCCATGGTGTCTCAAGCTCAGCCAAGGATTACAACTCTTAGAACTAGCACTGATAGGCAGGTAAACCCAAGAGCCTCAGGGACAACAGGGTCCTCCAGACCTACTTCCAGCCACCAAAACCATTATCTCAGAGGGTGGAGCAGTTGCTTTGTGGATGTGCTGCAGCCTTTCCATCTTCAGCAACAACAGTTACTGAAGCCTCAGAAAAGGAAGTCCTAGGCCCTCACCAAGTCCTTGGCATTGCCAAGAGCTTCAACATCTAAAAGGGAGATGGGTTTTACTAGTGGAAAAGACTTTAGAGAAGATGCATCACAGTCTGCTTGGCAGCTGCACCCTAAGGACCACAGGGCCTTTCCATCTGACTTGTAGCTCTTATATAGGTTGTCTCCATTACAATGTGAACTCATTGAGGGCAGGCACTGGACTGCCTCTGCTTTTCTATTTGTAACCACAGTACAGAGCAGAGATAAAACAGCAAAAACAACAGAGACCTCTGGGTGAGTTAAGAAATTTTCTGAGGCAGCTGGGTAGTGCAGTAGATAAGAGTGGCTGGGCCTGGAATCAAGAAGACTGAAGTCTCAGACATCTGTAGGCTCTGTGAGCCTGGGCAAGTCATTTCAGTCTTGTCTATCTCAGTTTCCTCAACTGTTAAAGGGGGTGGTAATAGCACTTACCTCTCAGGATTGTTGTGAGGATTACATGAGATAATCTTGAAAAGCACTTAGCACAGTGTCTTGAACATAGTAGATACTTGATAAATTTGGTCTTTTTAAAAGTTGGTTTGTTAGTCAGGTCCAAGAAGAGGCTACAAAAATGCCTCAGGTACTCCGAGGACCCCTATACTTGTCCTTATCAAAAGTAGATTCCTCGTTCATTCCTGGTAGAATTAAGGTGAATAGATTTCATTCACCTCCTTCCCACCTTGAGGCTGGCACTATGCCCATGGTACCTATGGACAGTACTTGCCATTGATTTGAAGTAATGAAGGAAGATGGGCAAAGATGCTTCCAACTCATATATGAAACAACCTCCCTCTTTCTATCTATTATATCTTTCCTCTTTCTCTCTTTAAATTGAAGAATAAAACTTAACTCCTACAGAAAGTTTTCCTACAATAAACATCCTGTATTTCACGGCCACAGCCCTGTATCTATATATACCACCCCCCCCCCCCCAATCAAAGTTCTAGTTAAACTTATGAACCTTTCAGTATATATTCATTTATACTGATTATTTTTCTCTGCCAGTCTCTCTAAACCCACTCACTCACCCAATTTGATTTTCTAGTTCTTCCTTATTAAAATAGAAAGGTCCCAGTTTAATTTCTCTGAATTTTCCTCTCCAGCCCACCCTCTGGTAAGTATTCACATTCTTGAGGTTGCAGAAAACAGCAGGACTTTTACAGCTTAGAGTTGGCCTCTCTTCCTCAGAGTGGGCCCGGGGAATCTCTCCCTCCCTTTAGGACCAAACTCAAGAGGAAGCTGGGAGAGCAGTCAGAACTGAGGCTAAAAGGTATTTGTTCTTCCTTTTTCTTCCAGAAAAGACAGTTTCCTCCCCCATTCTGTTCTGAGTCAGAATGAGAAAGGGTCTCCAGATTGCACAGGGGTACCTGGTTAGAAGAAACTTTCTCATCCTTTGTACCTGCCTGCTTAGCACCTCCCCCTCCTCCCCCTTTCCCCTCAGAAGGCCTCAGCAAATCCAAAGTGTCTGTGAAGCCATCTCTTTGGTTCTTTGGAACAAGTGGTTGCTATGGAGCTCGCCTCCACCCCCTGAGGTACCAGGGAGAAAAGGAAGGGGTGGTGGGAATTCAGTCCAGCTAAGACTGACACACTGGGCAATTGCCTGGTTGCCTAGTCATTGAGCCTGGGCCTGCTAGGACTTAGTGGTTCCTGTGTTTTTAAAAATAAACTAGCTCAAGCTGGCATTAAGTATAAATCTAAGCAGGAACACAGGAAGACTCAGAAATATCTCAAATGGAGAGATTTTGCAAAGACCTGCAAACAAAAAATGAAACCTTTCTTTGAGGAATGTTTCAGGCAGTAAACCTCTCTTTGTGTGTGTACTCTCCGTCTCCCTCCTTCTCCCTCCCTCTCCCTCACCCTCACCCTCACCCTCTCTCTCTGTCTCTCTCTGTCTCTTCCCCCCCCCCCCCCATGGATAAACAGAAGGAGTGCTTTTGTTTGGGGAAGGAGGTGACTGAAGGGAGCCCTGATCCCTTTTCCATATCGCCTTGTTGTGGGACCACCTCAGTCCCTCTTGGAATTTCCCCCCCTCAACTTTAGAACTATAAACCTCTGAACTCACACTGATCTATAGCACTGATAACAGGGGGCGTAATGAAAAACAGCAACTGTGTAAACAGTAATCTCAAGCTCTGCCAGTGGTAATTTAATGTTCTAAAACCCCTTAAAGCACAATCAGCGCTATAAAATTATGATTTAAATTAATTCTGCTTTTTGTACCTCAAAGATCAGGTTCCTCTAAAAAATGTGATTATCATATAACTGTTTGACATAACTTGATATTCCTGAGAGAGAGAAATTTAACAAAATCAATTAACTTTTAAAACTTTATCTGATATTCACAGGAGGAGAATCTTTGCAGAAGGAAAGTAGAAAAGACACAGAATTGAATTTTTTTAAATATCATGGAAAACTCTCCCTCGATTCTCCTTCCCTGGTACTCTGTCCTTCCCCCACCCTTCCATTTAGAATGCAATGGAGCGGCATCTGGGTCTTGGACTCCTTTGGCCAATCTGGGGGAGCCTATGAACCTCTTTTCAGAACTATAATTTCAAAAAATTAATAATATGGGGCAGCTAGGTGGTGCAGTAAATAGAGCACTGGCCTGAGAGTCAGAAGGACCTTAGTTCAAATCCGACTTCAAACACTTAAGACAAAAAACTAGCCATGTGACCTTGGGCAAGTCACTTAACCCCAATTGCCCTACCTTCCCCCTCCAGAAAGCAAAAATAAATAAATAAAAACAAAAAATTAATAATATAAAGAAATGCTAAATTTCTGTTAGAGGTTGATTGAAATGATGATTTAATTTTTTTTCCCCATCTAAATTCATAGACCCCCTGAAATCTCTTGCCCTAGACTGAGGAACCATGGTGCTAAAGGGAAACTTGTAGTAATTTTTTTCCTTTTAGGAGGCGAATGAGAATGTGAATCATTAATCTATTATTATTTCATATATTCATTTGTTAGATCTCTATGGAAAATTAATGAATATCTATGATTTCAAATACAATAACGTCTCTAAAAGTATTTTGAAAACTAACAAGCATTCTAAGAATATGTTGCTATCGTATAGAAAAATAAATTTTTGTAAAGCAGGGCACAAGTTTGTAGAATACTAATGGTAACACTCTAAAATATATTTTATTAATTGATTTTACTTTTACAAGGCTTAAATTCCCCTCTATATCCCTTTCCTTCCCCTCCCTTCTGTCAAAAGATATCCCATGTAACAAAAGATTTTTTGATAATACTTTTTTAAAAACACCCTTATTTTGTTTTTTCTTATCAACAAATAACTTTTAGAAGAATTTAAACTTATTTTGCTTCAAAAACTTATAGCTATGAGTTTATTTTTGTTCATAGATGGTCAAAAAAAGTCAAATCTAAGAGGTTAAATCTAAGAATAATATGGTCAGACTACCCAAGATTCCTTTGCTCCACTTTCTTAAAGGGTCTCGTTGTTTAAGGTTTTTATTCTCCTATCAATTGTCTCTTGGCAGTTTGCACTATTCCTTCAATATTAGTTCTTTAGTCCTTCACGTTACTTTAGGCCAGAACAAGTCAATAGTCTTTGGAAATGAAAACTGTAGTTCATTAATCCCAAACATTCTTTGTGTTTCAGGTGGCATCTGTTCGCTTGGCATATCAGTTGCTTTGAATTCAGCCCCATCCTCTGGAGTAAACTGTGTTGCTAAGATACCTCTGTTGTCATAAATTTTCACTTTGACATGTTTTCACTTCATAGTTGTACATATTTTGGCTGTCAGATTAAGAAATGGGTTTCAAAATGCCCCCCCCCTCTTTCTTCTGCTTCCAGGGGTTCAGCCATTACTAAGGGGAAAAAGTTGTGGATATAATCACTAAGATCACAGTTATATGTTTAAAAATTCTTTGTTGTTGCCACTAAATCCACACAAAATGTATGAGAACACCAGAACTTGTAGGTGCCAGAAGGGCACTTGGGCATCTGGCTATATGCTAGAAATTTGGCTCAGGTTCATAACTGTGCAACAGAATCTTATCTGTTGACATTTAACTTCTTATTTCAGACTTCCACACTGTTGCAGGTATGGGACCCAGAGTATGTATCACAGAAGAAAATAATTTATGCAACTCCAATAAATCCTGGTTCTATCATTACCCAAGGATGCATAAATGAATAGATAAGTCATTAACAACACTTTAAGTATACTATGTTGGGGGGAAAAATGAGGGCACAGGAAAGCAGCCATGATTTTTGCTAGAGATAATAATTCATAGCAGAACCAGCCTTTCAAGGTTATTCTCCTATATTTACACTCACATTGGCAGGCCACATCTCCAGCCAGTAGTTGTCACTTCAAATCACTGCTCTAGAGATAACCCCAAAGGACTGCTAATAAAGTTGCTCACAAGCCCCCACCGATATGCTTCCCGTTGATAATCAGCTCATAGCTTCAATTAACTTTTAACAAGGGACATTTTCTAAGCAGGTATAGTAACAATGATCGAAACAAAACATTCCCCCCAAACCAGGAGTGCATTCACCCCTCATATACTTAAAGTCCTTTGGGAAAGTGGGCTGAAACTTATAGTAAAAGTATAGTGAAGTATACATGTAGAAAATATGTAGCAGAGGAAGACCTCCTAGCTCCTGGTTTGTAAAGTTGTCATGAAGTTCTCTTAGGTTTAGCTCTCTGATGGTCTCTGAAAGTCAGTGCTTTCACAGAGTCTAGAGCTAAAACTTTACTATTTCAATAGAGGTCATGATCCATGAAGCTGTTGCCAACCTTGGGTGCCCATCTTTACACATCAATTTTCAGGTACTTTCTCAGTTATTGGCTACACTTCTGTTGCTGGTCACTGCTACCAGCTCTGGTATACTCTGCTACTGACTCTGGTGGCTGTTATGAGGAAGTGAACAACTTCTCATTTCCTCCAAGCAGTTTCCTCTTAGGGATTTTACTAGAGCTTCTCCATCAATAGACTGGCCTGCTACTAGAATATAAGATTTTGAACTAGCTTGCTGTTTTATACACAGACCTGGAGGAAGGGCCTTATTAGCATGTTAGGGGCGGGGTTATGCTGATTGCCAGCTTGCTTTATAAGTTACTATATAAGGTCATGTTTAT
>CM053588.1:238748527-238784188 GCA_028646515.1 Pseudochirops corinnae | reverse complement strand
TGTAAAGGGACAGGGACAAAGTAGAGAATAGAACAAGAGGGGGGTAGAATAGGAAGGAGGGAAATATACAGGTACTGGGGTAGGGAGATCCATCTTGCCCTACCAGAAAGTCAGAGGGGTAATGGGGGAGGATATAAGGGACAGCTGATAGGGGGAGGGGGTATACAGTGGGATCACTGTTTTGGAGTGGGGGGTAGGAGAAAGACAGGGAGAAAATTTGTAAACCAAAATCTCATGGAAATGAGTGATGTAAACTAAAAATAAAAGTTTAAATTAAAAAAAAGAAATTAATAGGGCAGCTTCCAACACCAATACTATGTGCAACTAGATGGGAAGGTAGATCAAACTCTGGACCTGGAGTCAGAAAAAGCTAAGCTCAAATTCCACCCCCCAGACACTTACCAGCTATGTGACCTTGGACAAGTCACTACTTTTCCCACCTGGACTTCGTCATTATCTCCAGAAATTCATTTTCCTGCAAGATGACATCATCTCCAAAACCCCTCCTCCTCTCTGAGGGGAGAGAGTAGAGGGTGGACGTTTTCCTCCCAGGGAAGACCCCCCCCCCCATCATTTCCTATCCAGCAGCAGGACTTCATCATGCCCCCACCTCTTACCTCCTCCTTTGTTTTCAGCTTCTTTTTGTGTTTTGTTTCCCCTATTAGACTATGAGCTTCTTGAAGGCGGGAACTGCCTTTTGCCTTCCTTTGTGTCCCCAGCACTTATCATAGCGCCTGGCACGTAGTAGGTGCTTAATAAATGTGTCTTGACCATATTCACCTCTGTTTGCCTCAGTTTCCTCATCTGTAAAAGAGGTAACAATAGCACCTTCCTCCCAGAATTGTCACAAGAATCCAATGGGGTATTATTTGTAAAGTACTTATCACAGTGCTTGGCACAGAGTGCCTGCTATATAAATGCTAACTCCTCTTCCTCCTCCTCCTCTAATTATTATTATTATTAAATAGAGAAATCTTGCCAACAGGATCATCCAGATACAGGGACCAGCTACTCCCCGGTACCTGCCAGTCAATTCAGCAGAATGACTCTGAGTCAAGCTTGACACTCTGCAGGTGATGCTGACACTCATCAGGCCAGTGAAAGGATGCTAAGTGCTTGTTGTGATCAAGGAACACCTTGAGAGAATAGACCATCCCCAATCCATCCAAATGAAGCCCGGGGACGGCCATAGCTGTTCACATCACCTAGCATGAGGCAGGCTCAATTATTTGAGTGACATAAATGCCCTGAAGCAGAATCATGTTGGCAAAATCAATGATGAGATGCCTCCGGATGGATCCTGGACTAAGTGTAGCCTTCCTCCTAAGTGGTTGGAAATGTATCAGTAATTGGTGACAAGTCCTTCCACAGGACTTTCTTGTAAAACCTGTCACCAGAGTTGGAAGAACCACCATGCATTTTACAGATTATGAGGATCTACCAATTAATAGCACTAGAAACTGTGTTGTGAGTCTAGAGTAAACTCAAAGATTCTACTCATTACTGTGGGTGGGGGGTGGGAAGAGCAAACATCTCTAAAAAAGGAATTGGGGGGTGGCTAGGTGCCACAGTGAATAGAGCACTGGTCCTGGAGTCAGGAGGACCTGAGTTCAAGTCCGGCCTCAGACATTTAACACAAAAACTAGCCATGTGACCTTGGGGAAGTCACTTAACCCCAACTGCCCTACCTTCCCCCCTCCAAAAAGAAGAAAAAAAAGAACTGGCTTATGCTACTAAGTACCTACATTCCCAGTGCAGACGATCATCCAAATAGCCCAAGTTTAAGAAATTTGTAGAATATTGAATGAATAAGTGAAAGAAAAAAAGCATTTATTAAGCATTATGCTAAGTGCTGGGAGTACAGACGGTAGTCTATACTCTAATTGGGAGATATTATAATAAATGAAGGGCTCCCACTGCTGGGGCTCTCTCCAGTCATCCTGATTTATATCTCGTCACTGACCTGGATGGCTCTGGAGGAGAAAGTGAGGCTGGTGACTGCACAGCTCTGCCTCACTTAAATCCAATTCACTTGCAAGTCATGACATCACCTTGCTGATGTCATTGATTGTCTCTGAAAACAAAGGACAAACAACAACAATTAAATATATAATATTAAAATTAAAATACATAGTATTAAAAATATCCATTAAATGCTATAAATATATACAATAAAGCTAATTAAATACCGTATAAATTAAGTACAATAAAAGGAAATCCAACTGTAGGACAGAAAGAAAAGCCTTTAAGTCCTAAGGCTTCAAGGTGGGCCCAAGATAAGCAAGAGCTAGAGGTTTCTTTGTGGCAGGTAGGAGGCACAGTGCCTGAAGAGAGGAAGACTCATCTTCCTGAGTTCAAATCGGGCCTCGGACATTTACTAGCTGTGTGACCTTGCACAAGTCACTTACCCCATTTGCCTTGGTTCCGTAAATGAACTAGAGAAGGAATTGGCAAACCTCTCTAGTATCTTTGTCCAGAGAATCCCAAATGAAATAACTGAACAACAACAGGGGTCCTTAGGTGTTCTCTAAAAGTTTGTGTGAAGAGCCCCGTCATTTGTCAGGATCTAGACATTTTACCAACTTGCTTGGGAGCTAGAAATGTTCCTCTTGCTCAAAGGGGAACAAAGAGAAGAGGTTGAGCACTAATTAAATAAGACACCTTTGAGCTAGTTACGTTTTTCCAGTGGGCTTCACAAACTGTGTTGATGCTTTGTGGAAATACGAGGGCCCCAGTAAGAAGGCAGAGAAGCAGTCCCCCAATCTAGAGGCTGTTGCTAATCCTCCCTGCCCCCACAGGGGAGCTGTCTTTGCAAACCTTAGTCTTAGTAGAGATTACCAATAACTCATCATCATTTATGTTACTCCAGGCGTCCAGTCAGTTCATTCTTGCAGAGAGTCTTTGCAAATCTGTTCAATTCCAATCAGCAAGCATTTATTGAGTGTCTACTGTAGAGTGTTTAGAAAGTCAAAGTAAAAATGAAACTGTCTCTGCTCTCAAGGGGTTAACAGTGTCTAGGAGGAAATAATATGAGTATAACAGATAAGTCAAATAAAGTGTTATGAATAATGGTTAGGGACTTGGATTCAGAAAGGCCAGCTTGGGTTTAAATCCTGCATCACGTACTTAATTAAGCTGTGTCTCTAAGCAAGTCACTTCTCTGTGCCTCGTTTTCCTCATCTATAAAAAATGGGGATTGTTGGGGTAGCTAAGTGGTGCAGTGAATAGAGCACTGGCCCTGGAGTCAGGAGGACCTGAGTTCAAATCCAGCCTCAGACACTTAACACAAAACTAGCCGTGTGACCTTCAGCAAGCCATTTAACCCCAACGACCGCCTCCAAAAAGCAAAAAAAAAAAGAATGGGGGTTGGACTCATTGGCCTCTAAGACCTCTTCCAAGTTGAAATCTATCGTCTTCTGATTCTAAATACAAAGTAATCTTGGTGGGGTAGATGATGAAAGCACAAAAAAACTGGAAGTAGAATGAAAAAACCTCATATACAAGGAGGGTCTTAGGATGAGCCTCCAAGGGGGCAGGAGAGATAGGGAGGAAAAGCACTCTAGGCATGCAGGGCGGCCTTGCCAAAGCATAAGGACAAGAAGTGGCACATCTTATACCAGGGGCAGCAAGTTGGCCATTTTGTCTAGAACAGAGCATGAGAAGGAGTGACGTGAGATTCATCTCGAAAAATAGGTTGAAACCAGATTATCAAGAGCTGTAAATGCCAGTGGAGTTTAATAATTAAAGTACATTCAATTTACAACTTCAATTAGGAGCCTATTTTCAAAGATTCTAAATTGTGGTACTATTATTTTAACTAAGTTCTGATGATCAAGAGGGTGACCTTAAGAAGAAATTTCAGGAAGTTCTATGTCTTTTTGATACATCAAATATTTGAGCAGAAAAAAGAGGAATGTGAAATTAGATTATGGAATGTCAACTTCTTAGGCTTCCATATGAAGGCTGCTGAAACTACTGAATTTCTATTTGTCCTCTGAAAGGCATCCATTGCAGAGGCACTCCATGGTCTACTAGAAGAGGACTTGGTATGGTTTCATTAATATATTTGTCCTTCCTTTTTGAAGAGGACTGATGAAGTCATGCAGTGATGTCTTGACTTGCATGTAAATTGGATTTAAGTGAGGCAGAGTTGTCATCAGCCTCACTCTCTCCTCCAAAGTCTTCAAAGTCCAGTAGCAGAACAAAAGTCAGGATGACAGGTGATGGCCTGGGATGCAGTGGATGTCCTTGGCATCTCTGATGGCTGACCAAGCTCTATGCTCCCCACAGCTCCTGCTTTAGCACCTTCATGGCTGTTGGAACAAATTGTTCTCATCCGCCCATTCCCGGGGAGCTGTCTTCACATGCTTGGGCCAGACATCCCCTTAATTCACCAATAGGCTTGAGCCTATTGGTTACCCTCATTGTGTGTATGCGGCAGCTTCTCGGAGCCACTAGATTTAGTGAGAGGACCTGGATTCAAATGCTTGCTCTGTCTCTTAATAACCCATGTCACCTTGGACAAATCATTTCACTTCTCTATTTCCCAATTTCTGAGCAGATATCCTCTAGGATCTACTTCCAGGTCTCCCACAATGTTTCCTACAACCGCAAGTAGCAGACTTCTAAGTCTTTACCATTAAGACATAATAATCATAAACTGCTACTCCTTACCACTGATGTTTCACCACTCTCTGTTGGAACCATATTAAGCCACAGGAGGCTCATGGTACTAGGTATCAAATGCTTGACTTTCAAGTATGGTACTGACCACAGAATAAAACTCTTTACAAGCTTACAAAGGAGCCCCTCTATTATCATGGCTTCAGTAAATTCTATAGCTACATCTGTGGGTGGACCTTTATAGTGCTTCCTGAAGGGCTCTTTTCTGAGATGTCTACATGCACCATTAGGTCACCATATTTATAGCACTGGAATCTTTATGCTTCTAACAACAGGTTTAATTATGGGTCTGGAAATGCCAGTCCCTTGAGCCTTCCGCTCCTGCAGATTCTTAAGGTAGAAGTTCTGATGTTAGAAGGACCTCCCTATTCTACCTTTTTTAGGCCAATCGAAATCAACTGTACAGAAATTGTGCAGTTTAACTTGCTTCTCCAGTGAGACAGGCTAGCCAACAGTGAGATTGCCAAAGGAATTAAAGCCATTTGCAAGCCATAAATGTGAGTTTATCTGCCCATAAAAGATGCATCGTGTGGAGAAATTACATTGTTCCAAAGGATTCTCATTGTGTTATTTTGGCCACTCAACGTGCAGTGTATCTGGGAACCATAGGCATGAGAGCATTGGCTAGACCCATAAAGAAGAATAGTCCTTGCTAGACCAGATGCTGCAATCTGCCAAAAGCAGCTATTTCTCCATGGGAAGTACCTGACAAGGTGGGATCAAGAATCCATGCCGGTTCTGTGGGACCTTTTGAATAAAGTAACTTTTTGATTGAGGTCATTTCCTCAAAATGACTCTAAATACTCTCAGTTCCATTTTAAACCTTTGCTGCCATGGTCATGGTTCTGCGGCATCCATTTATTGCAAAGATTGCCAAGCACTATTGTTCCTGCTAGCGAATATGTATTTACTAGGTAGCACAGTGTATGGAGTGCTAGCCTTAGAGTAAGGAAGAGCTGAGTTCAAATCCTGTCTTAGACATTTACTAGTCATATGACCCCAGGCAAATTTCCATATCCCTTGGATTATTGATGTGATGCAAAAACAAAAACAAAAACAAACTTCCATTCCAATGGAAAATGCAGTTCAATTTTTTTTTCCCTTGGTAAATTGGAGATAATAATAGCGCCCAACTCATAAGAATTCCATTGAGAATCAAATGAAATAAGATATTAAAATCAAAATCATAAAACATTACATAAATGCTAGCTAGTGTTGTTTTTGCCCTCAGTTTATTTTCATGTAAGGAATAAGACGAGACTCTTTTCTAAGCTACTACCCTTATGCTGCCTCTTCCTCTAAGTCAGCGGTTCTCAACCTTCCTAATGCCGTGACCCTTTAATACTCGTATGTGGGCATATCTGCATGTGGGCGGACCCGCCTGGAGATGGATAGAGGAGCGGTGTCTCAGTTCCCAAGACCATCGGAAATATGTTTTCCGATGGTCTTAGGCGACCCCTGTGAAAGGATCATTCGACCCCCAAAGGGGTTGCAACCCACAGGTTGAGAACCACTGCTTTAAGCAAATAATCAGGATAAAATGTTGGTATAGATTACAAAAATTATGCTCAAGTGGACTCTTGGTTTGTTATTACTTTATATGGGATAAGCTTCGTTCTCTACTGAAGTAGAAATGAGATGACCTCTCAAGACTTCTTACCATCTTACCCAGATTTAATGGAAAACATGATCAGTCAATCAGTTGATTGACTGAGAAACTTATGAGACAACCAAAAATATTATTGCATGTTTTTTATTCACACCTGCTCTTTGTCTGTCTTTACTGTGAATGCCAGACATTACTAGAAACTGTGGAGCTGGACTCAGATGTTCCTGTACTGGGATTATGGAATCTGTCTCATGCAAAATCCAGAGGAAGATGGTCTTGGGTGACATTGCCACATGGTCCAACTTCAGGGGCATAGTGCACTGGATTTGGAGCCAAGAAGATCTGAATGCAAAGCCTGCCATGCATATGCATTAGCTGTGTGACCCTGGCCAAGTCACTTTATCTTAGTCTCACTTTCCTTATTTGTAAAAAAGAGATAATAATAGCAACCACCTATAGTTACAAAGATCAACTAAGATCATATGTTTGAAGTCCTTTACAAACCTTATAGTGTGAGATATTGCTGTCGTTCAGTCACTCTTAGTCACATTTGTGACCCCCTTGGTGACCCCGCTCTTTGCGACCCCATTTAGGATTTTCTTGACAAAGATACTGGAATGATTTGTCATTTCCTTCGCCAGCTGATTTTGTTGTTGTTGTTGTTGAATCATTTCAGTCATATTTGACTCTTCGAGACTCCATTTGGGGTTTTCTTGACAAAAATACCGGAGCGGTTTGCTATTTCCTTCTCCTGTTCATCATGTTATTGTTCAGTTTTCTTAGCAGTGACTGACTCTTTGTGACCCCATTTGGGGTTTTCTTGGCAAAGACACTGGAGTGGTTTGCCATCTCCTTCTCCAGCTCATTTGACAGATGAGAAACCAAGGCAAGCAGGGTTAAGTGACTTGACCAGGGTCACACAGCTAGTACGTGTCTGAGACTGAATATGAACTCAGGAAGATGAGTCTTCCTGACTCCAGGGCCAGTGCTCTGTCCACTGCATCACCTAGCTGCCCCACAGTGCTACAATAATGCCAGTTATTAATATCATTATTCCCCTCTGGGATGACTTTATCACAACAGAACTATTACATTCCCACTAGAGTCGTTGGTCTTTCAACCTCCTGAGGATTCACTCATCAAAGCTCCCAACCACTCCTTGTAGTGCGCTGCTGGGATCTCTGTCCCATAGCACAGAGGCAGCCTGGCAAAAAGGCCAAGATTGCTGGTTAGAAGGTTGTCAGCTAAATGAGGAGCAATGATTTGGAGATGCCCATCAGAGGTCATAAGGTGCAATATAGGGAGATTATTTTGGGGAAGTTTTTAATGTTTTACACCTTTGGATACTGAGATAGTTATAGACTAGTCCTTGGTTTAAAAAAAAAATCAGCCCCATAGAAGGCCTGCCCTTACTATTGCTGATGTTTAAAAAGTCAGTATGTATTTTAAGTCACCCAATGTTGCTGCACATTCCTGGTAACATAACCTGAGTTTAAAAAAGAAAGAAAGAAAGAAAGAAAGAAAGAAAGAAAGAAAGAAAGAAAGAAAGAAAGAAAGAAAGAAAGGAAGGAAGGAAGGAAGGAAGAAAGAAAGAAAGAAAGGGAAGGAAGGAAAGAAAGGAAGGAAGAATGAAAGAAAGGAAGGAAGAAAGGAAGGAAGGAAGGAAGAAAGAAAGAAAGAAAGAAAGAAAGAAAGAAAGAAAGAAAGAAAAAGAAAGAAAGAGTCAAACTGCAATTTCCATTGGATTGGAAGCCTTTTTTGTGTCGCGCAAATAACCGGAGGGATATAGAGACATAAAATTGGGATATACCCAAATGTAAATTGTTGATTTATGTCTTTATTCATTTAAAATAGTCCTGACAGGTTGGAAGCAGATCAAATAATTAAAATAAATAATTAAATAAAATCACTTTGAAAGTATAAAAAAAAAACAACATAAAACAGTTTGATCACCTGGAATGGATTAAGGATTCCTTCATGCCTTGATTAGACTAAAATGTATAACTGGAGGGCTGGAGGGTGGAATACCAAACTCCCCCCCCCCCCAAATCTTTCTTTATAGAGGGTAGAAATTGGATTTCCAGCTCATTCCACTCTTCTCCTGCAACTCTTCCTGGTTTAAACCCCATGGAACAAGATACCCTGTAGTGTCTCTTCCCCAACCCCCAACTTTTCAGGTTCTTTTTGCATGTCGTCTTCCCCCATTAGATTCTAGGCTATTTGAGGGCAGGAACTGTCTTTTTTTTTTTTTCTTATTTATATCCCCAGCTCTTAGCACAGTGCTTGGCAAATAGTAGATACTTAATAAATGCTTATTGCATTGAATTAGTATACACCTATGGAACACAGACTCTGAATTGTTTGTGCTATGAAAGCTAGACTTGATTTATTCAAGTAGAAAGATTTCTAGATTCTTCAGGCACCATGTAGATTAGCATCAAAATTCATTATCCTCATAAACTTGTTTCCAAATTACAGGCTTTTTCAACATTATTGCTGTCTGAGGTTGACCTTTTCCTGTGTTGTGGTTTTGTTCTGGGCTAAGATCCTTTCCTTTCTCATTCCCTGAATTTAATTTCCCTAAAACAAGGAATTATTTTCCTTGTCACTAAGCTGGGTGATTAGAAATATGTCCATTGTTTCAGAAGGCAAAAACAAAAACAAAAACCATCTGAGGAATAAGGATGTCTAAATTTAAGCATATTATTACAAAAGTATATTCAAATGACTTCTTTTACCCCATTATTTGAAAATTAATAGTTGTACAAAGAACAAATAACTTTACTCTGAGTAATTTCAAGTATCATGAGCACAAACATACTGTTAAGTTGTACTGATTCAGTTTTACTCAGAATGGATTAAAAAATAAGTTGTTTTCCTTTTCAATAGTACTGTTAAAATATAAAGCACATTTTAAAAAGCAGGCAGATAGGAAATAATTTGAAAAGGGGGCAAGGATGGGATCGAAAGTTGTAGTGCCTTAATAAATGTGCTCAGTGTTACTACATGTAATCGAACTGGATTTGATTCCTAGACCCAGTGTTTCCCTCAACCTGAAATCCCACAGATATAAAGCAGAAGTCCACAAACTTCACATGCATTATCATTAAAGATTCCCTTTATTGTGTAGTTGAGTGCTCAACTCTAAGAGACCTTAGGCAGAATCAGTGACTTCATTCACAACCATGGGCTAAAAAGTTTGGTAATTGAGAGATAAAGCAATGCTTGACTGTATTTCAACTTGTTTTGAGTGGGGGTGGAGAAGAGAGAATGGAAGGGACAGAAAGACTGTGCAGACCTTCAATTTCATTGGTATCAGTGAGGAAACCCCTACTACCAATACAGATCAGCAAGCATTCTGCAACTTATTGGGGGGGGGTGGGGGGGAGTGGGGGGGAGGGGGCGGCCCTGATAGATTTCAATTTAGACCCAGGGTGAAACTACTTTGATTGGTTGTGAAGGAAAGAAATGATACTTCATCCACTTTCTTTAGCTGCATAATAGACATGTTCCTAAATGTACCTGGATCTATCTGATAGTCAAAAACTTCTCTGTTCTTCACCTAATTGCTTCATAAACTTGTCTCTTCAATAGAGTTATGCTGCAGTTGCCAGCTTCACTGTGTGTGTATACACATATCTACCTACATTATAAATGAGTTACTGAACAATGATAAGGACATATTAACCTCTTTCTTAAATAGTGCATTCTTATAAAATGCCAACTATGTGTTTCAATCTCACCTTGCTTTTAAATGGTAAGAGATGCCATTTTGTAATGATGCATGACTCACCCATTGCTCATTATCTTCCTACGGATATTTTTTTCCACTTGAGCCAGCAAGAAAATCTGAGAGGAGGAAGAAGGAGAGAGAAAGGGAGAAGGGGGGAAGGGAGGGAGAGAGACAGAGGGACGAGGAGAGGAGAGGAGAGGAGAAGGGAGGGGAGGGGAGGAGAGGAGAGGGAGAAAGGGGGAGGGAGGGAGGAAGAGAGAGAAGGAGAGAGAGAGAGAGAGAGAAAGAGAGAGAGGAGAGGAGAGGAGAGGAGAGAGGGAGAGGGAGGGAGATAAGGGGGAAAGAGAGGGGAGGGAGGGAGGAAAAGAGAAAGGGGGGAGAAGGAGAGCGAGGGAAGGGGAAGGGGGATAGGGAGAGAGAGAGAGAGAGAGAGAGAGAGAGAGAGAGAGAGAGAGAGAGAGAGAGAGAACTGAGGAATACCATCCTTAAATACTATTGCGAGGCTTTCATTGGTTATCTACTTTCTTAATGTGACCAGTCTAATCCAGCCTTTCCTGTTAAAGCCCTCCCCTCCCCCAGCCTCCTTTTGCCGGAGTGAGGTTAGCAGGGTGTCTGTTGCTAGAAACTGATTACATTCAGTATGTGGGCATCTTTCATTCAAAATGGACATCACTACAGTTGAATAGGCAGGAAAGCTTTCAGAAGTGCATAATTTGTCTTAATCCCATGGTTTCTAAAAGAGGGTCGGCAAGAGATGTTTGGATTTTTGTATGTTAGCACCGACTCTTTTTCAGTTCAGATCCTTAAGTTTCCCAGAGCTTAAATAGAGATCCCTTTAAAAAAAAAAAAGAGCAGAAACCAGAAGAATTTGTCTAGTTAAAGTCGACCTCTTTTTAAGAAGTGCTTCATCATTCTACTCCACCTCTTCGTGATGTTTCTCTGCAGCTCTCTGTAGGTTAGGGGTCTGGGTTGCTAGCAGAATGCTCATTTTTATGAGCTGAGTACAGTTCATCGACAGACATAGATCAATATAGGTCTTTTTTTTCCTGTGCATTCCAAAATGCCATCCAAAGAATCTTGGTCAGGGAAGAAAACGAATAGACCTGCAGTTCACAAATCAAAACGAGAGAACCTCCAGCAAGATGTGTTGATAGCAGCCCTGGGAATGAAACTGGGTTCTCAAAAGTCATCTGTGACAATTTGGCAACCTCTTAAACTCTTTGCTTATTCGCAGTTGACATCCCTCGTTAGAAGAGCAACTCTGAAAGAAAATGAGCAGATTCCGAAATATGAAAAGGTTCATAATTTCAAGGTAAGAATGTCTTCATTTTTTTAACCCCTTCTTAGGTAGAAAAAGTGTGTTATTAGCAGAAAGATTCGGTATCAAAGGGATAACTGCTTCTGTAATTTTAAAAACAAGGGTAGTAATGAAAATGCTTGTGCTGTTTATGAAAATAAGATGCTTTTAGGCTTATTTTATTCCCAGAAAAGGTAAGAATTTAAGAGAAATCCAAGCCCATTTCCTGTAATACCTCTTTGGGAATTTCATCTAATCAATGTAAATTTACTAAGTGTTCCTACTGAAATAAAGAAAACTGACACTTCATGATGATGCCAGATTAATTTTTATTTGTGATGTAAATGGGTCAAAAGACCTTTTTTGATCCTTGATTAGAGGATTAGATCTTAGCTCAGTTCAGTTCTGCTAAATAGCCTTGGATGTGAGAAGCATGTGCTCTTGCATCTGGATTGAGCAGATGGTCCGCATTTCCCTTCCTTGCTGGCTTTTCCCCTATGTTAATGAATTGACCATGATGAAAGGAGTAGGGTTTACCCTGGGACTATTGAAGCGCTGACACTAACAGCTACTCTTCTTTTTTTGCATAATTTTCTTATACTTTTATGTAGCTTTTAATTATTGTTTAATATGTTTTATCAACTGTACTCCAGGCATTATTTTTCTATCAAGATGATGTGTGGGTGGGTTGATACAAAGTGTATGTCAATGCAGCATGTGTTGATAACATGATGCCTGCCCGGTGAAGTTTTGGAAGCCTCTTTCAACACCATTCAGCTAATGTGTAGCAGTTGATCTGTGCATGGCACACGGACCCAGGGTCCTCTCCTAGTTATATGCACTGGTGTTTTCAAGAGTGACATCGTGGAAGTCACGCAACTTGGCTCCAAGTGCCTGCAGTACTCATTCTTTCAGCTCAAACTAAGCATCTTTTAGCCTTTTAATATGGAAAGAGGGAGAAACGAGACCACAGAAGTGTGTAACATGAAAGGATATTTTCATCTTCCAAACTTGCTTTCCAACTGGTATCTTAAAACTTACATTTCTTTTATTTAGATGTCAAATAAAAATTCCAAAGGAGTGTGCTGCAGTCATAGTGGAAAAAATGGCTTTTCATGGAATCAGGACTATTCTGATACAGGATGTGATCATTTAAGTGGGCTTTCCAAATGTATGGAATGAATTGCGTTCACATCAAATATCTGATAAAGGCATGATATGCAAGATGTGTTTGAGTTCATTCCTAATAGAGACAAGTGTATGGAATGTGCAGGCACTCTTAGTATTTGAAAGCTACCATGTACAACTTGGTCTCAGTTAATGCACGCATCCCTCTGAGTTGGTAAAGTAAATACCTTTTACTTAAAATGAAGCAGGAGGAGGTCGGTAAGCTTAATACCAAATTCAAAATGCAGGAACGATGCTTTTGTATGTAAGGTACAGTCTTTTCATGTGAATCTGATCATGTTCTGCCTCAGTTTCCTTGTGCATGAAATAGGGTTGATAGAGCAAACTGATTTCACAAGCCCTTTATTAGCAAAGTAACAACCCCAGACTCTAAAGCCTATTGTAGATAGGAATTTGTATAAACACTTCCCCCCAATTATTGTCATCTGATTGATAAGCGCTGAGTTATTCCTTCACTGTAGTGAAATGGTTAATATTTTGAAAGCATGTGCTCAAAGATACACACACTAATCTGCTATGCAGTAAAAGAATGACCTATCGTGGATGCCATTTTGGTACTGAATCTTATTTTTTACAATGCCTTCTATCAGTTTTCATTAAATACTCTAGAGTAAGTCTGGTTGGGAATTTACTGGTTTTTATTTTGCCATCATCTGAAACAGCATCTCCTTTGGGTATTTCGGTTGGCGCTTCCAGGTATTTCTAAGTTTTAACTTAAAACCTGACACTAATGGGCACATGCTGTAAAGCCAGAAAGTGCTGACTGTGGAATGAGCTGGGCCTCCTATCCTGGGACTAAGAATTGTCTTGGAGATAGTTTCTTTTTCCTTTAAAGAAACAAACCTATAAAGAGGATAAGGTTTCTTCCTCCCCTGAAGTTGATAAATTAAAACCAGCTTGGACAGATTTAATCTCTATGGACCCATCCAACTTTAAATTCTATAATCTTGTAATTCCTTTAAAAAAAAAAAAAAAAAGAAAAAGGTATTTCTATTCAGGAAAAAAAAAAGCTAGGTCAGAGAATGATTTTTCAGTCAGTAACAAGGTTGACAGCCTCAGACTTTTATTCCCTTCCATTAAATATGTATTTTGTCATTTCAAACATGTTCCTTGACTAGCTTTAAAGAAAAAATTTTCAAGGGGAAAAATCCATACTAAAGCTCTCCAAAGATCCCATGATCAAATTCAGGCTCTAAAAGCAGCAGCAAAACTCTCCCACATGCATGCTCACTGCCAAAGGCCCTGCTTCACATATGGATGAATTGTTGTTGAAAAAAAATAATAACCTGACCAGTTTCTTGTGGGCATTCACCCCAGCGGTCTGGCCATTGACTCTTTTCCCTTTAGGAATGTGTTCTGCTTACCCAAAGGCCCTTGCAGCTTCATTTCAATGTGGTGTCTTTCTTTGCTTCCTGTCTTTTCCTCTTATGTAATATTGCTGTGTGTTGCCGAATAGCTGCCAAGCCTCTTTTCAGGGGCAGAAGCCAAGGATAGCTTACATCCTTGATGCAATCGCTTACCCAGGTGAAAACCAATATGCTAATTATTTAAAAACCAACTGTGCCTCCCTCCCCAAATTCTGTTCTGATACGAAGGAAAGTTTTGCCTTTCATGTCGTGTGTACAGAGATAGAGACGCAGCCTGGGAGAGGCCCCTAATAGGCACTCAGCAAATGTTGATTGATGGATTGAAATCTGGGCAACATAAATATTTCTTTAAAGGATAGTTAGAAAGAGCACCGGAGGTGAAGCCGGGAGACTTGGGCTCCAGTCTGGGCTGTGCCATTTGCCAGTTATGTGACCTTAGGCAAGTCACTGTTCCTCTGAGGATCAGTCTCTTCATCCATAAAATGGATTTAGCAATATTGGCATTCTTTACCTAAAAGTATTGTGATAAAGGAAGCCTTTTGCAAAGTATAAAGCACCATAGAAATGCAAGCCATTATTCTTTATTATCCCATTGATTTCTTTTGGAGGGAGTATCTATGTGCCTTAGATGTATCTGAGTATTTGATTTTTTAAAAAAGTTACTATGATAAATAATATACTATTAAAAAGGACTGTTTAATCCTTCTGGGCTCAGTTAGGTTTGCTTTTAAAATTATTACCTTAAATTTATTATTCCTTATCATGAGTCACAAAAAACTTTTTAATCAGGGTCAAATTGGTGTGATGTAGTAGACAGAGTGCTGACTTTAGAACTGGAGGAAGCTGATTTTAAATCCCTGTCTTCCCCTTATTTTCTGTGTGACCTTCAACAAATCACTGAACCTCTCTGGACCTGGTCCCTCATCTGTAAAAAGAGGAGGTAAAACCAGATGCTTTCTAAGGCCCTGCCATTGCAAAATTTATGATCCTAAGTCCTTGAGAGAGGGGAAAGTCTTTTTATAAGAAAGAAGAGGAGCCAAATTGAACCTTAAATTAGTTTGGTTGTAAAATTATATCCATATGTCTCCATTTTGGGATGAAGTCTTTGGCACTGCTTTATTTTGGAAAGGGAAGTAGAGGAGAAAATGGCAAGGTGCCAATTAAGTGAACAGCCATTTATGAAGTGCCTACTATGCTCCAGATACTGAATTAGAGATGTTCACAAACTACTGAGAACCCTGGCTTATCTTTTTGTGATGGTAAAGAACTGGAAACTGAAGGGATGACTATCTTGAGGAATGGCTAAACAAATCATGGCATGTGAATGTGATGGAATACTCTTGTGCTGTAAGGAATGATGAAGAGGATGATTACAGAGAAGGCTGAGAAGACTTGTATGAACTGATACAGAGTGAAGGAAGCAGAATCATAAGAACAATGCATACAGTAATAGTAATTACGTAAAGATAATCAGCTCTGAAAGAGTAATTCTAATCAATACAATGACCTACCACAATTCCAAAGGACTCATGACAAAGTTTCCTATTTACCTCCAGGTAGCAAGCTGATAGGTCAGAGTACAGATGGAAACATATTTTTTAACCTTTTCCTTTTCTTGGACATCAATATGGACATTTCTTTTGCATGTCTAGATGTATTTGCAAGGGCAGCTAGGCAGGTCAATGGGTAGAGTTCCAGGCCTGAAGTCAGGAAGACTCATCTTTCTGAGTTCAAATCTGGATTCAGATGCTTACTAGCTATGCAACCCTGGACAAGTCACTTAACTCTGTTTTCCATAATTTCCTCATCTGTAAAATGAGCTGGAGAAGGAAATGGCAAACCACTCCAGTATATTTGCCAAGAAAATTCCAAATGGGATCACAGAGAGTCGGACACGACTGAAAATGACTGAACAACAAACATTTGTAATGGGTTTTTATCTTTCTTGCCTTCTCAATAGATGAGGGAAGGGATGGAGGGAAGGAAAAAATTTGAAATGAAAAATAAAATAAAATTGCATTTAAAAAAAAGAACCCTGGCCTGATGATGGAGAATAGGGAAGCTTCTAGGTTCTTCCCTTCCTTTCAATGATTGTAAAATGTTATATAAAAGCTGTTGCAGTCTTCTGCATCATATTTTGAAATCCTCTGAAAGGATTTACTCTATCCACTGTCATGTTTTTTTTTTAATCACCCATGTTAGCACAGAAAGGGTTTCTCCTCATATCCTGTACTTACTTACTTGTCCCTTAATGCAAATGATCCTGAAAAATAACCACAGTAGAGCACAGATATTATAATAACAGAGATGTAGCAATAGCCAAGCATTGTACTGGCACATTTGGTAACTGTGGGGGAGTTTGCATGAGAAATTTAACCCCCAAAAGTCTTTAAATCCTTTTTCTATGAGAAGATCATTTTGAAGAGAAAATGTTAAACCTTTTCATTTTTTCCTGCAGAGGGGGCATAGGTTTCATCTTTAGTTTATCACTAAATTGTCAGCTATTAGATTGTTTGAAATACTATTTCACCTTTTACAGGATAGAGATCTATGATGTAACACAGCTGGCACAGAACATTCCCCCCACTTCGTAACACGAGAGTTCCAATCAGTTGTATGGATAGTTTAGCTGAAGATGTCCTTTCCCAGGATCCAGTCTTCTGTTCAAATCTGTTTCATTTTAGCTTTAGCTCCTGAACATTCATAATATAATTATAATTATAACAAGCAAGCAACCTGTTCAAGCTCCTAATAAAAATGAGTTTAGGCCTCACTTTGTACATTTCTGTCACTACAGCTTCTAAATAATCCTTGCAGCATCCGTCTGGTTGGTGATAAATAGAGACAAATGGAGCAATGGACCATGCAGTTGAATGATGAGTGCTCTTGAATATTCATTCAACTTATAATTGAAACTATTAGGTATTATACCAATAGACATAATGATCTTAAGAGACTCAACATCTGATATTAAATATGGATTGATAAAGTAAAGAAAGCAACATAATAAGCTTCAACTTAAGAATATTTTAGAAAACACCTGTTCTCTAATGGACTGGACAGTAGAGTGTAAGGTCCTTGAAGGCAGCATCTCTTTTGGTTTTAGTCTGTGTCCCTAGTAACTAGTGCTTTGAACAGAGTGGGCATTGAAATAAAAGTTTATTGTTGAAAAGTGAAATAGAATAAAATATACTGGCCTAGAGCCATAACAATCGATCAGTAAATCCAGGCCAACAGACCACTGTGCTATTAGATAAAAAATAATCCATTTCCTTGTCTGCCACGTGAGGGGCTTGGACTAGTCCAGGAATTCTTAACTGTTTTTTACATCACGGACCCCTCAAGCCATCTGGCAAAGCCTATGGATCCTTTCTCAGAATAATGTTTTTGCATCAAATAGAATACATAGGATTACAAAGAAAACCAATTATATTGAAATAGTTATAAAAATATTTTATAAAATGCAGGTTCACAGACTAAAGATTAACAACCTCTGGACTAGCTCTAGTTCCTTCCCATTCAAACATTCTAGAATCCTAATAATGCATTCATAGAATTTATTGATATAATTATTCTGTTTAGCAAAAACATCATAAATGGCCATAAAAAGGAGTAAGCAGCTGACTAGCCCTGAGTAAGAACTAAAATAGTTTAGAAATTGAGTTTCATCCACCCAAAGTCAGAAGAAGGCCTCTTGTCACCCCTCTTGATGTCTCTTACAGTATCGGGCACAGTATCTTCCTTATGGTAGTCAGTCACTCTACCAATATTTATTTGTTCAATAAATGACCATCTTGGAGCAGCTAGGTGGCACAGTGAATAGAGCACTGGCCCTGGAGTCAGGAGGACCTGAGTTCAAATCTAGCTTCAGACATGTAACACTTACTAGCTTGAGACCTTGGGCAAGTCACTTAACCCCTATTGCCCTCCCTTCCCCCCTCCAAAAAAAAATAAATAAATAACCATCTCACCAAAGTGAATATCTCATGTTTTTGTCAGACTGTGGAAGGCAACAAATGAGGAAACTCGTCATGATACCAGGAGACTTTGCTACCAACTGGAGCATACTGGTTCCCAGTACTTTCTTTTTCTTTTAGCTCATGGACCTCCGTTAGCAACATCTGTTGATTGAATAAAAATATAATTTCAAATTTGCATTCATTAATATTTTACATGAATCTGAGGCAGCTAGGTGGCACCAGGGCAGCTAAGTGGTACAGTGGGTAGAGTGCGTGTCCTACAGTCAGAAAGACCTGAGTTCAAATCTGACCTCAGACACTTACCAGCTGTGTGACATTGGGCACTTCACCTTGTTTGATTCAAATTTCCTCATCTGTAAAATGAGCTAGAGAAGGAAATGTCAAACCACTCCAGAATCTTTACCAAGAAAGCCCCAAAAGGGGTCACGAAGAGTCAGATGTAACTGAAAACAATTTAAAACCAAATAAAGGTGGTACCGTCGATAGAGTACTGGACCCCTAGTCAGGAGGCCCATGCTTCAGATCTGGTCCCAGTCACTTATTAGCTGTATGACCCTGGGTGAGTCACTGAACAACCATCTGCCTTAGTTTCTTCAGCTGTAAAATGGGAATAATAATATTTATTTCCTGAGGTTGTTATGAAAATCAAATAAAATATCTATAAAGTGCTTATAAACTTTAGAGTTCTATAAAATTATTATTATTATTACCTTTATTAGTCACAAAAGTATCAGTTTAAAGGATACATACCTGATAATTTATTTATTCAGATATGTTGGCCTGTTTATGGATTCAAATATGGATTCTGGGGACCCTTGCAATAATGTCAGGTCCTTCACTCTACTTCCAGTAAAGGGTCTGTAGGGTATGGGGTGAGAATCACTGCTCTGGGGCATTGGGTCATTGTTTAGTCATTCAGTTATGTTCCACTCTTTGTGATCCCATGGGCCATGCTGTCCGTGGGGTTTTCTTGGCAAAGACACTGGAGTGGTTTGTCACTTCCTTCTCCAGTGGATTAAGGCAAACAGAAGTTAAGTGACTTGCCCACGGTCACACAGCTAGTAAGTGTCTGAGACTGCATTTGAACTCAGGTCTTTCTGACTCCAAGCTCAGCCCTCTATCCACTGAGCCACTTCCCTGCCTTATTGGTCATTAGGGTCTACCTGTAATCTTCTAATGAATTTATACCAGATTCATTTTTTGAGGGGAAGGGTAAAAAGGAAAAGAAAAAGGTGATGCCCAGATCTGTAATTTTATTAATATAGGAAAACTCTTCAACTCATATAGATAAAAAATCAACTGCTCTGCAGCTTGTAGCCTTAGAGACTTCCCAAGAGCACTGAGTAATTGTGATTTCCCCACGTTCACATAGCTGGTACATGTCAGATATGGCAGAACCTGAACCCAGGGCTTCCTGACTCCCAAAGCTAGCCAAACTCTCCACCAGGTCAGGTTTCCTCTCATCTGGTTCCTATGAGATTTAAAAATAAAATCAGACCTGCTCTAATACCATTGTTCCTTGTATAATACTCTAAGCCTCCATGTAGATTCTGATGCTCGTCTAGGGAATCAGGTCACTGGTTACCTCTGATTATAATAACTCAAATGCCCAGTGACTGAATTCTGTTTGGAATTCTCACTCTAATTTAAAAGCAGACAAATGCAGTAAGACAATTTGGAAACGACAGGCCAGAATATCCTCCTAATCTTCGATTATTGTGACACTTATTGGTGTCTCTCTCCTAGACATGGACATGTAAATACTTTTCTGCATCAGATTTAAAGAGGACAAATAGTAAGTGTCTGTCCAAACATGAGATTGGATTGAATTTTATTCTGCAAATATGAGGAAACATCTAAATCAAACCCATGTGTTAAATCTGAGTCAGCTACAAATGAAAGTAGAGAGAGATTGGAGCGTAAATAAGCTCTGAACTCCCTGCACCTGGGGCCGTGTCAAACCTGGGCACCAGAGAAGTCTGACAGAGGCATGCAGGGAGGAAGTGGGACTGAGGTCCCTTTGGACTCTAAACTTCAGTGGGCATCTGACAGAAGTACTCACCTGATGTTGTGGAAGCCAGAAATGAGAGCTTGTAAAGTATATTAACCTACTCTTGACTTCCACCCCCTCTGAAGAAGAAGAAGAAGAAGAAGAAGAAGAAGAAGAAGAAGAAGAAGAAGAAGAAGAAGAAGAAGAAGAAGAAGAAGAAGAGGGAGGCTAGGTGGTGCAGTGAAAAGAGCACCGGCCATGGAGTCGGGAGGACCTGAGTTCAAATCTGACCTCAGACACTTAACACAAAAACTAGCTGTGTGACCTTGGGCAAGTCACTTAACCCCAATTGCCCTGTTCTCCTCCCTCCAAAAAAAAAGAGCAAAATAATAAAAATATAATAATAATAGCTAACTTTTATAAAGTGCCTACTGTGTACCAGGTACCATGCTAAATGTTTTGAAATTATTATCTCATTTGCTTCTCACAACATTCTTGGAAGGTAGGTACCCCTATTTTACAGATGAGAAAACTAAGGCAAACAGAAGTTAAGTGACTTGCCCAGGGTCACACAACTAGTAAGTGTCTGAGGTTGGATTTAAACTCGGGTCTTCCTGACTCCAGGCCTGGCACTCTATCCATGGTACCATCGGCTGCCCTAGAAAGGCAGTGAGGGCCATGAGGGTTTATCCTCTGTGCCCGTGTCTCATTCCTATGACCTTTCTTCTGTAATGTGGCCCATTCTCAGTTTTTCTGTTTTTTTTTTTAATTTTTAAGTTTATGCACTTAAGAACCATCAAGCAAAACAAACAGAAAATAAGGAATAAAATCTGATAAACCCCTTAGCATGTAAAAAGGCAGAAGGAAATGTATTAACAACAAAACAAAAATGCTCCCATTTTTTATCCCCTTTCAGATCTGTCTGAAGTTCTGGTACCTCTGAGTTCATATAGATAGTAGTAGATGGATAGATTTTTGTGTGTTTCTATGTATGCGTGTGTGTCTGTATCTGTATCTACATATGTCTACACACACATACACACATATGTGTTGCTTGGTCATTTCAGTCATTTTTTACTCTGTGACCCCATTTGGGGTTTTCTTGGCAAAGATCCTGGAGTGGTTTGTAATTTCCTTCTCCAGCTCATTTTACAAATGGGTAAACTAAGGCAAACAAAGTTAAGTGACTTGCTCAGGGTCACACAGCTAATGAGCGTCTGAGGTCAGCTTTAAACTCAGACTCCAGGTCTAGTACTCTGTCCACTGAGCCATCTAGCTGCCGTGTGTATCTATACACATATACATACATATACACAATATACACAATATACACACATACCTGTACATACACATATATGTGTATTATGTGTGTTTGTGTGGGGGGGCATACACATATGCATGTATACCTATAATACACCTAGGTACATGATATATACATAGATGTGCGGACATGTAGACATGTATTTAGACTCTGAACTCTGCTGCTCTCCATCCAATTAAACGGGCATTTTGTGAGCATCCGCTGAATGCCAAACTGTGTCTGGTATTAAAAGTGCAAAAAGAAAAATAATCCCTGCCTTTAAGGAGCATCCATTCTCTTGGAGGAATCAAGATGTATAGAGATATGTATATACATATACATATACTGAATCAATTAAACGTATTTTACTTTTTAACCCTTTCTAACCTGCAATATTGACCCGAATAATCAGAGTTTGCATTTCTCTATCACTTTAAACATTTGCAAAGCCTTTTAGTCACAGGAGCATTTCTGGGGGTTACAAGTGTTATATCCCCATTTTACAGATAAGGAAACCAAAGCTCCAAAAGCCCATAGACACATGACCAGTAAGTGTCAGAACCAGAATTCAGGTCACAGTGCTGAGGAGCTGAAGAACTAGTTAGCTTATTATGGCATTTTCCTGAAATTCACTTAATACCATTAAGATTACCAAGGGGCAGCTGGGTGGCACAGTGATGGAGTACTAGACCTGGAGTCAGGAGGACCTGAGTTCAAGTCTAACCTCAAAACACTTACTAGCTGTGTGACCCTGAACAAGTCACTTAATCCTGTTTTCCTCAATTTCCTCATCTGTAAAATGAGCTGGAAAAAGAAATGACAATCACTCCAGGATCTCTTCCCAAAAAAATCCCAAATGGGATCATAAAGATTTAGACCCAGCTAATCAACAAAACAACAGCAACAAATTAAGGTAACCTAAAATTCCAATAAGTGTAAGAAATTATTTTTGTAATTCCATATTGCTTTAGTCATAGTTGAACACCTGTAGGTGACCCTCACTCAGTCCATATGTCAGATGGTCATATGTCATGGATGGTACATGGGAGCTCCATAAAGTGAAGAGTTTGATGAGAGATCCCCTGTATTCATTTGCTTGCAGCATCTTACAATTTACATGTACCCAATTAAGTGGATTTATAAAATATATTATCTAGTTTTAACCAAAAAATTAAAATTAAAATTAAAACCTGTAGGTTTCAGAGTTCTGTATGTCATAATTCATTCCCTGGAAATCCCTAATGTATTGTTTTTACAAAGTTTGCCTAGACTCTGACCTTCAGTGCCTAAGCAGCTCTCAATATGCTGCTTCCCACCCTCTCCACCCCCACCCAGGTTCCAAAAATGTTTTCTCCCGACAGAACTGTTTTGGAGATCATGTGTTTTAGATTCCTTCTGTGCTGTTTTTCTAGTATATCATCATTCTTGAACACAGTAAGTGCTTAATAAATGCTTGTCAGCTTGAAGTATCTGGAGAAGGAATATGTTTTCATGATCATTTTTTTCTCCCCAAAATTCTTTGGCCTGTAAGAACAGTGCCGTCCATGTTCTTGCCTTTGTTACTGTGAGGTTCTAGTGTGTGGGTTTAAGCCCCGTGGAAGCTATTGGCTGAGATACTTCAGGAATGAATCACTGGTGAGCATCTGACACTTTCTGTCTGGGTGACTGTGGGAAACTTAATCTTTTTTAAGGTAAATCATAGCATTTCAATGCAGAAAAATTTCTCCCAAACTTATTGGCCTAATCTGAGTTAACAAAGGTGATTCATAATTTCCCTGACATTTTTCCCTATCCATTCACTTGGATTTATTGAGCATTCAGTATATATGAGGCACTGTCCTATACATACATACATACATATATATATATATATATCAGAAGATACAAAGATTGATAAGACATAGTTTCTCCCTTAACACCCAAAAGGAAAAAAAAAGCTTCCCATACAGTAGAAGATATGGTGTGTATACAAGAAGTACCAAAAAACAGTATTATGGCTAGCTCAGTTGAACATTCAGAGAAATAACAAGGTCAGGGCAACCATTGTCGCAGTGTACAAAGCTTAAAGGGTCCTGAATTTAGACGATATGACGTTAGTAGTCCCAGCAATCCCAATGAGGAACACATGGGTGTAGTCTTTAGAAGGATGGGAACAACAGAGCTTAGCCTTCAGTGAACAAGAAAAATTGGTTCAGATGGGAAGCCACCAGATGTGGGCTGGGCTAAGTTCTTCCCCAGTCCACTCAGCACCTCTCCCTTAGAGCGATCGTTCCAGAAGAGAGTTTATGCTGTTATATAACCTTCTCCACCACTTCCCCCAAACAGCTGAGGCCCTCTTTGCCTGGGTGCATTTTGTAGTCCTTGCCCCAGGCACAAAAATTGCTAGGAAAGCAAAATACCCTTCATTTTTACTCTCTTTGAGACAAGTACCCACCCAATGACCTATGTCTGCTTTCTGGCAGACAACTATTGCATAACATTATTGAATAATCAACTGTTTACTGAGTCAGTTTCTCTTAACTAATTTTATCCTCCTGAAGCATTATAAATTCAAAGGGCCTCTTTGACAAAATTAGTGTCAGAAAAGGAGCCAACTGGGAAAAGCATTACCTGGTGCCTGACCCCCAACACAGTGGTTTCTAAAGTGCAGTGCTTGCATCCCAGGGAGCAGGCAAGATAAACTACTGGCATTCGAGAAGAAAGTATCAGACTGTATATTTATACTCATTTTTATCTTAAAAGGGGTTCCCCATCCCTAGAGGTCTTCAAGCAGACACTAGATGACCATGTGTTGGCTATATTATTGTGGGGATTCCTTTGATATAAGTTTTGAAATGAGATAGCTGCTGACATTCTTTCCAAGTCTCAAATTCTGTGATTCTATGAAATAAAAAAGAGAGTAAGCTTCACTAATATTTAGTATATGGATTGACACTGGAACCCTCACTCAGTCCATATGTCAGATGGTCATATGTCATGGATGGTACATGGGAGCTCCACATAGTGAAGAGTTTGATGAGAGATCCCCTATATTTATTTGCTTGCAACATCTTACAATTTGCATGTACCCAATTAAGTGGATTTATAAAATATATTATCTAGTTTTAGCCAAATTAACCCTCATAAAATAGATAAACAGCTTCAAAAGATCCTCTTCTTTTGTCTTTTTGGAGGGGGGAAGGCAGGGTAATTGGGGTTGAGTGACTTGCCCAAGGTCACACAGCTAGTAAATGTTAAGTGCCTGAGGTCAAATTTGAACTCAGGTCCTCCTGACTCCAGGGCCTGTCCTCTATTCACTGCACCACCTACCTGCCCCAAAGATTCTTGTAAAGAAATGGTGAGTTGTAGATAATGCTAATAAATAATGTAAGCACAAGTAAACAATGAAAATGGCAGAGCTGCCGTTTCTACCCTCATACCAAGGTCTTTATTGGCCACATTACAAGGTAAAAGCAATGACAATCTAATCAGATCTGATAGCAATTAGTAAAATTATTTTTATTAGCAAAAAAATTTGGATTAATAAATAAAATAAAAATTATTCTCTAAATAATTGTTTATTTTACCTCTATCTTGTCCTTTTAAAATGTCTATTTTTAACACATTTTATAATGTACATAATGTATATTTGTATCTGTTCAGTCATTTTGGTTGTGTCTGACTCTTTGTGACCTCATTTGAGGTTCTCTTGACAAAGATACTGGAGTGGTTTGCCATCTCTTTCTCCAGCTCATTTTACAGATGGGGAAACTGAGGCAAACAGGGTTAAGTGACTTGCCCAAGGTCACACAGCTATTAAGTATCTGAGGCCAGATTGAAACTCAGGTCTTCCTGACTCCAGGCTTGGCACTCTATCCACTGCCACCTAGCTGCCCCCCATTATGCATTAACAAATACATAGCATATTAGTTAATAATAGTCAATAAACATTTATTAGTGCCTACTATGTGCACACGATGCTAAGCCTGCAGATACAAATAAGAGAAAAAAAAACCAATTCCTTCCCTCAAGGAACTTACAATCTAATTAGGGAAGGAGGTACACAAAAAGAATTTGAAAAGGCCCTCTAGGCCTCCATTCAAAGAGGAGGAGCATCTGCGGGTGCTGAGGAGATGCTGAGTGCCAAAGCTGAAGCCCTTCACATGGTGAGGAGATTTCTGATGAAGAGCTTCTCCCAGGGGAAAGCATGGTGTCTGAGGAGTCCAGACCAATCAGAGCAGCTGGTGGGAAATAAATACGATAAGGTGAGGATATAATTGTGTTTTATATATATATATATATATATATATACATATATATAGTCACTATGAGTATACATTATTAGTATTATATATAATATATTATATTTGATTAATATATTAGTATACATATATTAAAGGGTCATGCTCAAAAGTATTGCTGATAGGGCTGCACAATCAAATAAGTTTGGGACTCAACACAATTGTAAAGTGATTTAAATTAAATCAATAGAACCCAGTAGAATTCCGACTGCCTTTGCTCTTGGATTTGGGGCTGCTATGCCGGCATTACTTAAAATGGTGTTAACATCACACCTGTTTTCCATGGAGCTGTGTATACTTTTTTCCCTCATAAGTTTAATAATGACAATTGGGCTTGTCTTCCTTTCTGTCTAATATGGAAGGTATAAGAGTAACCCACAATTCAATTTTTCTCTCTCTTTTCGAATCTCTGTTGTGTCGATAATGCTCTACAAGCCCTCTGCATGTCTCTTGCATGTAACCCAACATGTTGGCACCCCCAGGAGCCAGCTCTCTAGCATAAAGAGTGACGTCTGGGATGTCATTAATGAGGCGTTTGCTCCAAGTATTGTAGATAGTTGTCATACCTTCTTACCATCAGTTATTGTTCAAATTAACTCGAGGCTGTGTTCCTCTGTCAGGCTCCCTCTATTTCTTGTGCCTATCCTAACATCTTTGATGCCTTTTTATAAACTGAACCAGGCAGAGAGAAGAGCAAGGTACAAATAGAGTCTCATCGCTTCCTCCCTACATCCAAAGAGATTACTTTCCAAAGCGGGGGGAATAGAAATCACTAAACCATAGATTAAGAGTTAGAAGGGCAAATCCTGCCTCAGACACTTGACACAAAAACTAGCCGTGTGACCGTGGGCAAGTCATTTAACCCCAATTGCCCTCCAAAAAATAAAAAAAAGAGAAGAGCCCTTAGAGATCATGTACACCCTCACTTTACAGCTGAGAAAACTGAGCCCCCGAAGGTTAAGAGTTTTGTCCAAGGTCACATAAATTACATAGCTAAGATTTGAACCTGGGTCTTTTGACTGCAAATCTGCTGTTTCCATTGTACCACAGTAGAGTCTATAGAAGCATGCCCACACAGAGAAAGGTCCAAGAGCAGTTACTGAAAAAACAAAACAGGATGAATGAGAATAGTTTAGAAAGAACAAATTTCTTCCCTGTTTGGGGCCTGACCCCTGGAGATGTACCGATCTTCAAAAAATAAGTTCAGTGCATTTTTCTCATAAACTGCATGCTGGTGATAAATTTGTCAGGCTTCCTTCTCTTATCTCTTGCCTCCTTAGAATTCTTACCAAGACAGTGCTCTATAGGGGGAAGGGGTCAAGATGTCTAGATTAAACTTCCCAGCTCTGCCACTAGCTAGCTGTGAAACTTGAGTCAATTAGCCTCATCTTCCTAGGTCTCAATTTCCCCATATGTATAAAGTGCGATGGTCAGACTAAGTGATCTCCCAGGTCCTTTTCCACCCTCATGACTAACTGGAGAAACCAGGAGAGGAAAAAAGGAGAGAGAGAGCAAAGCGAGCCCAGCACGTCTCACATCTCTCAGGTGTCTCATCACCCCTTCAGCTGCTTGCTTGTTTTCTGTGTTTTGATAAGTCAACAGGGCACGGATGATGCCTTTTTCATGTAACCAAATACTACACAGCAGTACCCTTGTTTCTGAGCACCGAGCTCAGAGGCTCGCAGTCATTTTCATCAGATCCTGTAACAACAATACATTGCCCTTTGTATTCAAAGAAGGGGCAGCTGTGGCAAAATGGAAACCGAGCTGGATTTCAAGCCAGAAGACCCCAGTCCTTGATGTGTTTCTGCCGTGTGACCTTAGACAAGTCTCCTGATCTCTCAGTTTTTCATCTCTATATTGGTGATGATGGACCCCACAAGAAGGTCTATATCCTCAAAACAATTTGTGCGTTCATAAGCAGGAAATACCTCCCCTGCCTATTTCACAGGCTTGTTGAGATGACCAAATAGCAGTATGCTCTAAATTCTTTGTTAAACTGTGAAGTATTTATTAAAATATATTTTGCAACATATATATTCATATAAAACTAGCCTTTTTGGAGGTTTTTAAGATGGTATTTTGCTCTACTGAATAAAGTATTTCTCATATATATATGTGTATATATGCTCTCTCTCTGTCTCTGTCTGTCTATCTGTCTCTCTCTAAATGTATAGATATGGATATAGATATATCCTTATTCCCTTGTGCACTCTGTGGGCACCTTGATGCTGCAGTGGATAGAGGGCTGGGCCTCCAGTCAGGAAGACCTAAATTCAAATCTGGCCTCAGACATTAGTTTTGTGGCCCTAGGCAAATCACTTAACCCCCTTTTACCTCAGTTTCCTCAATGTGTAAAATGAACTAGAGAAGGAAATGGAAAACCACACCGTTATCTTCGCCAAGAAAACCCCAAATGGGGTCACAAAGAGCTGGATATGACCAAAATGACAACAACAACACTCGCTGTGAGCTGGTGGAACGAAAAAGCCAATGCATTATTGACTGTCCTTGCTGTACTTCCTGCTTATGAACGCACAAATTGTTTTGAGGATATAGACCTTCCTGTGGGGCCCATCAATGCCTATAACTCTGACCTGGTCATATGATGCCCAAGAGTTATCCTGTGGGTACTTGCTGCCTGCCAGACTAATCTGCATTTTCCGTGGCCACATTGCTTCCACCTGTCCTTACTCCAGCCTATCTCTTAGCTTATGATCCCTATTTGACATTAAATGACCAAAGAGATCCATCACCGATAGCTCCTCCTACCACAAATTGAAATGATGCTCATTACAACCCCAGCCCTGCCGGCAGAAATCTGGCAAGGATGAATGGCTGAAGGATGCTAAACCCATTGCTATGTGACAAGTTAACAAGAAAAAATTACCTGTAATAACTGTAGGAGGAAGATCGAAAACTAATCAACAAAATACCTTCAGAGGATCATTCATTTCGAGCTATAAATGGACCCTAGAGGTCTGTTAGTCTGAGCGCCTCATTTTATAGCTGAGACCTAGAGGGAGGAAGTGACTTACCCAAAGTCACACAGCTAACACGTGGCAGAGCTGGGATTTGAACCCAGGATTTTTTTAAAAAGTCAAATCCAGTACCCTGTTACCCTACTGCCTCCATATTAAATACTGGAGATGTAGGGATGTAGGGATGTCAGGAAGCAACTTACCTAAGGTCATGTAACAAATCAGCTCCTGAACATGAGTATGTGTGAGTATGTCTACCTTTGACCGAGTGGCATCCCTGCACATGTGCCTTGGTATAGGTATTTTATCCTTTTTATGTTTATTCTCTATATGCCTATATCTATATTTGTCTGATTCTCTGTTAGACTGTGAGGTCTTTTCATTCTTTGTATCCCTAGGGTCCAGCACAGTGCCTGGAACATACTAGCCATTTAATAAATGCTTACCGATTGATTGGTCTTAAAGTTGATTTCTGAAGCAAATAGTTTAATTTGGAAAAAAATCAGTCTTCTTAAAATCTTCAGTGTCTATTCAGTTTTATATTTTCGTGGGCCTTACAGATGAAGGCTGTTCCTTCTCCCCTAGATCTGTCAGAATAGTTTTAGCCACATTTCAGAGGAGTCTGTATGATCACTGGATTCAGAGGGAGAGGTCCTCTTATTGGATTCTTTCAACTTGTAGATGAGGAAACTGAAATCCAGAGAGTCTCAGTGACTGGAAATAAATTCTCCTCTTTGATATGCAGTGAGGATGCTATCATCAGTAGAAGAAAGTATATTAACAATATTTTTTTCATATGACACCATGTTTAAAAGGACCTCATAGAAGGTGAGACCTGGAAGTAACCCTGGAGACCATCTTGTACAACTCCTTCATTTTACATATGAGGAAACTGAGGGTTTTCAGCTAGCTCTTCATAATAGTAAATGGGAAAAGGGTGCATTTGATACAGAATGGGACCTTTTCTTAAGAATTGTTTAACTACTAACTTGATGTAATTTACCAGTTCACCATCTTGGTGAAAACACTCAGATATGCCCTAAAATATATATGCATATAAAGTGACTTGTCCAAGATTTTGAGGTTTTCCTCCCCCATAGGACCAATTATTTCATTGCTGTAGGGAGCTACCAATGCAGATCATCTTGCTCTGCAATCACAGTTTTAAAAGCTAAACTAAATAAGAGGTTAAGTGACTTTCCCAAGGTCATACAACTATAACGTGTTAGAAGAGAGACTTGAGTCTACGTCTTCTGAAAGCCAAGACTAGCTCTTTTTCTATCATGCCAAGTTGACTCTTTGGCCCAAGATTATACAATTAATTCATTAAAGAGATGGGGCCAAGCTAAGTAAACACCAAGACATGAAAATGTTAGAATTGCTGACTTTATCTTAGAAAAACTAGTAATAATGACTTAGATTAGTTTAATATCCTTTCCTCATTCAGCATTCCAGTTTACTTTTCTATAAAGAGGGCATAGAAATTTACTACTGAACAACAAGCACATTCAAACTTATTAAAAAGCCACTCATGTTTCAGCTAGCTCTTCGTAACAGTAAATGGGAAAAGGGTGCATTTGATACAGAATGGGACCTTTTCTTAAGAATTGTTTAACTACTAACTTGATGGAATTTACTAATTCACCATCTTGGTGAAAATACTCCAAATATGCCCTAAAATATATATGCATACACACATACATGTATGTATATGTATGTACATGTATGTATATATGTACATGTATGTATACATATACACATGCCAAATTATACTCAAATTTCTTTACTGGCCATCACTGTTAAGGAATAGGGAGTATGGTACTGTTTAAAAAAATGTGTTGGCTCTGAAGTCAGAGTCTGGAATCGAACCCTGACGCTAATACCTCTTTGGAGAATTTTGGACAAGCTGCTTAACCATTCCTGAGACTCAGTTTTCTCATCTGTTAAATGAGGTGACTAGATTATCTCTGAGACCCCTTCCAACTCTAAATCTATGATTCTTCTAAAGATGTTTCCCTGCATCTCCCATGAAAAAATAAAGTGATTATGAAAAACTTTCATTTATATAAAGAGTATTAAAAATTGAAGTTAAGGACTCTGTAATAACAGTTTAAATAAACAGTTTTGAATGGGAAGCATTCTTAATTACTGGTTATATCTTTTTTTGCCTTGTTTATGATATAATATGTGGAATGTGGCCTGAGCCAAAAAGAAAAGGTTGCTATGAGAACTCTGATATTCCTGTTTTGTGATTTGGGGATTTCAAATTTATAACTGTTTATATTATGGCAGATTTTTATAGTGGATGTGGCTATACATGCCGAGTATTTCAAATGAGATAGGACTTGGAAATAGTTTTGCAAACCTTAAATCACTGTATAAATGCTCCTTATTATCAGTCATTTTTATTGCTCATGTGGAAGCACCGTAAGATTGATCTGCCTTTTTAGAAGGGAGAGATATTAGATTCTGTCCTGATTCCTCTGTGGTTCTATTAGGTGACACAGATATTGCTTCTGACAGTTTTAACCCTCTCTGTGGTCAACTGGGACAGATGAGACCAGTGTATAAGCCACCCAGAACCTTCAGGTCCTTCTTATCAGCATCTGTAGCAGACAAGACTAGACCCTAGGGCTATTAGCAGTTCTGTCTGGTCATTTTGTGTGCCGCCATGTCTAATTGTGGTGTTAGTTTTTACATGGATAACTCCCTAGAAGAGACACTGTTGCTTGGTCACACCATACCAAGGATTGTGCTTGTATGCCCAATTGTCTTGTCCTTTTCAACTTTCAGAGTGTTGTTCTACAAAACTCTATGACATTTCTCTGATGAAGAGAACTTTTTATATTTGAATTAATCCTCAGGCTTCTCTCTTGGTGTTTTCTAGGGCTTACTGCCTTCTGGGTGTGAGGGTAATTTTCATGTAGTGTTTAGCAGTGTGGTAAAGATGAAAATTCCTTCCTTAAAACTACAAATCTCCTATTTATGTGGGGAAACTTAAATCCCCTTTGGGAAAGGAAAGTGAATTTGAAGTCTGGCTTGCTCATGCCTATTGGTCATTATTATGTAACTTATAACTTGTCCTTTGTCTTTTACATTAGCTAAAATATGCCAGAGGAAAGCAGAGGAGCTTTGGAAAGACCCTGGTCAAGATTCATGTTTAAATCATGACTTGCCTGTCTCAGAGATGTGTTTGACCTCACTAGAAATAAGATCACTTTGAAGTGGTGGCTCTTTTACAGGATATTATAATTAAAGCATCCTCTCATCCCAGAGGAATTCTTTATTTCTAAGTTACTAGAGTGATTTTTCTTAATAATCCCAAAGAGGAACTGTATTAATATAAATGGGAATGAATGTATAGCCTCCCCTTCTTCCTGGGAGGAGTGAGCCTCTCAGTTCTTCATCTTGGGCCAATGGGCAGAGGCAGAAGGGATTTAGCAGTGGTAGTTGAGTATTATATCTCAAAGGGAAACTTCAGATTGTATGTTCCTCCTATATTAATATATTAACTAAACTTGAATCATTTAAATACCTGGAAATCTCTAACCCAGAAGGTTTTACCATCTAGAAGGGAATCAAGAACCCAAAAGAAATTTTTTTCTATGTAATTCAATTCAATAAACATTTATCAAGCACTTTCCATATGGCAGGCATTGTGCAAAAGATACAGAAAGAGGCAAAAGACAGTCCCTCCCCTCAAGGAGCTTACAATCTAACGGGAAAGACAACATACAAACTATATGTTAATGTGTGTCACACACACACATATGGAGAAAGCTATATACAGGATAAATAAGAAATAATTAAATGAGTAAACAAAAGAGGCAAAGCACAGAATTAAGAGAGGTTAGGGAAGGCTTCCTGTAAAAGGGGGATTTTAATTGAGACTTAGAAGATATGTACTACAGTGTTTATGGGCTAAAGTTTAAACATACAATTTATTTATAGAGTAGCTCCAAAGGCCCTCACTCAGAACCTGTTTACTCCTATTTTACATAGTTTTAAGGACCCATGGATGCCAATCCACACCGGATTAGAAAAGGTAAATCAGAAAATGATGAGGCAATGGTGGGCCTCTAGACATAGGCAAGGTAATAGAGGTAAGATGTTACCACTGGGAGCTTGTGAGGAGACAGAAAACTTTTTTTTAAAGTAGACAAAGGAACTCCAAACTCAGATGAAATAATATGACAAAAGTACTCCATAAACTGTAAAACCACATACAGGTGTAAGTGTATGTAAATGTGCAACAATGTATTACCATTTCAGTTCGGGGGCAGAAAAACCCACCAAACAACCCAGTTGCCTCTAAGGGCATCCCCCTATCACAGCACAACACAATACTTGAGGTCATCAAGACAGCTGAGTTATCAACAAAAGTATAAATTACGCTCAGTCGACTGTTTCATAAAGCAGGGAAATGCTGCAAACTTGGAAGGAAGCACAGAAAAGCAGGGTAGCTTTGAAAATGAGGTCTAATATTAATGACAGTTTTTTTTTTAAAGTAAACAGTGTGAGATGGAAATTCATGGTTTTATACTGAATCCTCTTTTATCTTGTGCTGCTATGTATATGGAAATGTTCTTTTTTTTGCTTTTTCGTATTTAAGATGAAAGTGAATAAATATAAAAAAATTTTAAAAAGCAGAGCAAAAATAAATTCATATTAAAAAAAAGAAATGTGGAAGTATGTTTTAGAAATACTTCCATTCAAAATGATGAGAATAGAATTCAAAGTTGGAAAGCTTAATGGTAGAAGTTTCATTTTCAGGGACTGGCTCATTCTCCAATGATGCCAGATAAATAGAGATCACTGAATTGTGCTCATAATACTGTTTAAACATTCAGATGATTTCTAAATGACAGCTTAGGTTGTTCTAAGTAAAGTAAAAAGGCTTGTTTGTTGACAGGCCCAAGGCCCTGATGAGCTCAGGGCTTGTTATAGATGGCTGACTGTCTCATCCTTCCACTATTCCGTTACAGTATTATGAATACCAGTGAATCTTGTTTTTAACAATAGATCTTTTGGTGAGATGGGCAATTAAAACATACAAAATAGGATATTGTAGTCAATAGCTGTGTTAAATAAACACAAAACTGTTTGCAGGTGCTAGCTTCCTGCCCTAAGGCTCTAGGATGTTTCCAGTCTGCAAAATGAAGAAATACAATCAGTATTATTATGAGCTGGGGAATTTTTGCTGTTGTTGTTATTTTCAAACTTGTATAACCAATTCAATGAATTTCTTTCTTTTTTTATTTCTAAAATCAAAATTGTGTAGTGCAAACAAAGCTAATGACATAAAACAGCACGTATGAGACACTGGTCTTACAGATAGTGCTGGGATGCAGAAGGTGGAAAGTAGAATTAAGTAGAATTAAGATTCTCTTAGGTTGTGCAGGTCAATACCTCTTCAATGTATAGTCTTAGAGAGTTGTCTAAGGCAACTGAGAGGTTAAAAGTAAGTTGTAGAGGTAGGTAGAGCACCAGCCCTAGAGTCAGGAGGACCTGAGTTCAAATTTGACCAGAGATACTTATTAGCTTTGTAACTCAGGGCAAGTCATTTAACCCTGATTGCAAAGGGGAGAGAGAGGGAGAGAGGGAGAGAGGGAGAGAGGGAAAGAGGGAAAGAGAGAGGGAGAGAGGAAAAGAGAGAGAGAGAGAGAGAGAGAGAGAGAGAGAGAGAGAGAGTGTTGTGAGAGGTGCATCAGAGACAGTACTTGAACCTCTGGCTTCCTGGTTCCAAGGCTGACTATCTAACTAGCCACTATTCTATACTACATCTCATTGCATTATCACTCCAGATATTTTAAATGAAAAATAAATAATTTCTAAATCTTAGTGAACACTTCTGTATATGCTACTTTGTCCTTTAATGGGATTAGTGGGGGGGGGGGGGAGGGTTCTCTCTCTAATTTTAATGTGATACAGAAAAGAAAGGGACTTCCTAATTTGGAGCCAGTATTCAGTTTTTTAAATTATTTCTCATTTAAGGAAAACACCAAGCCATAAGAGATTGCGATCATTGGCATTTGCAACTATTGGCAAATCTGTGTCAGATTGCCAAATAGATGCCTTAGTTTTAAAATATATTACTTATTTAAGAAAAACTGCAAAGAACAATCCAGTATGCTTATGTTCCTTTAGTACAGGGGTTCTTAACATTTTCTGTGCTGTGAGCCCCTATGATGATCTAGTGAATCCTATGACCCCTCCTCAGAATAATGTTTCCAAATGCACAAAATAAAATACAAAAATTACAAAGAAAATCAACTGTATTTTTGAAAAGTTATCAAAATAATTTAATAACAAGTCCATGGACCTCAGATTAAGAATTCCTGGTTTAAGATCATGGCATGGTTTTAGAGCTGGGAATGAATGGATGCTCCACTTATTTTAATTTCCTTTAAACTATTAACCCCCCCTGTGCAAGTGTCCTGGAGAAACAGGGGTCACAATGCAGAGAAAATAACCTATTAAGAATGCAAAAAAGAAGCAAGCAATATTCTGTTCCTTAAATAAACTATCTGTAGGCTTCCAGTACTAGATAACATATTTCTAGAACAGTTTCCTGGGGAGTTTGGTTACATAATCTAAAAGAGAGGGCAAAAATTTTATCACTACCAAAATGGCTCTATATGCTTTTATAAAAATGTACCCTCAGCTGGAATTTTTAAAATGTAATCCCCTAAAGACTGATTCCACAGATTAGTATCCTGGAATCTTAAAATCAGAGAAAATAGGTTCTCCTAAGAGAGTTACATAAACATTTCCTTAGCATTGAGAAGATTAAAAAAAAAAAGGATGTCACAGGATTTCAAAGATACCATCTTCTTTACTACTGTGAAGAATAAGATTAGAAGGCTTCCTGTAATGGTTACTGTGGCATCTCACAACTTACTCGATGTTTGACCTTGGAAAAGTCACTGAATATCTCTAACCTCATCTTCCTCATTTTCAAACTAAGGCTAATACTCCCTGTAGTACCTACCACGCACAATTGTGAGTTTCAGACGGGAAAATGAATAAAAATACTGTATAAACTAGCCATAAAGCACTGTCTAACTTTCAACTATTACTCTTCTCTGTTTCTAGCAAGGGCTGGCAAATGGTTCTTTAGGCCAATAGTTCTATAACAATAAGCATCACGAAATTTTGCAAAAAAATAACAACAAAAAAAAAACCAGACAAAAACCCAGTGGGAATTTATGACAACCACATCTGTGGCAGAGATAAATCACGAGTAATTCCTA
>CM053588.1:238712731-238748027 GCA_028646515.1 Pseudochirops corinnae | reverse complement strand
AAAAGTCTCATGAGTTACAATTATTGTTTTTCCATGTAGGAATGTAAATAGTTCAACTTTAATGAGTTCCTTATGATTTCTTTTTCCTGTTTACCTTCTCATGCTTCTCTTGCTTCTTGTATTTGCAAGTCAAATTTTCTGTTCAGCTCTGGTTTTTTCATCCAGAATACTTGAAAGTCCTCTATTTCGCTGAGTGATCATATTTTCCCCTGAAGCATTATACTCAGTTTTGCTGGGTAGGTGATTCTTGGTTTTAATCCTAGCTCCTTTGACCTCCAGAATATCATTTTCCAAGCCCTTCAGTCCCTTAGGGTAGAAGCTGCTAGATCTTGTGTTATCCTGATTGTGTTTCCACAGTGCTCAAATTGTTTCTTCCTGAATGTTTATAATATTTTCTCCTTGACTTGGGAACTCTGGAATTTAAATCAGCTATGATATTCCTAGGAATTTTCCTTTTGGGATTTTTTTCAAGAGGTGATCAGTGAATTCTTTCAATTTTTATTTTGCCCTGTAGTTCTAGAATATCAGGGCAATTTTCCTTGAGAATTTCTCAAAAGATCTCAAAAGATCATGGCTTTCAAGTAGTCCAAAAATTTTTAAATTATCTCTCCTGGATCTATTTTCCAGGTCAGTGGTTTTTCCAATGAGATATTTCACATTGCCTCTATTTTTTCATTTGTTTGGATCTGTTTTATAGTATCTTGATTTCTCATAAAGCTTCCATTTGCTCTAATCTAATTTTAAAGGAATTATTTTCCTCAGTGAGATTTTGAAATTCCTTTTCCATCTAGGCAATTTGACTTTTTAAGACATTCTTTTCCTCATTGGTTTTTTTGGGCCTCTTTTGCCATTTGAGTTAGTCTATTTTTTAAGGTGTTATTTTCTTCAGTATTTTTTGAGTCTCCTTTGGCAAGCTGTTGACTTCCTTTTCATTATTTTCTTGCATCATTCTCATTTCTCTTCCCACTTTTTCCTCTACTTCTCTTACTTGACTTTCAAAATCCTTCTTGAGCTCCTCCATGGCCTGCAACCAATTCATATTTTTCTTGGACACAGGATGTTTGATGCAGGAGTTTCACTTTCATTGAATTCTTCTGGTTCTATGTTTTGATCTTTTTTGTCCCCAAAAAAGGATTCTGTGGTCTGATTGCTCTGATTGCTCATCTTGCCAGCCAATTACTTGACTTTTGAGCTCTTTGCTACAATAGAACTCTGCTTCCAGAGTGGAGAGAGCTATGTCCCAAATCACTGAGGTTTTTGCAAATGTTGTCCGAGGTCTGAGGAGGGCAACCTTTCTAGAGACCCCAAGCTCTGGCACCTTGCTACACAAGACCACCATCCAACACCATGAACCAGATCCAAACAGGTCAAAGCAAGAGCAATTACCCTCTTAATGGTCTCTTGTTCCCCCTACAATCTGCAGGCCAGGCGCTCTGGAGGCAGCCATGCAGCTTCTGTGCCTCTGCCACCTCTTGCCCTGGGGGTAGGGGCCAGACCACACTCTTCTTTCACCCTGGTTCCAACAGAGTTCCCCACTGACCTTTTACTTTGTTTCTGGCATTTATGGGTTGAGAAATATGGAAACTGCTGCAGCTGCTGATGATTCACTCTCCTGAAGTCTGCTCTGGCCCCAGCTGTTGAGAGCTGCCCTGGGGCCGGAACTGCATGGCTCATGTAGGACTGAGCTTGGCTCCCAGCCCAGTGTGATAGACCCTTCCTGCTGGCCTGCCAGGCTGCCTTCAGTGTGAGATTTGTTTCTCTCTGTGTGGGTTCTGTAGCTCTAAAACTCATTCAGAGTCATATCTTACAGGTATTAGAGGTAGTTGGAGCCAGAGCCACATGGAGTTCCTGTTTTTACTCTGCTATCTTGGCTCTGCCCTTTTTCTTGATAATTTTATCTCAGAAAATAGAGGAAGTTAGAAAAAGCACTAGAAAACAACTCTAGGCAGAATCCTACTGAATCAGTAAAGATCACAAAGGGAATGATCTAATGCCTTAAACTTTAGAAAAACAGATTTCCAAGTGTTCAGAGATAAATAGGATCCCATGTCCTGAGGCTCTGAGAAAGTTGACTAAAAAAGGGTTTGAACAATAATAGCTACATGTATATAGCACTTTAAATTTTCCAAAGCACTGGACATATATTATTTCATTTGATCCTCAAAAAAGAATTCTATAAGGATGTTCTCGCTAACGCAAGGCATTTCAGAGATAGTTATATGAAAAACTGACAAAAATTTTGCAATATGATGTAACCGTTACAGAGCTCAGGATTCAAGTTCAGTTAACAATTTGCTTTTTCAAGCCAAAAATAGTCACTTAACTTTCTACCCACCCTTGAAGAATCACTTCCCCAAACCATTCAATCCCACATTGACTACTCCCTTCAAAGATTCATTTTTCTTTCTGGTCAATACCATCCTAATTCCCATTAATCAAAAACATCATACTTCTCTTAGATGGATCACTACCCTAATCCCTTCAGGGCAAGAGAGGACTTATCTTAGGTGACATCCTGTCTGGTTCTGTCAACACACTTTAGGACCAGCTGAGGGAACCTTGGATGTTTACCCTGAAGAAAGAAGGTAGGTCATTGTCACTGGTTTGGACTTGTCCTGCTTCTCCCCGAGGGCTGTTGTTGTTTGTCCTTTGTTCTTGAAGAGGACAATGACATCATGAAGGGGATGTCATGACTTGCAAGTGAATTGGATTTAAGTGAGGCAGGGCTGTGCAAAGCCACCAACCTCACTTTTTCCACCTGGGTCCAGTGGCAAGATATTGATCAGGATGGTTGGAGATGGCCTGGTAGAGAAAGAAGCCCTAGAGGATAGACTGTGGTCCAAAAGGGTTAAAATTAAAGGAAGGCAGATTTTAACTCAATATAAGAAAAATAAATTCTCTAATAAATAATCATGTCTAGTAATGGGATGGGTTGTTGGAATTAAACATATCTAGGGGCAGCTAGTGAATAAAACATTGATCCTGGAATCAGCAAGCCCTGAGTTCAAATATCGCCTCAGATATGCAATATTTACTAGCTGCGTAACCTTGGGCAAGTCACTTAACCCCAATTGCCTTGCCTTTCCCCCTTAAAAAAAAAAAAAGAATTAAACATGTCCAGTACTAGAATCGGTTGGAGGTTAAGTTCACTGTCGATTAAACATAAACAAGTACTACCAGAGTCATCTCCCATATGTCTTCTGACATGGTGAAAGACAAGGATAAGTCTCAATAAATAATCTTCTTTTAAAAAGCAATTTTAGTTTTAAGAAGAAATGCTTGTTTTACTCCCCCACCCCACCCCAAATTCTATACCCTCCCAAACCACATTAAAGTTCCAAGAGCTTTATTCTATGGCCAATGATAGGTATTCTTTCAGGAAAAAAAAGACATTTTATTTTAAAGTGGTTAGGGAAATTTTATATGCCATATATTGTTTATCTTTAGTGTTCCAACTGAACTGTCATTGTGGAACTGCAGCAAACATACTTTTAACCCACAATTGTGGCTTAATTTCTGTTGTTTCAATTGAATCATTAAATCAAAGATAAATTTGCACATTATCCTAACAGTTTCAACGTGCAAAAGATAAAAGTTACTGGAATATCAAAGTTTTATTTATTTATTACAATTCATCTCCTGTGTGATGGAAATAACCTCAAGGGACATTTGATAGTTTTTAACTGCTTCAAAATTAAGCTCAAGAGCACGCATTCATGTTCTTTCTTCCCCTTGCCACAGAAAAACTTGAGATATCAGAAAACATTAAGCTATTGAGATAGATTTAAATGTATTGTTGTGTATAAAAATACTCAAAAAGACATTAAGACTTTTGATAATAATCTCCTTTATTGCTTCAACGGTCTCACGACACTGAAGGAATTTTTAAATTTCACATGAAATTTCCCTGTTTTCCCAGAGCTGGACCAATTTTGATAAGGAATGAAGGCAGCGGTTCTGTCTCCAGCAGGGTAGATAAGAAGATCCCCCTCAAAGAAAAGAACTGGAACCCCCAGCAGGGAAGCCACTGTTCCCTCCCTTCCTTCCTTTGCTTTTTCCTCTCCTAATCTTGTTTTGTAGGTTGAGCTCTGTGCATTTGTGAAAAGGAAGAGAGAGAGCTCCTCTGGCTGGGGAAGATGGGTAACAGCAGGGACAGAGAAATGAGGAGGAAAGGAGGGCCGTCACTGTCCAAATGGGACTGTTGGGCCATCTGTCTTAAAAATTCAAGATGACAGGTCTCTAAAGTGCAATTCTTCCTACTAGGCAGCAACTTCTGTTTCCTTCCCACCCTTTCCATTACTATATTATTAATCCATCCACTTTCCCCCTTTGCCTGTCCCTTTTGAAGCAATTTCTCCTTGAAATTCAGTTGAAAGAAAGACCTGTCAGTTAATGAAGGATAAACCTTATTTTTCTCTCAAGGTGTGTGGTTCTGAAGTCTCTGGTATGGCTGTAACACAATCGGGGGGGGGGGAGGGGAGGGAAGGGGCAGGAGGACAGAAGCCAAAAGGTTTTTTTGGTTTGTTTTTTTTTTTTATGACACTGTTTCTATGGCAGGCTGAGAAGACTTGGCCCCTTGCCCCACAAAGAGGGTGGAAGGATATTAAATGTTGAAAGAAATAGCCAGTGACTAATGAATCCATAGATGTTACCACTAAGCACCAAAGAAATTACATCAACATACATGTACATTCCTATTGGTATATTCATAAGTTTATGCATTTTTCTTACTGGGTCTGATGCATTTGTAAAGGTCCTGAACAGCTTATTCACTCTTGGATATAAAGAAACAAACCCTCACTCCCAACACAGGGTGAGAAGTGGGTCATTTAGGGACAATCTGAAGTCCTGGTCACCTCCTGGTTGATAATTTGCAGAAATTATGTTTGAAGTCAGCGTCATGCATTGGAAAGAGGTTAAATCTGGAATCTTTAGACCTGGGTTTGACTCCGCCATTTACCACTAATGAAACCCAGGGCCAATCACTGAACCTTTATAAACCTCAGCTTTCATATCTGTAAAAAAGGGAGCTGTCTGTGGTCGATCAGATGATCACTAAGCTCTATCTAAAGCTATGATTCTCAATCAATATGTGTTCAATAGGGGCGGCTAGCTGGTGCAGTGAATAGAGCACCGGCCTTGGAGTCAGGAGCACCTGAGTTCAAATCCGACCTCACACACTTAACACTTACTACCCGTGTGACCTTGGGCAAGTCACTTAACCCCAATTGCCCTGCCTTCCCCACTCCAGAAGGCAAAAAAGAAAGGAAAAAAAAAAAACAAGAAATTTTAAAAAAATATGTGTTCAATATAATGTTCCATTGGAAATTACAGTCTCTTTCTGGAGAGACATTTCAAAAGACTGAAAATATAATGACCACTCTTGGTGTTTCTTTTCACTTCTCTGTGTTCTGTATTTTGATATCAATAACTTGTAGACAGCAAAGTTCATTGAGCATGAGATTTATGTGTCTATCCCTTGATCCCAGATAGATACACACACTTACCTTACATTTTACCTGTTATTAAGTAACTTCTTCATAGTGACTTCACCTAAGAACAGTAATAGCCATCATGGGATGACTTGGCCATTAAATTTTTAAAAAAATGTCTGAAGGAAAAATTCTGCATTGAGTGTGTAATGTGTTCCATCAAGCAATTAGGTTTTTATTATACTCCTGGAATGCAGTGTACAATGCATCCTAGTACCAAACACAAGAAAACAATGATAAATGTCACAAGTCCAAAATAAGTGCCTAAAAAACTCACAAAACCAAATTTCTTAAAACTGAATTTTGTATGAAAGATTTGCTTACAAATATCACATTATCTTGGTTAACCCACACTGACCCACAAAAGCAAAGGATTAAATGGGCAAAATCTTTTTTTTTTCCTCCTCTCCTTCTCTCACATGTTTTATGCTGGTTTATCCAACTGCCTGAAGTATTAACATCTCATTCTTTTTTTTTTTTTTTTTTGCTTTTTAGAGGGGGAGGGCAGGGCATTTGGGGTTAAGTGACTTGCCCAAGGTCACACGGCTAGCAAGTGTGTCAAGTGTCTGAGGCGGGATTTGAACTCGGATTTGAACTTCCCGACTCCCAGGCTGCTGCTATATACACTGTGCCATTAACATCTCATTCTTGATAACCTAGGAACATTCTGAAGTGAAAAGAAAAGCCAAGAGTGGCCATTAAATTTGCAGTCTTTTAAAATGTCTCTCCAGAAAGGGACTGCAATTTCCAACGGAACATTATATATGTGGCAAACTTACAAGAGCCCTTAAATCATCCTAATCAAATGAATCCACAATCCTGGGCTTTATAGTTATTCTCTGTGTTTACAGATATTCTCCCCTTCTCTCTCCCCAGCAAAACCGAGGGCAGATTTAAGAGGTCTCTAATGGAACTCAAGAAGAGTTTACTCTCTCAAAATCACAGTAATTTTTTTTATGTTAAGCCAAGAAAAAGCAAGATACTCCAGAGATAAAATGTGTATATTTTCTTGTAGCTCATCACTGTTCCACAAGGTCATTTCTCTTTTTTGTTGGAATATAAAAACACATTTATGTAGTGTTCTTAGTTTTACAAAGCACTTTCTCCTCAATAGACCCCATTTATTATTTCTATTTTATAGATGGGGAATCTGAGTCTCTGAAAGACTGTGGCTAGTAAGAGTTAAAGATATTATGTGAATCCGTATCTCCTCATTCCCCTTCTAGCACTCTTGCCACAGTAACCCAAAGGAAAAGATGAACGTCAAGGTTGTTGGCAGAACAAACATAATTTATTTAAATTTTATATATAAAATATCTACTCAGTGTCACAGTTAGTGGAAACACCAGGAGACTGAAGAAAATGTGAAGACCAGGCTACAGTTTTATTACATTATTTATAGTGCACTTTTCTAAACTTTTCTCTTTCTTTCGAGGGCTCTACCATTCTGCCAATCACACAGATTTATAATTTCATTAATCACAGACCATTCTACCTCCCCCACCCCCTAGGCCAAAACCAGTGCCAAATCTTTTCTAACTTCAGTCTACTCTATCTTTCATCTTTCCCTTTCTCTCTATTCCGGTAGCCAGCACCCTATTTCAAGCCCTTATCACTTTTTGTCTTCACCTTGTTCTTTTGTTGTTGTTCAGTTATTTTTAGTTGTGTCCAACTCTTTGCGACTCCATTTGGGGTTAACTTGACAAAGATACTATAGTGGTTTGCCATTTCCTTCTACAGCTCATTTTTCAGATGAGGAAACAGAGGCAAATAGGGTTAAGTGACTTGCTCAGGGTGGCACAGCTACTAAGAGTCTGAGGCTGGCTTTGAACTCAAGAAGATGAGTCTTTCTGACTCCAGGCTTGGCCTTCTTTGCATTATGGCACCACCTAGCTGCCCACTTTTTTTTTTTTTTTTTTTTTGCTTTTTGGAAGGGGAAGGGTAGAGCAATTAGGGTTAAGTGACTTGCTCAAGGTCACATGGCTAGTAAGTGTTAAGTGTCTAAGGTCAGATTTGAACTCAGGACCTCCTGACTCCAGGGCTGGTGCTCTATTTACCGCACCACCTAGCTGCCCCCAGCTGCCCACTTTTTTTCTAGACTCAAGCAAAAACTTGTTTGATCTTCTATCTCCTACTCTCTCCCTTCTATGGTCCATCCTCTATGCAGCTAATAAAATAATCTCACTTTTAAAGCATGAATCTAGCTAAATAATTCTCTTCAAGAAACCTCAGCTGCTCCCTCGAATGAAATAAAATAAAATAATAAATTTTATTAAAATATAAATATAGAAATATCATATATAAATATATTATATGAAATAATAAAATTTAAAAATAAAATAAAATAAAAATTCCTCAGGTTGGCATTTAAAGTCCCTCACAAACTGGCTCCAATCAACCCTTCCTGGCTTCTTATATTCTTCCACACTCTTTCTGTTCCTTAAATTTGGAACCCCAGCTCTGGTGTTCTGTGCTTTATAACAGGCACAGAATTCATTAGCTCTTTGTCTCCATCTCTTAAAATGCCCAGCTTCCTTCTTGGCTCAATTCATGTGTCACCTCCTCCAAGAAGTCTTTCTGGATCTCTCTCATTATTGTGTTCTTCCTCTCAAATGATCAGTTTGGATATTATGTCCTCCCACTAGAATATAAACTCCCTGAGAGTGATTTTGTTTTATCTTTACATCCCTAGTATCTAGCATAGCACTTTTGTATGTAGTAAGTGTATAATGGAGAGGTACTAGAGCTTAAAAGGGAGCCACTAGGTGGTACAGTGGATAGAGCACCAGGCTTGAAATCAATCAGGAAAACTCATCTTCCCAAGTTCAAATGCAACCTCAGACACTGACTAGCTGTGTGACCCTGGGAAAGTCACTTAACCCTGTTTGCCTCAGTTTCCTCATCTGTAAAATGAGCAGGAGAAGGAAATGGCAAACCACTCCAGTATCTTTGCCAAGAAAAAACTAAAATGGGGTCACAGAGAGTCAGACACAATTGAAATGACTGAACAACAATGAACAAAAGTATATAGAGTTTCAGTCTGTAATGCTGAGGTCATGCTTTGTCTCTAATACATGCTGGCTGTGTGGACCTGGGCAAATCATTTAACTTCTTATGGGTAATAATGCCGCAACCCTTTAATACTCATCTGTGGGCGCATCTGCACATGGGGGGACCCGCCTGGAGACGGATAGAAGAGCCGTGTCTCGGTTCCTAAGACCATCAGAAATATGTGTTTTCTGATGGTCTTAGGCGACCCCTGTGACCCCTGTGAAAGGGTCATTCGACCCCCAAAAGGGTCGCTACCCACAGGTTGAGAACTGCTCCCCTATGACTTTAAGTTGTAGAGAAGATGACACTCATCCCTGGAAACTCTGTAGAAAGTTGAAACCCGGAAAAGGGTTTAAGAACTAGATGTGGGATTTCATTGATATGGGGAAATCCCAGATGAGACAGCTCCCTGTACTAATGCTTGTCAGCACCTTTTCTGCAACTGAGAGTCTGAGAAAACTGACTGGGATATTAGAGAGGTAGGTGACCTGCTCCAAGTCACAAAGCCAGTATGTTTCAGATGGGTTTCACAATTTAAAAGCCAGCTATACCATAACCTTGTCCACTATCCCATGCTGCTTTTCATCACAGGTCTGGTTAAAAAATATATAATAATGCCTGTCAGATTGAATTTTAAGATTTATAAAACTGAATAGAAAGAAGAACTCATCAATGCTTCTTTCTCTTTTTTTCCTCACATTTAATTTTTTTAATATTTACATCTTAATCCCAGGAAACCAAATGAAAGGTTCATATTTCACACAAATTTACATTACAAAATGAAAACTGGGTATTTGGATTACAGAATTTTGAAAACTTTCCATTAATCATCTTCACACCAGTCTCTTACAGAATTTTAATATTACCAAACTTGGGTAGCTAGCTGGCACAGTAGATAGAGTGCCAGGCCTGAGTCAGGAACACCTGAGTTCAAATCCTGCCTCACACACTTACAAGCTGTGTGACCCTGGGCTAGTCACTTATCCCCATTTGCTTCAGTTTCCTCATCTGTAAAATGAGCCAGAGAAGGGAACAGCAAACCACTTCAGTATCTTTGCCCAGAAAATTCCAAATGGGGTCACGGAAAGTTGGATGAGACTGAAATAGCTGAACAACAACAAAAAGGTCTATAGTTTCTATAGTCAGTTGTAGGGAATGTACTTTCTATGTGAAGGGTATTTTTTCTCAGTGATGACTTTCAACTCAAACTCTTTGATTCTGTGATTTTTTTATAGTTTAGTGTAAAGCTGGTAAATCTGGAGAGGATACACTATCTCTAGTAGGAGACTAGCAGCTCTGGATGGTGGCATTATGGGTGGGTTGTAAAGAGACAAAAGGTTTTAGGAAACAAGAACAAAAGGTGAGGAAGGATCTGTCATTGTCACTGGGAAGGGTCTGTCAACCTACTCCCCTTTGGTTCCACTCACCATCCCTGTAATTTTCCAAAAGAAAATACATCTCCTTGGTCCCCACTCCCCAAGACGCTGCCTTCTTCCATTATTAGGATACAAGTTCCTCATAAACAAGGGCCGTCTGAGATTCGTATTTGTATCCCCAGGCACTCTGAATAGTACTTAGGATACAGGAGAGTACCACCATCATCCCAGCCCCACAGGCTTGCAACCTATCTGACATATCCAGCTCCTTTCTCTTTCATGTGCACCCTATCCAATCTGTTGCCAACTCCTGTTGATTCTACCTTGTAACATCCCCTGAAGCTGCCACTATCCTAATGCAGGCCTTCATCACTTCACCCCTGGAGTACTGCAATAATTATTCAGTGCTTCAAATCCCTCCACACTGTACTTCATACTCCACTTAGCTATCAAATTAGCTTGTAGCCCCAGTGCTAAGCCCAGTACCTGGAACACGGCAGGCACTTAATTACTTGTTGACTTAATACACTTTTTTATTCAGTCATTCATTCAGGATATGCTAATATCCAGTATCTTATAATATGCTGTATCCTGTAATATCCTATAAGCTCATAGATTCAGCTAAGGGTGGAGTTCCCCTGAGAGCGATGCTGTGTGTCTAGAATAGAGGTAAGGATAGCCAGCAAATTTCTATGAGCTGAGTCTAGAATATCAAGTGAATAAGATTCAGGTGGCTACAAGAAGTGCGGCTTTGATGTGAACCCAGAAGTGTGGAACAGGATGCTGAAAAGAAACCTTCTTCTCTAGGTATATAGTTTGAGGCACAAGAGATAACATGAGGGCTTGAAATAGCAAATAGCTATTAACAAATAAGTAAGGACAGAGACCCCAAGAGTCAGGATTATAAGTATAAGATTATACCTGCTGAAAAGCAAGGAAATAAAGTGGAATCTGGAAAGAAAAAAAAAGTAAATTTTGCTTTAAAATAATTCCAAGTTACCTCTGACCCATGTGTACCTGTGGCCATACAGTCTGCACTCCCAGGATTCTCCTCTCACCATTAAAAAATGTTAATGACGATGATGTACAGCTTTGGCCTGGTGGAAGGATGATCATAGAAGAGAAGAAAGGATAAATTCAGCCACAGATCTCAAAATTGTGAGGGGGAATCCTCATCCTTTTGATGCTTGAGGTGATAGTAATGGCAGGTTACTCTGGAGAAACATTAGAAACCTCCCAAGGGACTATTTGGGACTGCTGTGGGCATGACGATTTTGTCACAGAGCATCATCTTGAAAGTCTCAAAACTCAGGATCTTAATCACTATTTATCCCCATTCTATTGCTCGCTACCAAACTACCTTGGCAATTCATTTAATATTTTGGAACTTCTGTCTAGCGATAAAAAGGGAGACTATAATGTGTGATCTTCAGCTTCCTCATAGTGATATTCTGAGTCGCTTAAAGAAAGTGCTATTATAAACACAAGGCTTGGTTATAAATACATTTAATGAGAAAATTCGAATTTTTCCAATTACAGCTCATCTTCCTTATTACTTTCCCCAAACCATTGCCCTTCATTCTTTTTTCTTCCCTTTATCTTCCCTACTAGTACCTGCCTTCCCTCTGAGATTGCCTTCTATTTGCACAGTATATGTCTTGCATAAACATAGATATCTTATTGCTATTAGAATGAGAGCTCCCTAAGGATAGGGGTCTTTCCCCCCTTTCATGGTATATCCAGCATTTAGCACAGTCCCTGGCACAGAGTGTTTAATAAATGCTTGTTGAAGGACTGGCAGTATCCCAGCCTCTGCTTAAAGATCCCTAGCAAGAGAGAAGTCACTATATTCCTGAGACAATTCATTACATTGCTTCTTGGTTTTTTTATGGTATTCCCCTTCACACACACTCTACAGTGTAGCCAAACTTGTCTTCAAACCAATTCTGTTCTTTAAACATGATACTCCATCTCTCATATCCGAATCTTTACACAACCTACCACCCAAGCCTAGAAGGTGCTCTCTCAACACGTCTACCTCTTAGAGCAGCAGTTCTCAACCTGTGGGTCACAACCTCTTTGGGGGTCAAACGACCCTTTCACAGGGGTCAGGGGTCGCCTAAGACCATCGGAAAACACATATTTCCGATGGTCTTAAGAACTGAGACACAGCTCCTCTATCCGTCTCCACATGCAGATACGCCCACATACAAGTATTAAAGGGTTGTGGCATTAAAAAGGTTGAGAACCAATGACTTAGAGCCTCTTTTCTTATTGAGTCAGTTCTCATGTCCAACTCTCTGTGACCCCATTTGGGGTTCTTCTCCAGCTCATTTTTATAGGTGAGAAACTGAGGCAAATGGGGTTAGGTGACTTGCCCAGGGTCACACAGCTAGTAGTGTCTGAGGCCAGATTTGAACCCATGAGGATGAGGCTTCCTGATTCCAAGGCCAGTGCTCTATGGCACCACCCAGGTGCTCTTTAAAATCTCCAGTTTTCATCAAAGTTCATCTCAAGGGTCATCTTCTAAATAAGGCCTTCCCTGATCCCCTGTCTCCCTAGATGCTCATGATTTCTCCTGCAAAAAAAAATTATTTCATTTTAACATATTGCTGTTCACATATATGTGTGTGAGTGTGTTGTTTGTCTCTCCTAATAGAATGTAAGTTACAAAACAGCAGGGACTGAGTTTTGGCCGGGGGGAAGGGGATTCTTTCATTCCTAGAATTTAGCACCATTTCTGACACACAGTCATTTTCAACAAGTAGCCATTCAGGGGCAGCTAGGTGGCACAGTGCATAGAGTACCAGCCCTAGAGTCAGAAGTTCAAATTTGGCCAAAGACACTCACCAGCTGTATGACCTTAGATAAGTCACTTAACCTGGACCCTCTCCCAAGGTGGAAAAAAACCTAGCTATTCAGTGACTGATTGTACAACTCTAATTGTTCCTATGAACTGAAATGAACTTCACACACTCTACAGTGTAGCCAAATTTGTCTTGTGACAATGAAATGAACTTCCGGGAACTTCTACCCACTGGGCATGGTTCTGCCTCTGGGGACAGGTAGAACGAACAAGTCCAGTTCAACCACATGAAAATAACTGCTCGCTTTTTAATGAATAGTATAACTGTAATCCCTATTAATAATGGGTGCTTCAATATCTAGGAACCATATATCTGTATCTATATCTATTTTTTTAATTTAGAAAGCATTGTTATATTTAATTTATTAAATTACTTGTTGGGAAATCAAGAAAATTACTTCAGGGACTTCCTTACTCCAAACTAATTGTCTAATAATGAATACATTTTTAATATTAACCTGCATCTTGCAATGAAATTTCTTATGCAAAATTAGTAAGCAAGCAAATTCTAAAAAAAAATTAGGTATATGTAAGGGACTTTGAAGGAAGTAAAAGGATACTACATATGAGTTTTAGCAAAAATACTTGTTTGGTATAGTAGATAGAGAGCTGGTTCAAGTCTCAAAAACCTGGGTTTGAGTTCTGCCTCTGAGCTATACTATGTGACCTTCAATGATTGATTTAACCTCTCAGTGCCCTTGGCAATAATCTAAAATCATAGCACAATTCTTGATGGTCATTGATGGAGGGAGTTTCCTCACCTAGATGTCCCCCAAAAATCTGTCTTTGTTAATATGATTGTTGACTTTTTCTAGAATTATGGGAATCCTGTGATTCAGTACTCTCTTAAACTATACAACAGTTTCCTCCAATTTATTAGTTAAATGGTTTATCTTGTATCTAGAGAAAAATAGTCTCTCTGGCTTTACACAACACACATGCATACAACTTTGTTGGATGGCTAAGAAAACTTTTCAGATTTCAGCTTTTTTCCCAACATGGGGCTAGTTGCAGTCTCATGTAGCTCATAAATCTTGTTTCTCTCTTTACCCAGAAATCAGAGACCTTTCAAAGGCAATGTGATTTAATAGAAAGGGCACTGGACTGTTAATATGAGAGCCTTCTCTTCTGGCTGTGACTTCAAAGTAAATATCAGTTCATAAAAGATAACTGAAGTTCATCGGTTAAAGTGAACTGGTTTGCTAATTATTACTGGCTGACAGTACTGGGGACACACCAAAATGGGGGTTCAATCCAATTGTTAGTGAAGAGACACTCCAACTTCTCATGGGTATCCCTAGAAACCTGAGGGGGAAGATGTAGCCAGCTTCACTGTGGAAGATTAAAAGCCAAGTTAAGTATTATATGTGCTGTATCCCTCACTAGTTATATGAAATTGGGCAAGGCATAGGCTCTGTGGATCTTACAGCAAAATGAGGTGGCTACACTAGATACCCTCTAGGAACTCTTCGCACTCTGAGATTGTATGATTCTATACCTTTCCCCTCTAGGTTGGAATGACCTCCTAAAGAACAATTAATTGTTTGCCTTGTGATCTGTAAATCATTTATAGTGTGGAGGTAGGAAGGGTGTAATATTGACCTGCTATTCATCGACCACAGAGTCATAGATTTAGAGCTGGAAAGGTCCCTGAAGTTTAGCTAGTCTAGGGCTCCCATTTTACAGATGAGAAAACTGGGGTCAAGTGATATTAAGTGATTTGCTCAAAGCAACACAGCTAGTGGCAAAGCTTAGATTGAAACCCAAATCCTTTGACCCCAAACCCAGGTCTCTTTCTATGTCACTCCCTAGTAGCCTAGCCTAAGACTTAACCCTTTCATCCCCAGCATTCCCACCAGGATTGCCTCCATTCCCCACTGTGTTTAGTCTGGATCCAGCTTCACTTATTTCACTTCAAAGCGTGGCCACCTGCTTCCTAGCTACCAGGACTCTGTGCTCAGATGGTTGTGAAACCCTGGGGGGTGGGGGGAGCTATTTAAGGTGGAAAGAGCCAGAACTCTACCCATTAACCTACCTATGTCTCAAAATCAAACATCAGCTGAATTCCAAATGTGGAACTGTCTTAAGATTCTGTTCCTGAGGGAATTCATATCAGCCACCACATATCCATGAAAATAGGACGGCCCAATCCCAACTTGCCCCTAATAGAAGCACTCAACACTGATATCTCCCTGGACTGTGATTAAGCGGGCCATGAATCAGTGCTTGCCAGGGTCTGAGGGAACATTCTGGCTGGCCCTGAGGTGATGGGGAATGTCCATTCTCCCTCAGGTCCCACTTGTGCTATAGAACCCCCATCCAATAAGAAAAAATACCCATTAAATTCCAAGTTGGGGCAAGGGAAGAAGAAAGAATATATTGCTACTGTTGTACGTCCATATGTTTTTTATTGGTAATTACAATGAAACATGTAGTCTTTGGAACCTTCCTAACCTCTTCCCAACTTTTCAGTCTAAGCTTTACTGTTTCATTTTCTGTTCTCTCAGGGCTCTGTTCCCTATTAGTTAATACAATAAGCTAATGATGATAGACTCTATAGTTAATGTGTCACCTATCACAGATTAAGATATTTGTATTTTAATGGAGTCTTTCCAGAAGTAATAGTTTAACTCAAAGTAGAGACTATGTTTGGTAAGAATTTCACTAATGGGAAGACCTACAGGCAAACTTCTGGCCAAGACAGATGCTCAGACAGGAGGTACACTGCCTGACTCTATGCCCAATCTAGCAAAATCCTGATGTTCACACCAGACTGAATGATAATGTTCATGAAATTCAAAGAGAAACTACAGAAAGTGACTTCTTCCACCCCAGAAGTGGATCTGTCAGAAGGCAACAAGAAAGGCCAGCACAAACACAGATTAGCCCTTCAGCATGATCGGACACATGTAACCTGCAAGTCTCTGTGTCCAGAGACAGCCAGAACAAGAGACATCCCTAAGAAAGCCCCAGGGTGCTCAGAAAACTTCAAGGCAGGGACCTTGGAAGTCCTGAGGAGTGTGGCAGAGAAGGCAGCAATCATATACAGCATTGCAGTGCTCACTCTTGAAGAACCTTGACTCAGGCACTCAGACGTTCCTAACATTTTGTCCTAAAATGTCAGAGGACCTTGAAGATCTAGTATTCTGACCCTCAAAGTGTAGAGGGCCCTCATCACTGAAAGTGGAGGCCAGCACAAGAAGCCAGGGAAAGAGGGGGGAGCTGGGGCAAGACCAAGCAAGATTGCCCACTCCAACCAAAAGCGCAGTAAGGGCAGAGTCTGGTCCTGGCATAAAATCACAATCCAAGAATTAAACTTGGAGATAAAAGTAAAACGAAGAAAATACCAACCAGTATAAGAAATTACTGAAGACCTATAGATACCCAAAAAAGGAGAAAGTAACTCTAAAATCCTTAAATGAAGACTTAAAAGATTTTCCACAAGGACTACATGAATACCTAGAAGAAATATGAGGCAAGAGATTTTTTAAAAATGAAATTAAAGGTCTGGAGGGAAGAATTTAAAGGATAATAAATAGCTTAGAGGAGAAAGTGGCAAGCCTTATCCAAATAACAGACTCCTTGAAAACCAAACACAAATCAATGATCCCATAAGACAATAAAAAATATTGAAACAAAACCAAAAGTTTTTTAAAATAGAAAAAAATGCAAAGCATCTGATAGCAAAAAACAAGTAAAGGAGATAAAATTTAAGAATCATTGAAGTCCTTGAAAACCATGGTCTATTTTTTTTAAAGCTGAATACAAGATTTCACGAAATAATAAATGAAAACTGCTCAGATCTATGAGAACAAGAAGGCAAAATGAAGATATAAAGAATCCATCAGTCACCTCCTGAAAAAAAAACTCAAAAGGAAAAGTCCCAGGAATGTCAAAAGCCAAAATCCAGCACCCTCACATCAAAGAAAAAAATACCACAAGCTTCTAGAAAGAAGCAATTCAAGTAATTAGTTAAAAAAAGAGCCAAGATCACACAGACGTGGCAGTTTCAACTATAAATGAGAGGAGTTCTTGGAATACAATATTCCAAAAGGCAAAAGATACAGACTTACAATAAAGAATAAATAAAATCTAAGTAAAATCCTACAGGGGAAAAAAAAAAAGAATCTTTGTTGCAATAGAAGACTTTCAAACATTTCTGATAAAAAGATCAGAACTGAGTAGGCACTTTGAAATGCAAACAAAAAAAGTCAAGAGAAACCTAGAAAGGTAAAGTTTTCTTGAATAATTGGAAGGGGCTATATGATGATGTACTGACAATATTCTGTTGGGGAGAAGAAACAGGTGCCACCTGAGAATTTTAGTGTTTTCAACATGTGCTGAGGAAATTAAATAGGAAAAATAGAGGATCTGGGAGTGCACTAGTTCTATTCTGAGGGTTTTAAGAGGGGAAAAATAAGGGAGGATAAAAGGAATACAATACTATAGAAAGGAGGAAGAAGGAAGGAGAATTTGCTATTTCTCATCATTGAGGTATGTGAGAAGAACATACAAACACTAAGGAAGCAGTGAGGGAAGCAGGGATAAGGTGAACCTCACATTTATTTTAAAGGGAAAAGGCAAAGGATCAACATGCACATCCAACACAGAGTTTGGTGTAGAAATATATCAAGTTCAATAAGCAACAATGATGGGGACTGAAGGGTAGGATAATACTGAAAAGGGCCATCAAAATATTATTTTTAAATATATTGGAAAGCACATAAGGAAGTTCAGAAGTAAATACAAAGAGCAGGACAGTTTTAAAAGCAACATGTGGTATTTGTTATATACTTTTTTAAAAAAGCAAGTGGTATGAAATAGATTCACAGTTTCATAGAGAATCCTCTTTTTGTGTTTCATTATGTATATGTAAATGCTCCTTTTGGGGGGGGTTTAAGTTCTCAAAATAAAAATATTTTTTAAAAGACCTAGAGGGAGATAGTTTGGGTGAGATGTACCACACCAATCACAGCACAATGATCTGTTCTGATTATCTGATGGTCTGCTGCTACTTCAATGTTTAAAATCAGTTCCCTCAAGGCACACTCGTTTTTATGACAGGAACAGATATAAAACAATACAGAGTATCTGGGTAAGTGCTGAAGGAATATGCTGTCAATAGGAATGAGGAAGTTGAAAAGGAATGTCAGCCTCAGTAATATGATGATGAGTTTGGCTTTCAACACATTAGGTTTCAGGACATTCCCTAACATTTTTCTATCTACCCTCATTTTCTTCTTATTTTAGCATGGAAGGAGTACAAGAAAATAGGAAAGATCTACAATTTCAACATCATAGAGTAGTTCTGGTTTGGGAACTTCACCAATAGGTACCAGCTATAGGTACCAACTTAGATACCCTAGAAAGTAAATCTTGGGTTGTTACCTAAGGCACTAAGAGGTTAAGTGACTTGCCCAGGACCACTTTGCTATTAAACCTCAAAGATGGCATTTGAACAGATTTTCCTGACTTCTGGCACTATTCTTTCCACTGTGTCAAGGGAATGCTTATAGAAAGTATATTCTATTAAAAAAAATTTTTTAACGAAAAGGGAAAAGAACTTTCCATGCAGCTTGATCAAAAACAATGGATAAAATGGCTTTGTGCCATACCTTTTCCCATTTCTTTAAATAGCTACAGATTCTTACATCTTTCTACTCTTTCTCATTTTTCCACAAATACTTCAACTCCAAGCAAAAACTTTTTTTTTCTAGGAATTATTTGTTTTGTTCTTTTAAAAAAATAAAACTAACCCCAAACATTCAAAACACATGGATGCATTTACCACCAATTCTTTTCTTATGTAAAGCAGTCTGCAAACCGTACAGTACTATATAAATGCTAGCTGCCGTTTTATCATTATTGTCTTGCTGTTCCATATTCTCCCCCACCTCAATGGATCACACATAAATACTAAGGGAAAAAAATGCTTTCTGGATATAAAACAGATCTTCAAAAATCAGCTGTTTCACGAATACACATAAATTAATAAGATACGAGTTTCATTTTCTTTCAATTGTATGGTTTGAAAAACTAAGAAACTAATTTTTTAAATTAAACAAAATTAGCAAATTGTATTTAGAATTGTATTAATTTTAAAAAAAGATTTTTAAGCCCAATATGGTTTTGTAAACCCAAAATGTGATTTGATTTACATACTGATGGTTTGGGGGATTTTGTTTTGTTTTATTGGTCTCTTCATGGTCTTTCCTTGGAATCTAATCTCAAGAAAAACAAAATATATGAATGTCATTTTAGTAGGTGGCAAACAATTGTAAAATAGAAGTGGAATGTTTTGTCTAATCTGATCACAAATGGGCACCTAATTTCAATAGCATCATCCCAGATTCATGTAATAAACTGTGTCTAATACTTTGGTCACATAATGAAAAGACAGGACTCACTGAAAAAGACTGATGCTGGAAAAGGTTGAAGTCAAAAGGAGAAGGTATTGGAAGAGGGCATAATGGATGGATATGGTCACAGAAGCAAAGAACATGAGCTTGGACAGACTTCGGGATATAGTGGAGGGTAGAAGAGCCTGGTGAGCTATAGTCAGAGAGTCAGACATGACTGAATGATTTAACAATACCATCATCTTCAACAACAACATATTTTATCTTTGGACTAACAAGAGAAAAATTCCATGTGGGGTGGTGTCAGGGTGGGAAGTACATAGGCATCTTTTCTTCTGCATTCCAAAATAAGGCATTTATTATGTGTGTACCTGGGTGTGGCTAAAAAAAAGGCTGAAGCAACTTCCATCCTGTGTATATATAGCTATCAATTTTACTAGCTATAACTTACATTTCACTTAAATAATGTCAGATCTCCACAAAGTAGCGGCACATATTTTAAAACCAAATTAGTAACTCTACTCCACAACTAGGGCAGGGGTTGTAGGAGTGTTTAGCAAGCATGGTGACTAACTGGTACCCAGGAAAGAACAGCCTGGCAGGTATGACCACAACTGAATGAGATAGTACAGTGAGAGAAGCCAGCTGTTGACAGAAGTAGTAAGGAAGGGAGGGGGAGGAAGTAGCCTTTTTCTTAGTCACATTTCACAATAACCCTAACCTTGTAGGGAGGGTACAGCTGATTTATAGTATTAACAAGGCTTTGCACAAAAGGGCAGAAGAGAGAAAAAATATTGAGGGAGAGAATTTTTTAAAATGATCTCTTTTAATTATCCCACTCCCACTACCCCCAAAAGATTTCTCATGTGAATTTGTGGTCTCTCCTTTGACCTTCTCATTATTCTATACATTTCTGTGTTTTGCAGAAATGTCTGGGTCTTTATGATTAAAACCTTCCCCTACATACTAATCATGAGCTAATCCTCTTGGTAAATTAATATTTCTTTGTGTGGAAGGAGAGCCTAATTAGCTGCATTCTCAATGAGAAGCTGTGGGTTCACATTTTGATCCAGGCCTTGGGTAACCCATATTTAATCCTGACACCACAGTTCATTGCTAGCGATGTATAACCTTTTAGTGAGATACTAAAAGGTATCATTTGCATCTCTGACTGCAGGGGCAATTTAGATAGGAGGAAAACACCCAAAAGAATGATAGCAGTTCCTACCAGCAAAACTGACTTCCAAACCAACTGTTCTCTCATTATATCCCTAAATATGGTGCTAAATACTGCACCATTCAATTCATTTCAATTCAGTTCTGTTCATATTTGTTCAGGGCCTATTTGTTTTCCAGGCATTGTGTTACTCACTAGAAATACAAAAACAAAAAATTAAAGAGTCCCTGTCATGAAGGAACTTACATTCTATCATTTTCTTGGTTTTCACTTACCTTCTTTTAGTTTAGTGACACAGTGAGAGTCAGTAAAGAAAAGGGCAAATAAGAGACGTAGGAACTGACCACAGGGTGGGGAATCTATGACCTCATGGCCATACACTGCCCTCGAGGTCCTCAAGGGCAACCCTTTGACTGAATCCAAAATTTGAAGTCGCACTTGAGGACAGCGAGGCCACAGACAGGTTCCCCACCCCGGAGGCAAAGGACAATATATTTGACGCTTCACATTTGGCATATATTCTTAATTTTTTGAAGCATTTTCACATTTAACATCTCCAGTCATTGCTACAAAACCCCTTCAAGCAAGTAAAAACAAGCATAATATATATCTTTTTACCGGTAAGACAGTTGAGACTGATAAAGGTAAAGTAACTTAACAGAGAACTCAGTCAGGAAAGTTGGATTCTCATCTTAGTGCCCTTCACCACAAACAAGCTGTGTGATAATATCAGAGCCAGACCAGTACTCTGTCCACTATACCAGATGGCCTCATTTAATTCTGTTTTCTTCTTTTCTAATGCCTATTATCAGGCAAAACATATTACTTGATGGGGATTCTGCCTACAAAGGCTTTTGGTTAAGTAGAGTCTTTCAGAATCGAAATGGGGTGGTTTTTTTTTTTTTAAACAAAATTAAACTTTGGAAAAGATGTGCGGGGGAACCAGGAAGTTTCCCAAGTGGTTCACAAAGAACATACCCCATCCACTGAACCGGGCTAAGAGCCACGCATGAATAGTGATGCTTGTTTTTTAGAGTTGGGCCACTGTTGGGAGAGTTTCTGAAAGCAATACAGAGGATTAAGTCATGACAGTCTGACATATGATGGGATCAGTAGATATCTGGGTGAGAGTGGGGTCTGAGTGGTAATGCAGGAAGAGAAAATAAAATAAGGTTGAGCATGTGACAAGATGGAAACAAGGCTAGCTGTCCCCAACTGAATCCTCTTTTAGTTTCAAAGTCATACAGTTGGGTCAGGCAACAGAAACAAGATACCCCATACAACTAGGTGGCAGTATAGTTCAGCAGAAAAAAATAAGGGTTTCACTAATAATGGTCAAACATACTCCCCTTTTCTCAGCAGAGATCCTGGGGTCTAGGAGGGCATAATGTTACATACATTGTCAGAGGAGGTCACCATATTGGTTATTTTTGCTTAACGGTTTTCTCTTAGTTATAAAGGAAGATTCAGTTGGAAGAAGGAAGACAGTGATTGTGACATAAAAGCCAAAAGTATCAATAAGAAATTTTTTTTAAGAGACAGAAGTTTGACTCTCAGTCCTGCTACTAATTAGCTGTTTGACCTTGAACAAGTGACTTCATTTCTCTTGGCCTTAGTTCTTTCGTCTATGAAATGAATGAATGGAGTCCATAATCTCCAAGACTCCTTCCTGATCTGGAAGTATTACAATATCAAAAGTCTGAAGCCCTCAACCCGGTAGTCTCTGGCATCTAACACAGCTAGTTTAGTGGCCATTCAAAGAGCCCACTGAGGCATATTTAAAATGTTCTAAAGTGACCCTGGGCAAGTCACTTAATCCTGTTTGCCTCAATGTTCCCATCTGTAAAATGAGCTAGAGAAGGAAATGATAAACCACTCCAAGTATCCAAGAAAGCCCCAAATGGGGCAATGAAGAGTCAGATACCACTGAAAATGACTGAACAACAACAAAAGTAGAAGACCTCTGTAGGCTCATTCCATCTCTACATATCACATATATTCATTTACTGGCTGATTTATAACATCAAAGCCTGTATAGAAGCCATTATTATAATTTTGTATCACTTGTTCTGAAAAGGCTTCAGATAAAAAACTGGAATTCTGGGAAGTACTTTTTTTTTTTTTTTTTTACCTAATGCAGAGATGTTAAAAATCATCCATCCACATTACTCGGATAATTTGAAATACAAGAGACTTTAAAAGTTGTAGAAAAATAGATATATCTGGCTATTTCTCCAGAACCTTGAAAAGACATACATTTTTGTGAATTCTAAAGACAAGGAAAAGTTAACATGGTAAAGGAGATCAAGTGCTGGATTTGGAATCAGGAAGACCTGGGCTCAGAGCCAGTTTCTGTGGTTTACTAGTTATATGAGCCTGGTCAAGTCATTTAACCTCTATCTGCCTTGGCCAACTCCCTGGGACTTAGCAACGGTAAGTTGTTAACTTAAAAGATCTATGTGATTTATTCCACTGAGGTGCTCATATAACTTCATCCAGTTGATTATCACATTGTCCTTGGTAAGCAGTACAACACAAAGCACACTCTTCAGGGAGCCAGAAGACTTGAGTGCAAGTCCCAATTCAGTCACTAGCTAAGTGACAGAATAATGGAACCTTGGAGTGAGAAGGGACCTCAGAGTGCAACTAGTCTAAACTGTGCCTGAACAAGAATTCCTGGCATAAAATACTTAACAAATGGGAGTCCAGCCTTTGTTAAAGATCTCTCTCTCTCAAGAAGACTAAACCAGTACTTTCTAAGAAATCACTTCCATTTTTGGATCACAGGAAATTTTTAGGGATTTTTTTCTTTCTATCAAGCATCCACATGCCTTGGTACCATCTCCCCTCCCTGTGGCTGGTTCTGCCCCCTGGGGCTTAGTAGAACAAGTCTAAGTGTTATCTCTCTTCCACATGACAGTTTTTCAAATACCTGAAAATGGTTCTCAGTCTCCCTTCCTCCTAATTCTCCTTTCCAGTCGTTGTTCAGTCGTGTCAACTCTTTGTGACCCCATTTGGGGTTTTCTTGGCAAAGACACTGGAATGATTTGCCATTTTCTTCCCCAGTTCATTTTACAGATGAGGAAATTGAGGCCAAAAAAATGGTTAAATGACTTGCCCAGGGTCATACAGTTTAATTAAGTATCTGGGGCAAAATTTAAACTCAGGAAGATGAGTTTTCTTGATTCCAAGCCCAGTGCCCTATCCACTTCACCACCTAGCTGCCCCCTTTCCAATCTAAACATCCAATTCTTTCATCCAATCCTTGCATGCTATATTCTTGGGAACCTTCACTATCCTAATTGCCTTGCTCTAGATAGGATCATAAAATTTAGGACCGGAAAGAACTATGAAGAGCTCCCGTTTAACAATGAATTTCCCAAAACATGTCACCCAAATGTGTCTTGACAAGTGCAGAATTTAGTAGAACTATCATCTCCCTAGGTGGTGTCTGAGATAGAGTGGTGGGTCTAGAGTCAGGAAGCCCTCGAGTTCAAATCCAGTTTCATATACTTACTAGCTGTGTGACCCTGGGCAAGTCACTTAATTTTTGTTTGCCTTATTTTCTCCAACTATAAAATGGGGATATGATAGTGCCTACCTCCCAGGGTTAGCAGTGGCTCTTAACCTTCCTTATGCCACAACACTTTAATACAGTTCCTCATGTTGTGGTGACCCCAAACCATAAAACTATTTTTGTTGCTACTTCATAGCTGTAATTTTGCTACTGTTATGAATCATAATGTAAATATCTGATATGCAGGATGTATTTAAATTGAACATAACCCACAGGTTGAGAACCGCTGGGTATGAGGATAAGCTCAGATATTATTTATAAAAACACTTAGCAGAGTGCCTAGAATACTGGCACTTGGTAAATATTTGTTTCTTTTCTTCCTCGTCTTGGACACTGCTTATCAATGAGGCTTCTGAGACCTCAGGCAGCTTACTTCCAATGTCTGGGTCTGTTTATTCATCTGAACAGTGAGACAGTTAGAGCACGTGATACCTATAGTTTTTCCACTTCTAAAATGCTATGTTGGTAAATACTGGTATTATTGTATTCACTATAAAGACACAAGATACACGAGTTAAGTAATTTTGTAGCTAACCAACAAGTGGATCTGTAGTAAAGGCAAAACAAAATCCATTTTCGATTGCACCTTTTAAAAGAACATTCTTCTTTCTTGAAAAGTGAAAAAAAATTAAGCTATGGCAATTTTGATGCTATAGCCTTCCTAATCTTTTATGTATCACTGTTTAAAAACACTCTGTGAATTTACAGGTACCCTGCAATGTTCTTGAGGAAGAGCTCACCTATATTTGACTTGACTTCCCCAAGAAAACAAGAAACATATCTTTAGGAACAGAAATGAAATTTTGTTGAAATTTTGTATCAAAACTAAATTAGTCTCTGATAAACTTCACTTTGGATAGCATCTTGGTGCTACAGCATATTGTGAAATATTCTTGTATAAGAAAATACTAATGAACCAAAAATGACATTTTTTAAAACTTTTTTTATTTTAAAAAGGTATGTGGTTGAATTACTGAAATGTTCCTTCATATAACAAAAGTATTTTTAAATGAGTAGCTAAGGTTTGTATACAGAATGAATATCTTTCCATCAAGATAAATCAGCAAAAAGCATCTTTGAAAAATACCAACTTAAAAGGTTTCTTTTAAAGGGTCTGCAATTTAAATTATGGACATGATTTTTATTTCACTTTGGACTATCTGAATGACAACATCCCAGACTGGATGACCATAACTCAACTTATCAGGAGACCTAGTATCATTGTAACTTAGTAACGTATCTCTCACATATTCATAAAATTATCCCTTACTACCTGAAAAATTGTAAGTCAGATTTTTCTAAGTTAATTATTTTAAATTCACCAGAGGAGGTCACTATTGTAATCCTATGGTAAATTATTTTATAAAGAGAACAACCACTCCCTCGTTTTCTTTTTAAAAAAAAAAAATCAGGATTTTCACATGTTGAATTAGCGAAAAGTGGGGTGTGCATGTAGCATACTGTAGTGAATGTATTTAAAAAGGAACCTATTCATATAGTTTTCAATATTAATGTTTCTTTCAAATCCATCCATTGCAGACTTTTAGGCAAGACACCTGATAGCACCGAGCGATTTTTGCACTGATGTAATTACATCATAGAAATAACATTTCTTTCTTCCCAGATACTTCTGAACAAAGATAGCCTCCTGAGACTCCGAGAATCATTTTTTCATTGACCAACTTTCTTCTGCCTATTCACGGAGTCGATTTTTACAGACTTTCCAAAATCCAGATAATTTAAAACTAGTTACTGCTGCTTATGAAAGAACCTAAAAATCAAAACAACCAGACACTCCCCCGCCCCCCTCCACTCACACAGAGAGACACACGTACACAACCTCCGACCCGACAGGAAGCAACACATGCATCTGGCAATCCCAGGGAAGTTTGGAGGAACAGACAGCTTGTTAGGATAAATAAACTTCCCGGCGGGTTTTTATTTTATCGACTTGCGGAAAAAAGCAGCTTTCGAAAACCACTGGCTAACTTCGGTCCGAAGTTAGTCAGTCTGGGCATTTACAAAGCGTCCAAGCGCCCAGCAAAAGCTAAAAGACCTTTGCAATGATACAAAGCTATTAGCTTTGCAGCCCAGAAATTAGCTGGAGGAGCACACGCCCATCGACTGAGGCTGGAGAAGAAACAATGGGCGAGGGGAGAGAGAGGGCGAGAGCAGTCGGCTGGAGCTGGCCAGCCCCCAGTGGCCCAGTGGCCGCAGCGCTCGCCCGACTCCCCAGGGGAGACTCCTGCGCAGCTGGGACTGGCCAGAGGGCTCCCCACTCTCCCAGCCCGGCGGGTCACCCCGACCTCCATCCGCTCCCGGAGTGCTGAGCCCACCTGGGCTGGAGGGGGAAAGGTGCTTTCACTTACCAAACAAGGTTAGGGCCATTTCGGAGCCGCTGCTGTCTTGCTCGCGAGTCCACTACTCCCAGGGCTGGCCAGATATCACTGCATTGGCTCAGAGCTCTCACACCTCAGAGGAAGTGGGGTGCAGGAGGGGCTGAGGTCGGGGAAGAGGGTGGTGGGATGGGTGGTGGGTGGGAGGGATAGTGGTGGTGAGGAGGGAAGGGGAGAGATGCTGCAAGAAAAAGTTATTTATCCGTTATTGTCGGGCTCATGAAAAAGAGAGAGAGAGGGGTGCCTAACAAGCACTTGTCGCTTTCGTGGGCTTACTGCCTGAGTGTGGGTGCTTTGCGATACCTGGCAGGCTGCTCGGGGAAAGCTCGGCTGCTGCCCCGCCGTGCAATCAATGGGAGGGCAAGAGGAGGAGCAGCGGCGGCGGCGGCGGGGGGAGGGCGCGGGGCATGGCAATGACTGGGTTCGGCTCGCTCTCCTCCTGCCGCTCACTCCGCATCCTGCAGTCTCCGAGACGCCATCTTGCTGTCCCACTTGATTAGCAGCAGCTTCACTCCCCACATCCCCGCCTCCCAGGCTGCAGCCTGTGCGTGTTCCCATGGTAACCGGGCATCCGTGTGTGTGTGTGTGTGTGTGTGTGTGTGTATGTGTGTGTGTGTGTGTGTGTGTGTGTGTAGACCCCTTCTCCTTAGAGTACAGGAGAATCTCCCCATCCTTCCTAACACACACACACACACACACACACACACACCAAGCTTGCCTCGTAGTTTGCGTGTAGGAGAAAGAAAGAGGAGGAGGAGGAGGAGAGATGGAGGGAAAGAACGAGGGAGGAGAGAGAGGTGGGAGGGAGGTTGAGAAAGGAGGGAGAAAGAGAAGGAGGAAGAGAGAAGAGAAGAGGAGAAATGAGGGAGAGAAGGAGGGGAGGGAAGGACGGGGGGGGGGGAAGGAGAAAGAGAAAAAGAGGGAGGGAGAGAGGAAAGAGAGAGAACACGGACCCAGTATCTGGCCTCGGAATCCCCAGACTTTTCTTTGAATGGGTTTTGAGGAGGAGCAGATATCAGCTGTTACTCTAAAGAGAAAGAGTCGAGGCTCTGGGTGTCCTCTTGCTGGAGGAAGATAAGAGGCCAGCACAAAAGCTGGGAGCATGGGTGGAAGTGGATTCATTCAGAGAAGAATCACGTAGCTAGGAGAATGCTTTGGGTTGACTGAACTGGACCTGAAGCTCCCAAGATGTGACTAGAGCTTATCCGAGGCTGCGTCTGGGCTTAGGGTTTGGGTTTTTATCTCAAGTTGTCTCTAGGGAAACAGGAATCCTGTTAAGAGCTTTCCTGGAATGGGAGTGTAATTTGCTAACCTAGGTAGCTCAGGGTCAGGTCTAATTTCCTTTGGCATTTTCTCACCATCCTCCCTCCCCCCTCAAAGATGAATATTTTTCACTAGCTGGAGCTTTAAACTTTCCAACAATAGACTGATCCTCGAGCCATTTATATTTCTCTGTTAATTACTACAGGTTTTGTTTGGTGGTTTGTTTACGTGGTTCTCTCTCCTACCACATGGCTTTCTTAATTAGGGAGTATCCATAAAATGCATTAGATGATCTGTCAAAAGGTGCATTTGAAAAAAATGTTCTTATTTTCTTAATCTATTACTGTTGGAATTTTAAAAAAATTAATCTTCCCTAGTTGCCATTCTCCTTTCCTGTAAAACAAACAAAAAAAAACCCCTTCATTTCCCCCTATTTAATACTATCTCTCTATCCAGTTTTGTAGTTAAAAAAAAAAATCTTCCCCTGTTTAGTTATCTTTTCTTTCCTTCTGTGGATATCCTCTGCCATATGAACGTTGCACATTTTTCAGTGCCTGCAGTTCCTTTTTTAAGTTACTCAATTTTCAAGTTGTTTCCAGAATATCATATAAATATTTTCATTGTAAGTCATTTCGAGGTTCAGATCTCTATAAAAATGAGAATGAAAGCCAAATCAATTCAGCATCATTAATCCACTGCAGACAGAAGGGAGGGGGGAGAGAAAGGTGGGCTGAGGAGGAGGAGCCAGGCCCTTTGTTTGAAGTCAGACGGCTCTGATAGTTAGAAAAAACAAAAGAGGAGGGGGAGAGATTTTAAAAAATAACCCAACATGAATAGACAGATGTTTTAGATGCTGTGTGTTTGGATTCCCCCCCTCCCATACTCCTTAGTGTTGAATAGCTCACTTTAAATCACTAATATCAAAACAAATCTTCAAAAAAAACCCAAATTTAAATCTGTAATTAAAATCTATCTTCACTTGTACTTAACCTTAGCCTTTTGAACTGCACTTTGTTCTTCTGAAATATAACAAATAATCCCATCTAGTCAAAAAATATAGGAAGCCAGAAGAAGCTCTAAGGATAGGAATCTCTGGGTATTTAAAGTTTGCCACCTGTCTGGTATTTATCTAGATGACAGAGAAATCAAGGTCTCCATTCAGTGACTAGAAACCATTCTAGAAAGTTTCCCTCTCCCGTCAGCTAGGGGGTGCAGTGGATAAAGCACCAGCCCTGGAGTGAGGAGAACCTAAGTTCAAATCCAACCTCAGACACATACTGATTGTGTGACCTTGGGAAGGTCACTTAACCTTGATTGCCTCCAAAAAAAAAAAAAAGAAAAAAGTTTCTCTGTCTTCAGCATGCAGAGTTCCCACTGGACTCAAAAACCACTCATAATCCCAAAGTAAGAGTCAAGAGTCAAAGATTCTAGTCCTCAAACTAGTGAGATCTTATGCAAAGCATTTCCCACCTCCAGACCACAATTTCCTCATCTGTAAAAACAAGGGGGTTGCAACAGATACAATGAGATTCCAGATCTATATCTGGGTTCTAGAGCTGACATAATGTCCTGTGGCATAAGCGTTTCTTAGCTTTTTGTACAGTATTAGAAAGTGTGTAGTCTCTTAAATTTAAGTAAATATTTTTGCATAGAATCAAAGTGAGAGTTAAATGGCATGTGGTATGATATTTCTTACAGTCTGAGGAACACTTTTCTTAATGAAAGAGTCTTTGTTATAGATGATGCCCAGAGGAAAGCCATCAGCATGGTAAAGGACCTTGTGCTCATGCCCTACAAAGATCAGTTTAAGCAATGGGGCAGGTTCACTAGAGAAAAGACCTGATCTTTGTCTTCAAGTATTTGGAGAGCTGTCATACGGAAGAAGGCTTTCATTTGTTCACCTTGGACAGAAAGCAGAACTGGGAGTCATGTATGGAACTTGAAGGGAGGCCAATTTAGATTTGATTTTTAAAAAAATCCTAACAATTAGAGTTATTCAAAAGAAGAATTAGCTTACCTCTAGAGGTAGTGGGTCTCATACTCAATTGAGGTGATAGTAAACTCTCAATAAATTTGATCACTTGCCAACTGTGTTGTAGAAGGGATTCTTATCCAGATATAGGTTGAACCAGATGTCAGTGGAGGCCCTTTTCAATTCCGACATTCTGCGAATATTATCCAGTGCTCAGTTTTTGATCCAATAGACTGGGGCTTCTTAACTTAAAATCCAGAACTTTAAAAAAATATTTTAATAACAATTTCCGCATAATTTATTTCCCTTGCAATCATAGATTTTATGCATTAGAAACTATTCTGAGAAGGGCTCGTAGGTTTTGCCAGACTTCCAAAGGGTACCTGACATAGTAAAGGTTAAAAGTCTTTTCTATAGACATAATTTTAAAATAAAGAGCAGTTATTTCAAGTCACAAAAGAGATGTATAAAATACAGTAAATTAATGGATTAGTATAACATGGATATATATATATACGTTCACTCATCAGATTATTTGTTTCTCCTATGAGCTTAATTTGTATGATCTGAATTGTGCCAGGACACATGTTGGATAGTCTAAAGAAAAGGGGAAAAAGTGAGGAGAGGCCTCACATTCAATGGGAAAGTGCTGCAAAGTTTATTTTTCTAAAATTTCTGTGCTTTCACAGAAGTTCATAATGCTTTGGAAAAAGTACATTTAAACACTGCCACTAGCACCCAAATACTCTACTGCATCTTTTAAAGTCATAACATGTAATTAAATTAAGCATTGGAGCAGGGAGAGAAAAGTGAATAGGTCATATACTCATTGTAAATTTTTTTTCAATTTTCAAAAATTGCTTCCTTTTTAATATTTCTTTGTGCCATCATGAAAACTGTGATGGTCTTTGTGCCATCATGAAAATTGTGATGTCTTAATTGTAATAGTCTTATACTTGATGACAATAATAGTTAAAGCTGAAAAGAACCTAGGGAATGCCCTTATTTTATTTATTTAGCTTTTTTTTTTTTTAGGGCAATTGGGGTTAAGTGACTTACCCAAAGTCACATGGCTAGTAAGTGTGTCAAGTGTCTGAGGCCGCATTTGAACTCAGGTCCTCCTGACTGCCAGGGCCAGTGCTCTATTCACTGTGCCATTAGTCGCACCCCCCCCCCCCATCTTAAATAGAAACAAACTAAGCCCCAGAGAAGGGAAGTGACTTTCCCCAAAGCTTACAAAGCATTAAGATTGGAACAAGAACCCAGACCTTCTGACCCCTAATTCAATGCTCATTCCACTAAACCACACTGAATATACCATGAAGTTCCTATTTCTTTAACTTCCTGTGGACCCTAATCTGGCATACAGTTCTAGCAAATTGTCAAATTGCCATCTGTTCAATGCTGACCAGGCCACCTGGAAACTAGAGTTAATGTTGTCAATGCTAATGGTACTGGTCACTAGTATTTCTGTATTCTTCTGGTTCTCTGAGTCAAATGCTAAAGCAGTAGCAGGATCACTGCCCATGGGTGCTAGTCCCATCTCTGGTCTGGAAACAGGATGCCCTGTCACAAGAGCTAGAAAGAAGCTTAAAGAAGACATTGTCCAACAAAGCACTGTTTTCATTAGATTTATGAAAATAGTAACATTTACATAGCACTTTAAAGTTCACAAATCACGCTCTTCACAAACCTCACAGTAATCTAGTTCAGTAGTATCAAATTCATATAGAAACTTGGGCTCACTAAACTGAATCCTGCAACACATTAACATTATGTCCTATTATATTTTGATTTATTTTGTTAAAATTTTCTCAATTATATTTTAATTTGGTTCAGGCACTACATTTACCTCCTCTGGTCTAGTTAATTAAAATTGTAAGATGTCCAGCCATTTTGGAAAGCAATCTGGAACTATGCCCCAAAAGTTACCAAATTGTGCACACCCTTTGACCTAGCTAGAACACTCCTGGGTCTCTACCCCAAAGAAATCAAAGAAAGAGGAATAGGATCTGTTTGCGCAAAATAATTAATAACAGCTCTTTTCAAGGTAGCCAAAAATGAGAAACTAATGAGGTATTCTATTGGGAAATAGTCAAATTGTGGTTTATTCATATAATGGAATAGTATTGTGCCACAGGAAATGATGAAATGCACAATTTCAGGGGAAACTTGGAAGATCTTTATGAATTAATGCAGAGTGAAGTAAGCAGAACTAGGAGAACAATATACACAACGATAATGTTATAAAGAAAGACAACTTTGAAAAACTAGAGCTCTGATTAATGTCATGACAGACTACTGGTCCCAAAGAATGAAGATGAAACATTATCACTCACTCTGAAGAGAAAAGTGGCAAACTTAAAATGCAGAAAGAATCATGTATTTTCAGACATGGATAACATGGGACTTTGTTTTGCTGGATTATATAGTTATATGTATTGAGGAATTTTTTGAATTTTTTTTGGTGGGTCAATGAGGAAGGGTATGGGAGGAACAGAGTATTAAATACTTGCTGTTTGAAAAATAAAAATAAGCTAAAAGAATGACAAGGTGGGTAGAGTATACTTGGGCAGCTAGGTGACACAATGGGTAGAGTACCAGGCCTGGAGTCAGGAAGACTCATCTGAGTTCAAAACTGGCCTCTGACACATCCTAGCTGTGTGACCCTGGCAAGTCACTTAACCTTGTTTGCCTCAGTTTCCTCATCATTCTTCTGAGCTGAAGAAGCAAAAAGCAAACCAGTCCAATATCTTTGCCAAGAAAACCCATGAAGAGTCAGACTTGACTAAAAACAACTGAACAACAACAAAGGGTCTGGTTGCTGCTTTTAAAATCATACAATTGTGGGAAACTCCCTCCCCAGTGCAGTTCATAATTGCTTATGACAGTTACAGAGAGCTGCCTAAGGAACTTAGAGGTTAAGTGATTTACCCAAGGTCACATTGTCAAAGGCTGAATTTGAAATTGATATTTCTGACTTTAATCTCAGCACTTTATCCACTCCACCAGGGTCTCTCTCAAGTTTAAAAGACAATTTACACATGTGATCAATATCAACTACTTTCATCAAGTTGTGAGATACGGTTTTATCTAAGGAGAAATATTTGGCAAGCTCTGTGTGTGTGAACTGGGTCTGTAATGGATTTGCTGAACTGTATTGTCCATAGCATGACTTAACTACACAGCAAATGATATGTTCAGAGGGTAGAATTCTATCCTAACTATGGAAAGCATGGGAAGAGAAATGCATGGGTTGACATCTCTCTTTCAGGGAAAGAAATCCCTACTTTGTTTCAAAGCTCAGTGGAAGGTCTCACTCCTACAAGAAACCTTTCTTTGACCTTCTCTCCTCCTCCCAGCTGCTAGTACCCCCTGCCCCCAAATTCCTTTGCGCCTACTTTAAATATATTTTTGCATTTAAATTCCTGTGCACCTGTTGCTTTTCCTCAATAGACTCAAGGCCTGTTGATTTCACCTCTGCAGAATCTCTTACATATGCCTCCTTCTCGTTGACACTGTCACCACTCTAGTGAAGGCCCTCATCCACTCATCACTGATTGCAGTGGCCTTCTGGTGAGTCTGCTGCCTCATGTCTCTTCCTACTCCAATCCAGCCTGCATTCAGTCACTAAAGGGATTTTCCTAAAGTACAGGTCTGACCATATCACCCCTCTATTCAGTAAACTCCAGTGACTCTATCACCTCCAGGATCAGACATAAAATACCCTGTTTGGCGTTCAGATCATTTCATAACCTAGTTTCCTGCCTTTCTGGTCTTCTTACACCTTACTCCCTGACACCAGCCCCCTTGACTGTTTCAGGAACACAATACTCCGTCTCTAGACACTGGGCATTTTCTCTGTCCTCCATGCCTGGAATGCCCTCCCTCCTGAACTCTGCCTTGACCAACCCTTCTTAACTCTAGTGCTTTCCCTCTGTTAATTATTTCCTATTTATCCTGTATTTAATTTACTTTGTATATATTTGTTTATATGTTCTCTCTTCTAATATATTATAAGTGTCTTGAGGGCAGGGACTGTCCTTTGCCTCTTTTTATATTCCCTAGTACTTGTATATGGCCTGACATGTAGTAGGGACTTAGTAAATGCTTGCTGAAAGAATAAATGAATAATAAACTAGATGTTAATGAGCCACAGTTATTTATCTGGAATATCAGGGTAACCTTTAAGGCATTGCACCTACAATATTACTTTGACACTAGCATATTTCCCCAAACACTTAAAATTCTACCAGATTTTATCCAAACCAGCCCTTTAAATTGTTTAATTCTCTTTAATAAAATACTTCCTGTTTACTTGAGATATGCGTCGTATATGCTAACCAACATTGCTTTTCATAACACTGTATGTGATACAAATTTGAATTTGTAATGTTTCTATTATGACTAACGAGATACATTGTAATGTTCTTTTAGTTAAAAGATTCGGTATGAGGAAGTGTTAATGGCTTTAAGAGGTTTTTGTGGGTGATGCTGTCATTGGCTTATAAGTAGACTAAAGATGAATTAAATTTCTAAAGCTCTTTTTTTCAAGCAAAGATTCAATATTGCATTTGAGACGCAAATATTATTTTCACTCTAACTCAAGGTATTTTATATCATTTAACTTCATAGTATTATGCATTTTTAATTATTTTTAAAACCATAAATTTTTTAAAAATTATTATTTTTTTATCTAAAATATTTTAAATATCTGTTCACATAGCAATGCTAAAACCATCATTTCACAGTGTTTCATAATTAGGTGATTTAGTAAATAAGAAACATCTTTTACTAAACATTTAAATTGCCCATTTCAAATTTGGTATATTAAAGCAATAGTTATATGTTTATGGTATAGACAGAATTTTTCCAGTTAAGTAAAATTGAAAATGTATACTAATATAGCAGTTTCATCCTGAAAACATTAGTTTGTCATTTCAATTTAAAGTTTATCAACAAAGATTGATTTAAACTTTATTCTTTGCTTTTTAAATGTTTGAGGGTTTTTCTTTTCTTTTAATTGATTCAATCCTATCTCACTTGGCAAGTGTAAGTTTGTTTCTCATTTTTGAATGAATTTGCTTAGCAAAGCAATTGCTACGTATCAATAACAAGAACTTAAAATTGTAACACTTTCTCACAAATACCAGGAATTCCAGTGTTGTATGCACAGGTTTCTATATAGTATTGCTAGTGGCTGATGTTGGAAGAACTAAAAATATATTTGTATGTGCACAACAAAAATATTGGCTAGTTATTTTACATTTCTTGGCAATGCAGTTTTTAAATGTTTACTATATTTACATGTGTGTGTATTCATACATACATACATACACATATTATGTATATGTGTGCATCCCCTTATGGACAATCAAGGTCTCTGATGTTAAAGCCAGCTAGGAAGAATTATGTTATGAATTTTATTTCATTTAAATAAGTTAAACTATTTCAAGTGAGATAATTGTAATAAAAATAATACCTTTCCAAATTTTAGATTAGCACATAGTATTATTCGAAGAGCATAGATTTTTGGGTTTTGGGTTTTTGGTATAAACTTATGAGAAGGACAAATGTTGGAGAGGATGTGGAAAAATTGGAACACTAATGCATTGTTGGTGGAGTTGTGAATTGATACAACCATTCTGGAGAGCAATCTGGAACTATGCCCAAAGGGCTATAAATAATTGCATACCCTTTGACCCAGCAATACCACTATTGGGATTATATCCCAAAGAGATTACAGAAGTAGGAAAAGGTCCCATAT
>CM053588.1:238673958-238712231 GCA_028646515.1 Pseudochirops corinnae | reverse complement strand
ATTTTGACAGAATTATTCTCTTCAGAGTGCTTTTGAGATTCTTTCTCCATCTGGCAAAGGCGACTTTTGAAGGCATTCTTCTCCTCATTGGCTTTTTGGGCCTCTTTTGTCATTTGAGTTAATCTATTTTTTAGGGTGTTGATTTCTTCAGTCATACTACTGACTCTCTTTTCATGATTTTCCTGCAACATTCTTATTTCTCTTCCCAATTTTTCTTCCACTTCCCTTATTTGGTTTTTAAAATCCTTCTTCAGCTCATCTCTAGCTTTAAGGCATTCTTCATGCTTACTGGAGGCCCCTGGTGGGGGTGCTCTGGCTGCGCTCTCCTCCTCCCTCTCTCTCCCCTGACCTTTCTTTTCCCCAAAGAAGGAATCTAGGGTTTAGGAGCTGTTCCTACTTTGCTTCTTATGCCTATTCTTACTCATGGTTGTTCAGACCGTGATTTTTTTTTAAATCTCTGTGGGGCTCTGCTTCCAGAAGGGAAAGCTCTGTTCCAAATCGCTGCGGTCCTCCCGGATGCTGTAGCTCTCAGGAAGATGCTGGGACTCTTCCTACTTACTTCCGGCTGACTGGATACTGAAGACTCCAAGACCGAGGCCCAAGACAACGATCCGGGCCGCTCAACGCGAGAGCACTCGCCTGAGAACAATCGCTCAGTCCCCCTGCTGTCTGCAGGCCGCGCGGGCGGGAAGCTACAACGCAGAGGCGGCTGCAAAACCTCTGCCTTTCGCTTTTCCTCTCTGAAGGCCTTTCAGCCGGACTGCTTTACTCTCCTAAATTCGCAATTTCCACTGACCTAGTTCTGAACCCTGCTCAATGCTGCCGCTAATCTGCTCACCAGAGAGGCTCCTCTGTTCCTCCCATCCAGCTGCCCCCGGGGCACAGCCGCGGCTTCAGGCCAGGCTGGTTTGGGTTCGCAGTGCTGATATGGTTCCTCGTAGCCGAGCTGACTTTAGTGGGAAGTATCTTTGTGTGCGTTTTGGAGTTCTAGGATTGGTTTAGAGTCCTATTTTATGGGTATTTTGGGGTGGCTATGTGAGAGCTGCGATATATTGCTGCTGCTATGCCGCCATCTTGGCTCTGCACCCCCCCCCCCAAAGATTTCTTAATTGCCAAATCTGGTAGAATTTTCTCAGTCCTCATCTTTCTTAGTCTCTATCATGTATTTGACACTGCTGACCACATTTTCCTTCTGGAAATTCTCCTCTCTCAATTTTCATGACACTACTTGCTCCTCCTCAGTCTCCTCAAATCTGACCTAAAACATTTATTAGCTGTGTGACCCTGAGCAAGTCATTTAACCTCTCTTTGCCTCAGTTTCCTCAACTATAAAATTGAGATCATAATACTACCTACCTTGTAGGGTTAGTGTGAGGATCCAATGAGATAATATTTGTAAAGTGCTTTGAACAGTTCCTGGAAAATAGCAGGCATCATATAAATGCTTAATCTCTTCCCTTTACTGGCTCATGATCCATATCAAGTCCCATAACTGTTGGTGTTTATAGAGACTCTGCCTGTGTCTTCTTCTCTTCTCTTTCTACATACTTTCTTGGCAGCCTCATCAGCTCCCATGGGTTTAATTATTGACTTTATTCAGATGACCCATGGACAAGTATATCCAGTTCCACTCTCTCCTCTGAACTTCAGTCCCATATCACTCGGCCTGTCAGATATTTTTAACTAGATAGCCCATAGGCATTTATTTTAAAATTTTAAAATTTTATTTTTTCCCAATTACATATAAAAACAATTTTTAACTTTCATTTTTTGTTTTTTAAATTGTGAGTTCCAAATTCTCTCTCATCTTCTCTCCCCAGGCAAGCAATTTGATAAAGTTTATACATGTGCAGTCATGCAAAACATATTTCCATATTAGTCATGCTGTGAAAGAAAATGCAGGTTAAAAAAAAAGAATGAATTTTAAAAAAAGAATGCATATTTCAATCTATATTCAGATTCCATCAGTTCTTTTTCTGGAGGTAAATAACATTTTTTGTGATGGTCTTGGATCTTTGTATTTCTGAGAGTAGCTGAGTCATTTGTAATTGATCATTGTACAATATTGCTGTTACTGTGCATAATATTCTTCTGGTTCTACTCACTTCATCTTGCATCAGTTCATATAGGTCTTTTTTGAAAGCATCCTGCTCATCATTTCTTATAGCACAATAATACTCCATCACAGTCATAGATCACAACTTGTTCAGTTATTCCCCAATTCATAAGTGTCTCCTCCCATAGGCATTTCAAACTCAACATGTCTAAAACATCAAGGTCCACACCATTCTTTCAGGCTTCTGTTTTCATAGCCTTCATGTCATCCTCAATTTCTCTCTCTTCAGTTACCAAATCTTTCCACTTCTACCTAAACAACATCTCTTGTATCTGACCTCTTCTCTCTACTCCTCTCAGCACCACCTTAGTTCAGTTACATGTAATTTACACTAAGTATTGCAATGGCCTCCTAGTCTTCATACCTCAAGACTTTCTTCACTCTAGGTCATCCTCCGCATTATAGTCAAAGTGATTTTGCACAGATCTAACCATGTCATTACCCTGCTCACTAAATTCCAGTAGCTCCCAACTGATTCTAGGAGAAAAGAGAAATTCCACCACTAAGATTTTAAAGCCCTTCACAATCTGGCCCCAACCTATCACTCTAGCCTCATTTTACACTACCTTCTACTTTCCCCATGCTGCAATCTAGATGATTTGACCTTTTCTCTGTTCTTCAAACATGACAGTCCACATCCCATCTCTGTACCTTTGCCTTGGATTGTTCCTCATGCCTTGAATGTAGTCCTGCTTCATCTCTGCCTCAATGCCTCTCTTCTTTTAAGACAGCCCTCAAGCACCATCTTCTATAGGAAGCCCTTCATGAGCTTCCCAAGTGGTAACGACTCCCCTCTCTATGTTGTATACTGATTTGCATTTATTTCTTCCTATTTATTCTGTATATGTATCTACATGTACATATACACACATACAGAGAGAAAGAGAGAGAGAGAAAGGTAGAATGTTAGCTCTTTGAGAATAAGGACCAATTCACTTTTTTGCTTTTGTATCCCTAGTCCCTATCCAGCGTTTGGTGACTGATAGACTGAAGAACATAGGAAAAGATTTGGGAGAGGTAATTGTAACTGGTCTGTTAAGCTGACAACAAAGGAACTGATTCTAATCTTGGAAGTTTTTCTCTAGAATCTTGTTGGCTCTTTTTGCCTCAGTCAGAGTTCCACACTGGAATGAGCAGAATTGAGCTCATTTCTAAAAGGAACATCAGTTGCCATGAAAGAATTCAGGTTAACACAACATCCAACACATAAATCAGTCAATAAGCATTTAATAAGCACTTACTATGTACGAGGCATGGTGTAACATACTAAGAAATAAAGGCAAAAACAGTTTCTGGCCTTGAGGAGCTCCCCTACCAGTAGGGGAGAAACATGAAAATAACTAAACCCACACAAGATACATTCAGAATTGATGAGAGAGAGGAAGGTATTAGCAGTTGGGGAGTCTAGGGAAAGTCACCTGAAGAGGGTAGAGTTTGAGCTGAGTCTTGAAGGAAGCCGGGGAAAATAATGTAGCAGTGAAGCGGGAGAGTACCCTAGGGACAGGAGAGAGCTGAAGCAAAGGTACACAGGTGGGAAATGGAGTGTTATGTCTGATATAGGCCAATGCACCTATATCATAGAGTATGTGGAGAACATGAAGTATAACACTGGAAAGGTAGAAAAGAAATATAGGTTATGTTGTTCAGTCATTTCCAACTCTTTTTTTTTCTCGCTTTTTGGAGGGGGGAAGGCAGAGTAATTAGGGTTAAGTGACTTGCCTAAGGTTACACAGCTACTAAGCATTAAGTGTCTGAGGCCTGATTTGAACTCAGGTCCTCCTGACTCCAAGGCCGGTGCTCTATTCACTGCATCACCTAGCTGCCCTGGTATCCAATCCCATTTGGGGTTTTCTAGGCAAAGAAACTGTAACAGTTTGCAATTTCCTTCTCCAGCTCATTTTACAGATGAGGAAACAGAGGCAATCAAGGTTAAGTGACTTATCCAAGGTCACACAGCTAAAACGTGTCTGAGGCTAGATTTGAACTTGGGAAGATGAGTCTTTCTGATTCTAAGCCCAGTGCTCTATTCACTGTGCTACCTAGTTGCCCGTATAGGTCATGAAGGACATTAAATATTAAATAGAGGACTTTATATTTGGACCTGGAGTTAATAGGGAACCATTATCCACAATTTAAGAAAATAACTTGGGCAAGTAAGTGGAAGACGAGAGTAGGAAAAGATTTGAGGCAGGAAGACCAGTTAGTTGGTTATTGTAATAGTCCACTTGAACTAAAATGACGGTTGTGTGGATGGGAAAAAGGAAGTATACAAGTGACATAGAAGTAGAAAAAAGCAACACTTGGCCACAGATTTGATACGCGGAGGTGAGTGAGTGTGAAGAGATGAGGATGGCCCTGAGGCTGTAGGTCCAGGTGACTGGCAGGATAGTGGTGTCCTCAGCAGTAACAGGGAAGTTAGAAAGAGGAAGGTTTGGGGAAAGATGAGTTCTTTTGGGAGTATGTTGAGTTTGAGGTGCCTAGGAGACACTCAGTTCAAGATATCCAAAGGGTAGATAGCGATGTGAGACGGGAGTAAGGGAGACACCAGGGCTAGAGATACAAAACTGCGAATTGTATGCATAGAAATGATAACTGAACCATTGAGAGCTGATGAAACCACCCACCGTGACAGTAGGGAGGAGAAAGAGAAGACAGAAGGAAGCTGTGGAGGGCATGGTTAGTGGGTATGGGGGGAGATCCAGCAGAAGAGACTTAGAAGGAGGGGCCAGACAGGTAGGAGAAGGAAGGAGGAGGGAGCAATATCGTGAAAATGTGGAGAGGAGAGGGTATCCAGGAAGAGATGATCAACAGTGTCAAATTCTGTAGAAAAGTCAATAAGGATGAAGACTAAGAAAAGGCCATTAGATTTGGCCATGGCAAGATCACTTGGTAACTTTGGAGAGCGCATGAATGATTAAGTTGGAGGTCAGAATGTAGAGGATTTGGGAGCTGATGAGAGTAGAGGTAGAGGCACCCAGTTTATGAGATTTCCTCAAGGAATTTAAACACAAAGAAGAAAGATCTGAGACAATGGGTAACAGGAATGGTAAGATTAAATGAGAGCGTTTTTGTTGTTTTTTAGGATGAGAGGTGTGTTTGTAGTCAACAGGGAAGAGCCAGTAGACAGAAAGATAGAATTTATGCATTCATGTGTGTGTGTGTGTGTGTGTGTGTGTGTGTGTGTGTGTGTGCATGCGCGCCCAGAACTTAACACAATACTGCAGGTGAGGTCTGACAAAGACAGAGTACAAAGGCATATAGACACCTCTCCTTCCCCTTTTGCCTCCTCCCCTCCCTCCTTCCTCCATTCCCATAAGCTATGACCCCCTTAATGCAGCCCAAGATCTCCTTGACTTTTTCAGGTACCACATCACATTTATATTGAAATTGTTGATCTCTCTTCAGAACTACCATGCCCAAGAGTAAGTCTTTACATTGATCACTATTGAATTCCACCTTTTTAGATTCAACCCAATGCTCTTGCCTGTCAAGGTCTTTTTATATACCGACTGTCATCCAGTATGTTATCTCCTTGTCCCTCCCAATTTTGTGTCATCAGCAAATTTGATGAGCATATTGCCTTTATCTAAGTCATGGAGAAAAGTGTTAAACAGCCCAGGCTCAAACACAGATCTCTCAGGTCCTCCACCAGGCTGTCCTGTCACACTGACGTGGAACCATTAATGACTAATTCATCTTGGCCAACTAGATACCCACTTACTTATAATGACTATCAAGTCCCTCTTAGTCATTTTTGTTCTGTCATTTCCAGTGCAAAATTCATTCTATTTAGCAAGAAAAAGAAGAAACAAAAAAGGAATTGATATATTTTGCTTTTTAGTCAGTTGTCCTCATTCTGCCAAAGCAAAGATCCTATCAATTCTTTGCTCCTGCTTTTTCTTTTGATATTATTAATCCTACACCTACCTTCTACCTACCTTTCCTCACTGTCCATAGCTCATTCTGAACTTTAACATTCAACACTATTGATACAGGATTGTGCCACACTTGGATATTCATCTCCTGGTTACCTTGCTTTGCTTCTATCTTGTAGACCTTTCAAATTTAACTATAAATAGGTTGATGAGTTTGTATGCAACCACATATGTCTCTTCAGACAAATCTCATTTTCCTTCTCACTGAAATTACTTCCCTTTGTATCTTTAGAATTTCATTCTAGAACCATGGTCCCTAAACTTTTTTCTGTGTGTCATGGGTCCCTGTGGAAGTCTGGTAAAATCCATGAATACCTTTTAAGAACAAATGCTTTTACATGACTAAAGGAAATGTTAAAATTCAGTTAGAAGTTAGTGAAAATAAAGATGTAATTTTTTCCCCATCCCATCCAGGGATGCCCGGAAATCTGAGACCCATGGACAATAGTTTAAGGATCCTGTAGTATACAGCATCTCTCATCCCTCCTGGGTTAACTTTCCTTGTCAAATTTTAGTCCATGGGATCCTAAGTGTCTTTTCTCTGAATCCTTTGAAATTCACTTTTTCAAAAACTCAGGTACATAGAAGACTATGCCCAGATTTCCTTTACTTCTCTATCTCAAATTCTAGGAGAGAACTGCCAAGGATTCTCATGATTTTCATATCAGCAATGAGCCAGAACAGAATTTCCCCTTATTGGTTCATCTATCTTTTAAAGAATGAAATTGTTACTAAGACAAATCAAGAAGTTATTAGTTGATTGTGCTATAAGAAATTATGAAGGAGGCAGACTCACTAAGTATCTTCTGGATCCTATTGACATAATAAACCTCACTACTTTGACTGAAAAAAAAAAAGAAATTTTGAAGGGAGTTGTTTCAGAGAAACCTAGGAAGACTTGTATGAACTGGTGAAAAGTGAAGTAAAAACCAAGAGAACAATTTATACAGTAGCAACATTGTAAAGGCAAACATTTTTGAAAGTTATTCTGATCAACGTAATGACCAACCACAATTCCAAAGGGCTCATTCATAATGGAACATGCTATTAACAGAGAGGAAATAGATTCAGAGTGTAGACTGAGATAGCTAGCAAGGAGGGAGGTGAGGATGGGGAAGAAGTGCATGTAGCAGCCAGTGCAGATAATTTTTTTGCTTGATTGTTTGCAACAGGGGTTTTGTTTTTCTTATTTTCTCAAGATTGGGCGGGGGGGGGAGGGAGAAGGAAGATAAAGTGGACCTGAAAAATGAAATAAAATTGAATTTTTTTAAAGGAAGGAAGGGGAAGAAGGAGAGAAGAAAGGAGGGAGAGAGGGCAAGAGAAGAGAAAGGAGGGAGAGAGAAAGGAAGGAGGCAGAGAAAGAAGGAGGGAGAGAGGGAGAGAAAAGAGAGAGAGGGAGAGAGGAAGGAGCAAGGGAAAAAGGAAGGGAGGGAGAGAAAGAGAGAGAGAGAGAGAGAGAGAGAGAGAGAGAGAGAGAGAGAGAGAGAGAGATATTCCAGCAGATGCCAAAAAAAATTAGATTCTTTCCATCAAACCTCTGTTCTAGGCTTATGATCTGTTTTTCCTCTATGTCCTCTACAGGGGGTTTGTACTATATGCCTATGACAAAAGCACTTTTGTTTCTCCCTCCATTGACCTTCACCCAAACATACTTCCTACCTTTTGTTCCTGGATTGCCACAGCTGAGTATACCTTCTTGATAAGCAAAGATACTACACCCCAGTCCCTTTTACCTATTGTTTCTTTTGAATATATTTTATTTATCCAGAGCCAAGACCCAGTCATGAGTTTCACCTTACCAAATCTCAAAGATATCTATTAGGTCAAATTTGCCTAATTGGTGCCTAATTGTGGGGTATTCGTATCTAGACATTCGAGGCCATGGGTTTTACTACTGGCTTTACTACTGATTTTACTACTACTGGAAGTGTTTGCAAAGGGGTTTTATAATTCAATGCTTCTTAAACTGGGTCACAACTTCATACGTTTAAGATGTGCTGAATGGGTCACAAGTGGAAAAAGTTTAATAAGCCCTGCATATACACTATTTCATTTCATAAGAATGATATTATTCTGAAATTAAAATTTTAAATAAATTTAAATAAAATCTGACCCAGGAATTACACCACTTTGAGATTTTCCTGGCCATATGTCAGCACAGGATCTATGTACTGAGATATGTTGGAGCTAATTGATTTGCCCAGGTCATACAGACACTTAGAGTCAGAGGTAGGATTTGAATTCAGGTTTTCCTGACTCTAAATCTCTATTAATAATAGCTACATTTATTATACTGCTTTAAGGTTTATGAAGCACTTTACAAATATTATCTCATTTTATCCTCACAACAACACTGGGATATAGATACTTATTATTCTCATTTTACAGATAAAGAATTTGAAGCAGGTAGAGGTTAGGTGACTTGTCTAGAACAACTCAGTAAGCATCTTGGGCTGGATTTGAACTCAGGTCTTCCTGACACTAAGTCCAGTGTTTTTTATCCTCTGCCCAACCTAGCTATCTCTGCTATGTTGCTTCTGGGTTTCTGTCAAATTTAATGGAAAAGACCATTTATTTGGTATGCCTTATTTCTCAATCATGGTGAGTAAATTAGGTTTTTATGGCATGTAGTGGACAGTCAACTAGACAGACTTTGGAAGGCTGGGTTTGAATCTCAACAATAACCATTGTGATGATGGTGATGATGATGGTGATGATGGTGATGTGTGCCCTTGATCAATAAATGTTTATTAAGAATCTAGTAAGTACTCAGCTGCTGTGAATATAAAGACAAAAGTGTAACAGTCAGTATCATAGGATAATGAACATGGAGTGGAAGTAACCTCAAAGGACATCTAATCAAACTCTCTCATTTTACAGATAAAGAAACTGAGACTCAGGGGGTTAAGTAGTTTGTCTAAAGTCACACAGGTGGAGCTTGCATTGGACTGGCAGAAATTAGACATATTGGTATATGCAAAATAAATACAAGGTGATTTTGGGAGAAGAGGCATCAGAAGCTGAGGGGATCAGAAAATGTTTCATTGAGGAGGTGACAGCTGAATTAAGCTTTGAAGATAACTAGGGATTTTAAGAGGTGGAGGTGAAGATGGAGTGCATTCCAGGCTTGGGGCATGGGATATGGGGCATGGGAATGGGAGAGAAAACATGTATGAGGAACAGCAAGAAGGCAAATTTAGCTCGAGCCAAAGTTTATGAAGGGGAATTATATGTAATAAGACTAGAAAGGTAGGTAGGAACCAGCTTGTGAAAGGTTAAAAATGTCAAACAGAAGTATGTATATTTGATCTTAGAGTTAATAAAGGAGCCAGTGGAGTTTACCCAGAAAGAGAATGCCATGGTCAGATTTTACTTTAGAAAAACCACTTTGAAAGATATGTGGAGGATGGATTGGATAGGGGAGAGATGAGGCAGGAAAATGAGTTATATGGTGGTGGCTTTGTGAGTAGAGATAAAGAACCAGATATAAGAAAGGTTGTAGAAGTCAAAATCAATATGACTGGCAATTGACTGGATAGGAGGGTGAGGAAGAGTGAGTAGCTGAGGATGACCCTGAGATTGCAGACCTCCATGACTGGAAGAATAGGGGCATCCTCCACAGCAAAGGGGATGTTCAGAAAGGAGGTGGGTTTGAGATGAAAGGGAAATAAAGAGAACAAGTTCATTTTGGACTTTGTGAAGCCTCCAGGGCACCTTGTCCAAGATGTCCAACAGGTTCTTATTGACATGAGACCATGTGACTTAACGTCTTATAGTCTCTATTTCTTCAGGTCTGGTGTCAAATGGAGAGAATCGTTCCTCCAGTGCCTACGTCACAGAAGTGTTGTTAAGACATCAGCTGCTATAATGACAGATATGTGCAGGAAAGATTATATATAAGTAGAAGTTTTGTAGCTTTATATCTTTTGCGGACTAAGAGAATTTTTATGTAAAAGAATTCTATGTTGAATCATTTTTTTTGGAAATACCCTAAATTGTTATTTCTCCTTACATTGTGATAGCCCCACTGTTTTTCTTATTCTACTTCACTTCGTATCAACTGTTTTTTTCAGTCGTGTCTGACTCTTTGTGACATCATTTGGGGTTTTCTTGACAAAAATACTGAAGTGGTTTGTCATTTCTTCTCCAGCTCATTTGACAGATGAAGAAACTGAAGCAAACAGGGTTAAGTGACTTGCCCAGGGTCACACAATTAGTATCTGAGGCCGGATGTGAACTCAGGAAGATGAATCTTTCTCACTCCAGACACTATGACACCATCTAACTGTCCCAAAACACAGGAAGAGGTTTTCTAAAAGAGAGGGGCATCTTGGTACAGAGGTCAGAAGACAAGCTCTGCAGTCAAAGGATCAAAGTTGAAATCCTGCATCTCATACTTGCCTACCTCCCACATAGAAGATAAATCTATCAACCTCCCCAATTCTAAGTCTAATTCTAATTCTAATTCTAAGATCCTATCTGTTTATGGATGAATTTACAATGTCAGTTGCATCCAGGAGAAGGAAAGAGGCTAACTCTTGTTAGTTGTAGTTTGGATTCTTGAAGTCTGGAACTTAAAGGCAGTTTGAAAAATAACTAGCAGTTAGATTCCTATTGTGTCTGCTCAATTAAAAAAATATAAAAATAATATCTTAAGGTAATTACGCTATCAGTAAGAAAATATTTGAGCATTTTTTTTCTTGCAACGGTGATAGAGTTCCACTAATCTACCTGCTATCTCTGACCCTGGTACAACCAAAATATGCATTTGTAAGAAAGCTTGTTTGGGTTAGGAACATCTTCAATGACTATCTAGGACCTAGCCTATTGACCTGGTTCTTGGTCCTTGAATTTCCTCATACCAGGCCCTCACTAATTGAATTCCTAAGACACAGGAAAGTAAATACAGGAAAAGTGATGACACCAGAAATAATATTGGTATTGGTCCAAGTCTCTTGCACATGGGTTAAGCATTACTGAATAGTTCAAACTGTTTTAATACCATTTAAAAGCATCCATTCAGGAATTTTTCATTGTTGCTGGGGAAGAAAATCTGCCTGTAGCTGGGGGAGGAAGGAAGGGAAAGATATTGAGAAGAAAGAAAAGTGTCGTTGACCCTTCAGCCTGAAAGAGAAATATAGACTATGATGTAAGAAAGTACTGCAATTATAGTAGAGAAAATCCTGCACCAGCAGGTGGACCCAGAGTCAAGCTATTTGCAGGTGAAACGTACAGTATTGGGAATACTCCTTATTGCTCTTAGATCCTGAGATTTCCCCCACTTCTTTATTCTCTGCTTTATTTCCTTCCAGCTAAGACTTTCTAGAATAAAACTCTAATGTGTAATATGAAGTGTGACATAATCTCTTTTAGTACTTTCTTTAGATATCATATAAAGTAAAAATGATTGTATATTTAAAATTTATTCAATCCAGTCTAAACTGAAGTCACCGTTTTCCACAAAATTTTCTTTGAGTGAAGATAAAACTCTAGTACACATTGTCTTGTCACAGAAATATTATCTTCAACTCCTCATTCTCTTATATTGAACCAGTTGCTCTGAGAGTAGTAAGCATGGCAGAGATGAGAGCAATATTGTGAAGGCAGAAATATCAAGACTTGACGTATTGGGACCAAACAGGTGACCACTGCCATAGACCTTAGTTCTGGTCCTTATCACCTCTTACCAGGACTATGGCAATGGTCATTTGATTGATCCCACCAAACTTAATTAATTAATTAATTTAATTAATCTCTCCACTTAAAATCATCCTCTACACAGCTGCTGAAATGATGAGGCAACTAGGTGGTGTAGTGAGTCAGGAAATTCTGAATTCAAATCTGGCCTCAGACACTTACTAGTTTCTGACTCTGGACAGGTCACCTAACCCCTGTTTGCCTCAGTTCCTCATCTATAAGATGAGAACTCACCGGAGAAGGAAATGCAAACCACTCCACTATCTTTGCCAAGAAAATGTTGTGTATGAGGATCACATGGAATCAGAAGTGACAACAACATAGCTTCTGAAATGATTTTTCCTTATTTGTAGATCTAATTATGGTTCTACAATAAAATATTAATTCCTCTGTTTATTTTTAAAAGCCCTTTATAACCTAGCCCAAACCTACATTACTCCTCTTTTCACACTCTATGATCTAGGTAAACTGGCGTTACTGGCATGTAGTCCTTCATCTTCCAGATCCTCATGCCTGGGACTCTCTTCTCTTTACTGCCCTGTAGAATCCCTTACTTCCTTCCAGACTCAGCTCTACAAGAACTTTTCTTGACTTGCCCAATTATTTAATTTCTCTTGTTTTTATTTTTATTTATTAAATTATTTTATATAATTATATGTAATATACAAATATCTAATAATTATATAATGAAAGTATTATTTATTCGTATGTGTTTGTATATGTATGTGTTGCCTCTTCTAATAGAATGGGAACTCCATGAGAGCAGGGACTATTTCATTTTTATTTTAGTGCTCTAGCACATGACAAGTCCTGGAACATTACAGGCACTTAATAAATATTTATTTGATGCTTATTTCTATGACTTGTTCTTTGACCCTGTCATTATTTACAATTCCATTATTTACTGAAGAAGTTAATTGATTCTGTATCATTTTATGATTGATTCTATTCCATAATTGATCCTATCCTGTATTACTGCCCTATTTTGTAGGATTGCTCAAGCCATATTTCTTTGTCTCTTTGCCTATGAGCTAAATCGTTCTATTCTTACCTTAAGAAAATTTGTTACCCTTGAGGGATGCAGGTGGACACCAGGGAGTCTGGTCTAGTACCTTCATACCACCAAACTATCTTTCAAGGATGGTTGGTTTGTTATCCAAAGAAGTCTGGTCCAATATCTCTAACCTTGCAGATGCACTCAAACAATGAACATTTCTTTGTCACAGGAGGGAAGGAGGGGGTTGTTGCTGGCTTTTCATTCCTAATATCCAACCAATTGCATTGTCTTCCCCATCTACCCAACTCTGTATTCCCCCAAACTATATGAAGTCTAGTAAGCCCTACCTCAAAGTCTTTGGTCATTGAGGGAGACCACAGACCCAATTTGCTGGTTACTACTAGCCTAATAAATTGATCATTGTCTCTCAGTTTACCTTAATTTTCAAATGTAGCATTACTCTTTATTTAGGGTTGTATCATTTGCTTGTGTTTTCTTTGTTGATTGCTATTTTTATTGCATTGAGATAAAGAACATAACATTTTTAACATATATGCCTTTTTACAACCACTCATGATTTTATTTATGCTGTAGAACCTCTTTAATTTTTGCAAAGATAGTGTGAGACCTGCCAAAGATGCATATTCTCCAGCCCTCTACCTGAATCCTGACTCTGCCACTTACCACCTTTGGGACCTCAGGAAACTCACCTAACATCAGGGAGCTTCAGTTTTCTCATCTGTAAAGAAGAGGTAGAGAGGTTGGACTAGGTGATATATAAGGACCTTCCATTTCTTAATTGTTGAGTCATCTTTGTTGCTGTTATTTTTTTTTAACCAATTAGCAACATTTGACAAAAAGAAATCCTAAAAGTAATATTTTTTAAAAATAATTTTTAAATTGATACCTGTTTTCACGGGTGAAACTATATAGCATATCAATGATCCTTGTTTGTTAGAACAAAAATCAGCCTTTTTAGCATCAACATATTGCAACCGATAATGTAACACAATGATCTAAGAAAAATGCAAAATGGCAGGTGATCCAAAGAGTAATGGAAGACCTATGGTAGGAGGAAGTACTAATGATGCTTTATGATTGAGAAGTAGAATAAAAGACATCATTAAGAACTTGTGTGACCAGAAAAGAAAGTGGACCTATCCCAAATAAAGGAGAGACTGGGGATTCAGCTTTGGTGCCCTTTAGATATTAAAAGAATCATCTTGCTACTATGGCACACTGGAGACATAAATAAAGGAATTATGAAAAGACACATAGAAGAATCCCATAGGACTGGGAGACATAGAGTTACAATCTGCTTCAACAGAAGGAGTATTTGTTTAATATTAATGATGATAGCTAGCATTTATGCATTTATTTAGCATGTTAGGTTTGCAAAGTCCTTTACATATGTGTTCTCATTTAATAACATGATTAAAATCACCAATACAACTAGGTGACTCAGTGGAAAGAGTACTAGACCTGGAGACATGACGGCCTGAGTTCAAATTCAGCCTCAGATGCTTAAGAGCTATGTGACCCCAGGCAAATTGTTTTAACTTTATTTGCCTCAGTTTCTTCATCTGTACAACTGGGATAAAAATAGCACCTATAGCCTTTTCTCTCTTCATCTAAACACACACACACACACACACACACAAAAACAAACAAACAAACATATGCACACACATACCCTCAGCCTCTGTTGGTCTGTCTCTTGATGAACTCATCAACTCACATGGTTTGGATACCACTACCACCTCCATAAAGATGACTACCTTCCCCTCTCCCCTAAACCTCAATCTTGCATCAACTGTTGGACATCATCACCATCATGATAATTGTCATCATAGATAGGATTTATATTGATCTTTAGTTTTGAAGTTTGTAATGTGCTTTGTGTTTGTTAATTCATCTTATCCTCATCTAATCCTCTGAGGAAGGTGATATTATTATTCCCATTTTACAGATGAGGAAACTGAGGTGCAAGGAGGTAAAAGGAACTTGCTCAAGGTCACACAGCTAACAAGTGTCTGGGGTTGGTTTCAAATATCTCCTGACTTCAAGACTTACATTCTATCCACTGAGCCACCTAGCTCCCTCCAGAACATTGTATAGGTATCTCAGTCAACACGTACAAAACAGAACTCCTTATCTTTTCCCCTAATTCTCCCCTCCCTCCCAACTTCCTAAATCTTTTGAGGGTAGCTCCCTTCAGCTCACCCAGCTTCAGAATAATCAACCGCCATATGCAATCAATTGCCAAGTCTTACAGATTCTGCCTCACATGTGTTAGATATGTCCCTTTTTATCTACTCACACCATGACCATCCTGGTTCAGGTGCTCATCACCCCATGCGTGGATTACTGTGATAATCTCCTTACATTCAGTCTCTCCCTTCTCCAATCTAACCATATATAGCTGCTCAAGGCTGGAACTTAATAAATATTGTTATATTGTTTTTACTGTACTACACAGCTGGTTTCTTGCCTGCTATAACCAGGGACCCATTTATTTAATCAATAAGCAATTATTAGGCACCTAAAATCAGGCACTGTGCTAGGCAATGGGGACACAAATAAAAATGAAAGACTTTGCCTCAAGGAGTTTACATTCTGCTAGGGAAAAAAAACAACCTGTATGTGATATGCCAAGCACATCAAACCATCGCCACCACCACCACCTTGACTACTATTTTTCCTCAAACGCTGATTGAGATAGCTCAGGACCCTGAACCCAAGAGCCTTTGGAATAGCAGTGCCCCCTAAACTTCTGCTTCCAGCTCAGATCCCACAGACAGTATTGAGGGGAGAAATACTTGTGGAGAAGGGATCCACTTTCTTCATCAACTTTAGCAACAACTGATAACCAACTGTCACCCATGGGCATAGATGCACAAAGACCATGAGAGTGTTAACACCCCCCAGGAATGGTCCTGCTTCCAGTCCAGCCTTCACAGTTGTCATCAAGGAAAGTAGCTAATATGGAGAAGGAATCTGTCATCTCCACCAACTGCTAACCAACTACCACTCACAGGACCCCCAAGTCATCCTAGCTGAAGCAGCAATGTACTCTGAGACAGAGAGATGGGAGGCAGCCTGTACCAGGCAGCCCAAACCACCAGGACCACCTTGACCAGTATCTCTCTCAGACCCTGATGGAGACAACCCAGAATCCTGAAACTGAGAGTCTTTGGAATAGTAATGCTTCCAATTCACTGTCAAATGGTTCAACATCAGAAACTGATGACTGTGGAAATGAGGGCCAAGAAGAGGCATTGCTATCTTCTTTGCTGCTGCATCCTAAGGACTATGGGATTTTTCCATTTGATTTGCAGTCGAAACTCTTTCTGTATGTATTGTCTCCCCCATCAGAATGTGAGCTCCTTGAAAGCAGGGATTGTCTTACTTTTTTTTGTTTCCCTGGGACAGTGCTTTGCACATAGTAAATGATTAACAAATGCTTTATTTATTAATTTCTAAACAAATGCAAGGCATATATGTGTGTATATATTATGTATGTGCAAAACAAATTATTATATCATCTTGAACTACTACTCATCAATCTATGCACCTATATGCAAGAAGTATTCTTATCCACAAATATAAAATTTTTTAAAAGCAAACAATTTATACCATTCTGAAAAGTTCCTAACTAGCAAGAGGATAGTCATTAAATATGTGAACTCTAAAAATCAAAATAAAAAAATAAGGGCTTTGTGAAAGCAGGACTACTTCTGGGTCATTAAAACAATCTGTTTATAGAACTATTTCACTCTTGGATTATTGTGATCACCCCTTTTTGCATCTAGTCTCTCTAAGATCTATTTTACACACTAATTTGAGATGAATTTTCTTCAAACACATTTCCATGCTGTCTTCTTAAGTCTTGCTTTTCCCTGCCTCCTGTTTCCAGCTTACTGCCTGCTCAGACCATTGATTTCTGTGTTTGCCGTGACCAGGTTGCCTAACTGGTTTTGTACCCTAATAATTGCTTGATTCTTCTGTCTTTGTTTGAATTCTCTTGTCCTATATCCTTAATCTGTAGCTGAAACTGAAAGGACATCATGACAGAATTAGTGTCTGTCCTATTGTGTTTGTTTATGTGTCTGTGTTCTTGTGTGTGTCAGTGTAGACTTGTGAAGGTATCTTGCCTCTAGAGCTAGATTTGTAAACCACTTGAAAGCATCGTCTACACTCCACCACTGTATTCTCCAAAGGTGCTACCCATCACCTACCAGGAACCCAAATACTTGAAATTAGTACCTATAGAACTGACCCTTTTAAAATATTACTTTTCACAACAGGAGACTGCTCACACAAATAAGTCCGTAGTTGAAGCTAAAAATTAGAGCTGAAACCTTAAAGTTAAAGTTTTTTGATTGATGTAGCATTAGGAAGTCCACTGATTATAAAAGTTTTCAGTTTTTCCTTCATTGAAGACTTCTTGTATATCTATATGCAATATATCTCTAACTACCACTAGGTGGTGTTTTTGTTCAAGCGAATTCCAAACTAAAGTCGCCCTTTGGTCTGAGTTACTTCAGAAAAGGAAAGGGAATGTAAAGCAGAAACGCTACTAAATGTCTCTTTCCTATTAATCTCCATTTGCAAAACTGACAATGAGCTAAATGAGAGCTTTGTTTTACTCAAGAGCTAGGAGGTGTCCATGGTCCTATTTGTATTGAAACAAAGGGAAAGATATAGGACTCTTCCATCTGAAGAAGAATTTGGGGTTGGAAGAAGAAAAGAGGGAGGAAGCAAGTCTGGAGTGAGGGAGAGGTATGCTGTCTTGCCCATCCTCACCTCGGAGGGCATATAGCCCAATCTGCACCTGAATAAGAGCTCTCTCTATAACAAGACAATAATGACATTTATATTAGTTTGCAAAGTGTTTTACATGTATTTTCTTATTTCATTCCCATAAGGACCCTGTGAAAAAGGCACCTAATATCACCCCCTGACAATGGGGTAATTGAGGCTCAGGAGGTAGTGACTTACCTGTGGCCATGCAGGTAAATGGAACCCAGTATATCTGAACACTAGTCTGGGGACCCTGTCCACTATACCGTCAGGCTTTACTTGAAGACCACTAGTAAAGGAGAGTCCTATACCTCCCATAGCAACTCATTTCATTTTGGGCTGCTGGCATTTTTTTTTTTTACAGATTAAGTCTAAATTTACCTCCCCACAACTTCCATCCAGTAATCCCAGTTTCACCTCAGAGGCCAAGCAGAAATCTAATTCCTCTTCCATATAACCACAATCTTCAAATACTTGACCATCTCTATCATGTGTTTCCTCTTTTCCTTCCTACATGCCCCAAGTGTTCTCTTCTCCAGCCTTGTTGTTTAGTAATTTTCAGTCATGTCTGACCCTTTGTGACTCCATTTTTGGAGTTTTCTTGGAAAAGGTATTGGAGTGGTTTGCCATTTCCTTCTCTAGTTCATTTTACAATTGAGGAAACTGAGACAAACAGGGTTAAGTGACTTGCCTAGGGTCACACAGCTAGCAAGTGTTTGAAGCCAGATTTTAACTCACAAAGATGAGTCTTCCTGAGTCCAGGCCCAGCACTCTTTCCACTTGCCACCTGGCCCCTTCTCCAATCCTACACAGCTCCAGTGGCTTCATCTGATCCTCCTAAGGCATGACCTCAGAAGGGTCACACACAATGTTCCCCTCTACCACATGTACTTGTACTCATAAACCCTCCAATGAGAAAAATTTCCTATTCAAGGTCAAAGGATACTTATTTTATTAAATATTCTACAAAGATTATGAAAATGTCCACATTGTTGAGGTCATACCATTCTTTGACCCTCAACTGCTTCAAACTGAAGAAAATTTTTTTAAGATACGGTACAATTTCAAACCCAAAGAGTATAGGGAAAAGGTTGTATCATATTCAGAATTGGCAATATATAATATTTTGATTACAAAGATCTCAGAGTATTTTATTTATAATCAGACCTGATTTTAAGAGTGGCTCTAAGGAACCTCTTTCCAGAAATAAAAACAGTTGGGAGAGGGAGGTGATTTTTCTTCCACATGGTCCTCCATGTTTCATGGTCTTCAAGGCCCTGGGTCTTCCTGCTCCCTCATTCAGCCTGGGGGAACAACGGTGTGGTCCCATCACCGTGAAGCTCTCCTCCCATGGTTTAATTTTCGTCATTATTGCAACTGCAAGATTGCATGTGGCCGGGGTAGACTGCCCACACTGTTCTGCTGGGCCTAGAGATCCAAACCACATAGGTTCTTAGCAGTGACAGCAGCCTGAGCTGGTCTTCCCAAAAGCAGCCTCCACATAAATCTGTCCCCTGCCCCCATTTGAAATGAATTTGTTCCATGTGCTGAGGCAGTTTATGACCCTAACGTGGGGGGGAAAGTTTGAAATAATGCTACAACATATAATTCACAAACAAGTCACGCAGATACTGCTCCATTCAAATAGAACTGATGTGTGTGTGTGTGTGTGTGTGTGTGTGTGTGTGCGTGCGCGCGCGCTAAGAGCTGGGTCTCTAACCTTGGTCAGCTACATTGTTAGGAAGAGTTTCTTCTCCAATTAAGTAAACACCTAAGTCCTTAAATCTATGCTTTTTGGTTGATAGAAACCAGCTGATTTTGACATTAGTCAGTTCCAGCTGTAATGTTCAAGCTGGAAGGATGCTTAGAGATCACCTAATACGTTGTGCATGCGAAACTATATTCCATGAACAGGAATATAAATTGACCAGTTTTACTCTTCCCTTCATGTAGAGTTCCCAGATTCATCTGTTTGTTTTTTTGAAAATCAGTCATTTTTTTTTTGTGGCCCAAACAACAAACTAGCATTTTGTTGCTGTCAACAAAAATTTCTACAGCATAGATTCCATGGTCGCATATGCTGTTTCTTCACTCTTATTTTTAACATGCCAAAACTTTAACATTTAAAATTTGATTGTGATAACAGTAGATTAAGTTAAAAGAGTGCCAAGCCTAAAGTCAGAAAGACAGCTTCCCGAGTTCGAATCTGGCCTCAAGACACTTACTAGTTGTGTGACCCTGGGCAAGTCACTTAACCTGTTTGCTCCTCATCTATAAAATGAGCTGGAGAAGGAAATGGCAAACTACTTCAGTATCTTTGCCAAGAAAACCCCAAATGGGGTCCCATGTGAAGAGTCAGACATGACTGAAATGACTGAAAAGGGTAGCATATTAATTTGTGCATTCCTAGTAGGTGTCTACATTCAAATTTCCTCTGTGGTCTTGAGAAAGTCACTCCATCATTTTTGAAATAAAAGTTTTGGATTAGGTGATGTCTAAGGATCCTTCCAGCTCCAATGTTATGGCTGGAACTGAACAACTAGATTATGTTAAAGAAAATTTAGTGATAGTCTTTGTTTTTACATCAATTTCATTTCTCAATCTAGCCCTCCCCCCCCCACACTCTACACACACATACTCCACACACACATACTCCACACACACACACTCCACACACACACACACTCCACACACACACACTACAACAGATGCCCCTTTTCATAAAGAATAGTCAAGAAAAGAGGGCTAGGTAGCAGTTCAGCAATACTGACAGTTCAATCAAGTCTAGCCGTTTATTCTGTTTTCTGCCTCCAGAGTTTCCCACCTTTGCAAAGAAGGGAGAGAGCCCTATTCCTACACCTCTTCTTCAGTGCCAAGCTCGGTCATTACACAGAACTCAGTCTTGATTTTGTTGTTGTTGTTGTTTGCATCTACGTGGTTGTAGACGCAGGAGGGTGTTGGAGCCAGCTCAAACCTACCTGGAGGACTGATCGTGAGATTTTCAGCGTGAGCCTTTTTACCTCAGAAATTGGCAAATGCTACAAACCAGGACTTGATTTATTGTCTTGTTGATATCTAGACTTAAGTGATGGAGGAAATATTAATAGTGCAAATTAGATTTTAAAGTATGTCCTGCATACTAGATTTTTTCCTGATTGTTAAAAATTTCCAGCACACTTATGGCTATAGTTATTATGTATTTTGTTTTCTTGGTTCTCTACATTCTGCTTTTCATCAGTTTATACAAATCTTCCTGTGCCTCCCTGAAGTTTTGGTTCCACTGTTTCTTACAAGGCCACAAAATTTCATCACATCCATGTAACACAACTTGTTCAGCCATTTCTTAATCAACGGGCATCTACTTGGTTTACAATTGATTCCTACTACAAAAATAAGTGTTGCAATAAATATTTTAGGATATAATGGCCCTTTTTTGCCATCTTTGACCTCCTTGAATAGAGCAGCTTACATTTCTATATTTCTACAGTATCTTAAGGTTGACAAAATGCTTTCCTCCCAGTAACTACAGGGTAGGTAGAGCAAATATTATTATTTCTATTTTGAATGTGAAATATCAGAGTAGGTCTCTAGGTAATTTGTTGGAGGTCACATAGCTATTAGCTGTAGAAGATAGGATTTGTACCTAGGTCTCTTCTTGTTTCAAGTCCGAAGCTCTTTTCACTACAAAAAAAAAACCAAACTGCTGTTTTCAAATCTATTTTACAATAACAAACTATTTAATAAAAATTCTTAAAATAGATGCACAGGCACTGTGGTAGGGAGATCCATCCTGCCCTACCGGAAAGTCAGAGGGGTGATGGGGGAGGACATAGGAGAGAATAGATTGGGGGAGGGGTTATACAATGGGATGGTTATTTTGGGGTGGTGGGTAGGGGAAAGATGGGGAGAAAATTTGTAACTCAAATGAGTGATGTAAACTAAAATAAATAAAAGTTAAGAAATTTAAAAATAATAAAAAATAATTCTTAAAATATTGCTTTTTGATAGATTAGGCAGTGGAGCACTCCTAGTTAATAGAATGACCATTTACCATTCTAGTATATAAATCTAGAAGCAGCAGAGTAAAACTGTCTTTTTGCCCTTTGGAGAAAAGATGCTGATTATCTTTACTATGTGGCTAAAATTTCTTGTGTAAATCAAATTCATGCATATAGATTCTTATTTCCTTTTTTCTCATTTTATAAAATGGCAAATCTGTTAACCTAAAAAAATGGCTCCAAGATGCAATTAAAATCATACTTAATGGTACGGATCCTAAATGCACATATTTAAAGAAAAATGATCATTTTAACAGCCATACTTAAAACAAATGATGAAAAGTATCCAGAGTTATTTTTATATTTTATAGCTAAGTTTGAAAAAATAATTGACTGGTCAAGTCAACAAAAACACTGAGCTAAAAAAGTTACCTAAAACTGTTTCCCCAATATTCTGCAACAGAAACCATTTAACTCTGGATGCTTGGATTCTGCATCTTAGCACTTTATGGAAGTTCCTACTTATAGAAATGATGAACATGTTGATCTGGAATGAAGCACAGCAGAAAAGAATGAACACTGCAGAAAACTCAAAATGTAGCCATAAGCACATTTTACTAGAATATATAGTTGTGAGAAGTCACAGGTGGCACAGTGGATAAAGCATTGGATCTGGAATCAGGAAGACTAATTTTTCTGAGTTTGAATCCCGCCTTACTTACTTACTGTCTACATGACCCTGTTTGCCTTGGTTTCCTTATGTGTAAAATGAGCTGGAGAAGGGAATGGCAAACCACTCCAGTGAGCATCTCTCTGCCAAGAAAACCTCAAATGGTGTCATGAGCTGAAAAATGACTGAACAAAAACATATTTGTAAGGACACCTAAAAACTCAAGTTGATTTAATCATTCATTTCAGCTAAAATTTCCACCTACTTCCACATACTTTCTCTACCCGTTAGATTAACATCTTGAGTTTGGCTGCCTCCATCAACCTGAGTTTTGAACACATATGTGATGTAGTTGCAAAAAGTAGACTTCTTTTTAAGAGAATTCAAGTAAAGATATAAATGTCTGCACATTTTAAAAATACACTATCCTATGACATTTTTGCTTATTATATTCCTGAACTTTGTAAAAGGTCTCACTATACAAAGAGCCCATCTTGCAAATCTAAATGACAGAAGAAGACAAGGGAACCTGCAAAGTTTCCAATAGGCAGGCTATCTACATATGCTGTGTGTGATAACCTGCAAGGCTAACCTCAGGCTAGCTGGGCCAGGCTCACTTTCACCCTATTAACCAATTATGAGATTCAAAAGTTCTGAGATGTAGATCTTGAAATGGTGGATGAAAAGAACACCTCTGAAGCAAAGGCCCCTCAAGTGTAAAATCAGAGACCATAAGGGGCGGCTACGTGGCACAGTGAATAGAGCATTGGCCCTGGAGTCAGTGGGACCTGAGTTCAAATTTGACTGCAGACACTTAACACTTACTAGCTGTGTGACCTTGGGCAAGTCAACTTAACCCCAATCACCCTGCCCTCCTCCCTCCAAAAAGCAAAAAAAAAAAAAAAAAATCAGAGACCATGCCAGTCCTGGCACTATGACTCTTTTATACACGTGGTGCCATATACTGGCGTACAATCAGAAGGGTCTGGGATTGGTCAGCTATGGAACAGGCACCTCTCCATAGTTGTAGTTCAGTAGTGTCTGACTCCACATGATCCCATGGAAATTGTCTGTTGGGGTTTCCTTGGCAAAGATACTTGGTGTGGTTTGCCATTTCCTTTTCCATCGTGGCCTCATTTCACAGATGAGGAACTGAGGCCAATAAGGGTTAAGTGACTTGTCTAGGGTTACCCAACTAGTAAGTATCTTGGTCCACATTTGAACTCAGATCTTTCTGACTCCAAGTCCAGTGCTCCATCCTCTGCACCACCTAGCTGTCCCAAACTTTGAATAGCCCCCCAAAAAAGTGGAAACAAAGACATTTAATTTTGTGTTACTTCTATGCTGAAGAAGGCATTCTATTCATAACACTACCACTCTTGGAGGTGAGAGGGACTGATAGCCCAGTCTACTTTCTCCCAAGGAGGGACAGAGTTTGCCATTCAGGTACTTCACCCTGGACTTGCCAGCTCCAAACAGAAACTAACTTCACAAACTTCACAAACCAGCTATTTTAAACATCTGGTAGAACTGCTTTACCCACCAGGCAGAGAGTCAAGAGGACTACTAGGAATATGGAAGAAAAGATTCTATTCTTTCCCAGGCCCGTGGCTTGAGTTTGGAAGACCTTGAGCATTACAGAATAATAGGATTTAGAGGTGAAATGGCCCTTACAGATTATCTGGGCCATTATTTTACAGATGATGAAACAGAAGCCTGGAGAGATTTCGTGATTTGCCTGAGGTCACACATGTGGTGAGCAATAGAGGCAGACTTGAAATCCAGGTTCCCTGGTGCCATATTCTGAGCCCTTGTGACTGTACTCTGCTTACAAGGGGCACCAGTTCAATGGAGAGAATGAAGGCCTCAAGTCGGGGGATGAGGTTGTAGAACTTTACATGCCCAGACTTTATTGATTAGTAAGTGGCTTCTGTATGGCTTAAACATCCATAGCTTTGCCAGATCAAAACTATTCCCTAGAAACAGAGCTTACCTAGCAGCAATACTCTGCTGATTTGTGTCCTGGAAGGCAGGGACAGGTTAATTTTTATCTTTCTATCCTACAGGCCTAGCACTGAGTAATGCCTAATAACTGTTGCAGTGAACTGAATCTAGGGCAGGTAGGATTGGGCCAGCTGACTCTGAAGAGAAGAGCTAAGAGAAACAAACGCAGACAAAAACATAGAAGAAATAAGAATGAGGTTGGATTCCTAGAAAATACCTGGAGAACTAGAATTAACCAGTAAGACCAACGCAGGCATTGTGACTTTTCCCTTTGGTTTCCTGTAACTCTCTCCGTCATCCCTATCATTAGTGTTTATTAATTTAAAAAACACTTATGGAAAGGCTGTGTACTATTTGCTTGTAAAAGGAAGGGAAAGGCTTGTGAACTCTCTTACAGGTCAATCTGGATGCTGAGGGGATCTTAAGTATAAGCAGCAAAGATGGTGACAGCAGGAAGCCAGAACCTAGCATAGTGTCTGATCCAGAGTATCGTGTGTGTGTGTGTGTGTGTGTGTGTGTGTGTGTGTGTGTGTGACCTAGGGTAAGTCACTTAATCTTTCTAGGCCTCAATTTCATCATCTGTAAAATGAGAGAGTTGGCCTAGATAGTCTGTAAGGACCATTTTACCTCTAAATTCTATTAGTCTGTAACACTCTCCCTGCTGTACCTTTCTCTGAGCTGCTAGGTGGAGCCATAGTGCAGAGTGCTGGTCCTGGAGTCAGGAAGGCTCATTCATCTTTCTGGGTTCAAATTCAACCTTGGACACTTATTAGCTGTGTGATCCTGGGCAAGTCACTTAACCCTGTTTGCCTCCTTTTCCTCATCTGTAAAATGAGCTGGAGAAGGAAATGGCAAACCCACTCTGGTATCGTTTTCCAAGAAATACCCAAATGGGTCATGAAGAGCAGGACAGGAATGAAAACTGACCGAAAAACAACAGAATATCTAGGTAGCACCATGGACAGAGCACTGGCCCTGGAGTCAGTAGTACCTGAGTTCAAATTTGGCCTCAAACACTTATTATAGTTGCGTGTCCTGGGGCAGGTCACTTAATGCTTTTTGCCTCAGTTTCCTCATCAGAAAAATGAGTTGGAAAAGGAAACAACAAACCCCTCCACCATCTTTGCCAAGAAAACCCCAAGACGAGTCACAAAGGGATGGACACAAATGAAAATGAAACAACAACAACAAAGGTGATTAATTTTTCACTTGACTTGAACTAAGTTCTCCTGGTAGAAGAAGAGCTTGATCATGAGGGGGAGAAGAATACTGAGTCTATGGCACCTCGCAAGGATAGGGTATATGTTGAATCCAGTGTCTCTTCTCTCTTACCAATAGGTTGGTTATATTTTTATGATTGAAAAAGCATTTTAAAAAACCTTATAGGAAATAAAGTAGCAGTCACAGTTTAGTATGAAAAACTATTTCAGTTCAACAAATACAATGGCTTATATTCTATAGAGCTCTGAGGTTTGCAAAACCTTCCTTACAATGACCTTCTGTGGTAGTTACTGCAAGGATTATTATCTCTATTTTGCTAAATGGCGTAGTGCATAGAGTGCTGGGCCTAGAGTCAGGGAGACTTGAATTCAAATCCATCCTCAGACACTTATTTGCTGTGTGATTCTGTAAAGAGGAGACTATAACACCATCTACCTCCCAGGACTGTTTTGAGAATCAAATAAGATTAGATATATGTAAATTGTATAAAGACATATATGTCTGCATATGGTATTATATGTGTCTACATGATATAGTTAACATAAACCTATATAACATATAGACATGTGTGTGTACATATATTACATGTATATTATATAATATGTATTTGCATTCAATACATATATATGTGGTACATTGCAAACCTTAAAGTACTGTGTAAAAGTGCTGTGTAATAATGTAACATATCATTACAAAATATTTCTGTATTAACTATGTGTATTATATATAAGTACAAATTATATATAATTGTAAAATAATTATTTTACAAATGAGGAAACTGAGTTTCAGTGAGGACAAACTTACTTAAACTTACTTAACCAGTGTCAGCTAAGTCTTAGATCAAGGTCTTTCCTAATGTCTAGTCCAAAGCTCTCTCCACTAAATCACTCTACCAGTCTACTAGAGAAGGGCCCACCACGTGCAAGGCATGTCCTCCATAGGGAAAAGGGAAAATTAATTGATATCATAGTGCTCAAAAATGTCATCTAAATCTGACCTTGGCAAAAAATGATATATTTGTCTGATTTCAGTGATAACATCACAAAAAGTGACATAGAAAACTCTGGGCTTGTGGTGCTCTTTGAAATTTTGTTTACAGATAGTTATAAGTAAAAATGGTCATGGACTAAACTCCTAAAATAATTTTATTGAGCCTTTCATTACAAGAAATATAAGTGCAGGGAAATCTTATTTTGCATTTAAGTACTATACTTGAATTTTCCACGGGTAGTATTACTTGCAGGCAGCTATATGTCCCTATAAATGAGAACAGTAACAATTTATGGTGGGTAGGTAGTAAAAGTTGATTTTATTTTAGTGTCTGTGCAGGTAGGGGAGGGCAAGAGAGGGCAGACTAGTTAAAACATTCTGGGTTGGTCATTTCTTTCTTCTTACTCGCAAATCTGCCAGATTGTCTCTTCAGTGCTCAGTATATCAGACCTCCATTGCCAAAGGGCATCACAGATTCCACTATTCCTCCCAGGAGGTCACAGACAGAAAGGTTCATATATATAAAAATATTTGTAGTAGCTCTTTTTGTGGTAGCAACCCTGGCCCCCAAACTAGCAAAGAAATGGCTATCCATCAGAGGGAGAAAGCCTAAAAAAACTGTGGTACATGTATGTAACGGAGTGTTATTGTGCTCTAAGAAAAGCTGAAGATGAGGAATTTACAGAAACATGGGAAGATTTGTAGCAACCAGTGCAAAGCAAAGAAATTAGAACTTGGACAACAATAAATATAACTATGATTTTTTAAACAAAAACATTAAAATATCACTAAAATCTGATTAATTGCAATAACCATTTTTGGTTCCATATAATTCATGATGAAGAAACACTTTCCCCTTCATAGTAGAGAGTTAGGGGACTAAAAATCTAGAATATAGCATCAGACACTGAAGATAAGGTTATTTGGCATACTGGAATTGCTTACCTGTTTTTCTTTGTTACAAGAGAGGGTTTGATGCTGGGGAGATATTGAGAAATGGATATAAACAAACATCTATAAAGCGAAACAAATGCACAGTGAATCACAGAGTTGAATCAAAAAAGGAATAGTCCTTTAAAAAAATTTTTTTTGAGTTTTATTTTCCCTGTCTCACCCAGGTTTGAAATGCAGTGGAGTCCTTGAAGTACCTGGGTCTTTGATTTGTTTTGTTTCTGATCTGGGCTGGTTTGATCCTCTGTGGGTCTTTCTGGTGGGCTCATCATATTAGTTCAGGTCTCTGTGCAGATCAGCTTTAGCCCTACTGAATTTCATGATTCCCAAGCTTAAGTGATGCATCCATCTTGGCCTTCCTTGATAGCAAGGCTTACAGGTACTTGTCACCATGACCAGCATGGCTATTTTCATGAATTCAAAATCTCTATCTCTAATTCCATCTTTTCATTGAAACTCCAGGATCATACTTTCTAGTACTTACTAGAGATTTTTACTTCAATATTTCTATTTCATTTCAACTTTAGAGCTAAAATGAATCACTAACTACCTCTAAACAAAATGCCCCTTCCTTTTCTTCATATCCGTGACACTGGTTTTCTTATTAAGCCTTAAAGAATCACTGAATAGGCACTGCCTCAGTCAAACAGACACCTGTGTAATGGTAAGGGAATCTGAAGGTCTTCCCTCTGCCTTAATGGGCATTACTTGGAGCCTTGTTTTTCAGGAAGGCCCACCTTTTGTCACTTTGTAATTAATCAGTGAATCACGAAGGTTGTGACATTCTCTGACCCTGGAGAAGGCTATATATACCTCCGAGGTGAGGTTTTGCTTTGGGTCTCACCTATGGGAAGAGTTGTGTGATTTGGCCAGATGAAACTCTGGGCAATCATTGAGTCCTCCAGTTTTGAAAACCCAGATGTTGGTGTTTCTCTCTCCAGTAACTAACCCTATATGTATGTAGTGGTCAGACAGCTAGAAGCCCTGTCTGTTGGTCTGTTGAATTTTGTTATTTTCTCTGTCTGTATTTTTTGTCTGCTTGTAATCTGTATTTTCTGAAGTTCAGGGTACTGACTTTTTCCCCTGAACTAAGTGAATTTTATATATGTATGTATGTGTTTGAGTTGCTTTCCTTTAGAAAAGCAGTTCAAAGAACCTGTATTGTATTCATCCCAGCTCTCAATGTTACCCCTTAGCCAAAGCCTTCATTATCTCACACTTGGCACAGGTAGCTGGGTGGAACAGAGTTCTGGGTCTGGAGTTAAGAAAAGCTGAGTTCAAATTCAGCCTTAGACATTTACTAGCTGTGTGAACCTGGGCAAGTTACTTAAGCTCTGTCTGCATCAATTTCCTCATCTGTAAAAATAGGATAATCATAGCACTCCCTCCTAGGCTTGTTGTGAGAACCAAATGAGATAATCATAAAGTGTTTAGCAAAGGGCCCAACACATAGTAAATGCTGTATATGTGTTAGCTATTATCATTATGAAAGCAACAGATTTCCACTTTTCCATAAAGAATCACAGAACCTCAGAAGCAGAGGGAACATTTCAGACCACCAAAAGCTTTGTAATGGAAAAGGAACTGTGACTGCAGGTTTCCCTACTCTACCCCTTAATACTGCTACCAGTCAAATCTTCCCCAAATGCCACTTTCCATCATTTCACCTCTCTGCTAAAAAATCTCATCTTTCTATGTATTTACACTGACTTTTATGGTTCCTGTTGGGCAGGTCATGAGAACAAGCCATTGTCATGTGTGTCTTTCCTCATCTGATTCCCTTTGGTCTGTTCCAATCCTTCCCATCCTTGAGGGGCCTGATCATGTCCCATTTACTCCATGAAGCCTTCAATGACTACTGTAGCCTTTGTAAATCTTTGTAAATCTCTTACTTTTCTGAACTTAGAGGGGTGATGGGAGAGGATATAGGAGAGCGCAGATTGGGGTAGGGAATATACAGTGGGATCACTGTTTTGGGGGGGTGGGTAGGGAAAGATGGGAGAAAATTTGTAACTCAAAATCTCGTGGAAATGAATGATGTAAGCTAAAAATAAACGAAAGTTAATTACTTTTATGTGAGGGTTAGGAAATACATGCAGGCCGTAGATGGTTATGTTGAGGCACAGGGAAGTGTTGAGGCCCTAGAATTAGCTGGGCCACTTAGAGGCCAGGGGGTACTGCGTTGCTCAAGATTCTCTTATGTGGGGTTACCTTATGTTCCTGATTAGTGTCTCCACACCTTGGGGCCTTCATGCCCTTGTGATTGCACCTCCCCTCTCACAATTCTGTTCAGCTGGGCCCTGTCACGTGTGGTATGTGGATCTGGGGTATATATAAGGCTTAAGCCTTGGGGGTAGTTTTGAAGTCTGCCTTAAGATCTGGCTGTAAGGCTTCCCCATTGAGAGACCTCAATAAACCTTCTCTGCTTGCACCTATGAGCCTCGACTCTTCTGTTCTTAAAATGCACTAGCACCTACTTGAGTAAGGTAAGTAACCGGCTCTCTTGCAGGCAAGTTAGGGTACTTTGATAGAGAACCCTGACACTTTTCTGAACTTAGCACTTAGCACTGTGCCTGACACATGGTAAATGCTTAATGAACATTTATTAGTTGTCTGATTGAACTTGTAACATTTACACAGTACGTTATTCTAAGCTGTACTATAGAATTATACATTCCATAATGTTCTACTGTTATTTCATGTGGATTAGTGTAGCCACCCCAAGCGGATTATATATTCTTTTGGTGCCCTTCTGGAAGGGAGGAAGGTTGACAATTTTAAAAAATGTATATGTGTTATTTGATGATTTAAATTATTTACACAATTATTAGACAATTTCAATAGTTATGCCTAATTGTTTTTTATTCAAGATTTTAAATTATCGATACATTTCCACTTTTAAAATAACTCACTACTGATGAGAAGATGCTTACTCAAAGTTTATGCTGATCAGCGAAGCAATTATTTATAACGATCATCCTGGAAGCATTCCTTTGAAGGTGAAAAACAGATTTTCATATTTTAAGTGCTACCTTGTCATAAGTAGAGTATACTCTAGTCTGCAGGAAAGTTAATTACATCCAATTATAGTCTAACTGTTGTCTAGCAATGACACAAGAAGACTAGAATAGCTTACAACATGCTTAAAATAGAAATTATTGCTTTTACTGCAAATTCTGATGAAGGATGGTGTCCCATGATTCTGGATATAACATTAATTGAGATAGTCTGATAAATATCAGTCCTGCACAGGATGAGCTAATAGCAATTCATATAAAAAGAATGCCAAGTATTGAAACAAATTCAAAATAATTATACTTAGGTTCTACCAGAGGAAAGGAACATTTAAATCCAACTAGTGGCTATTCCTCCATGAAGCATTCTTTGATTCCCAAAGCTCACAGAAATCTATTCCCTTTCTTGGAATTTTCACAATGTTTCGTTAATTTGTATTAAAGACACTGGAGTGTATGTCTTTTCTCCCCTACTTTATTGTTAAGCTCTTTAAAGATAGGGACAGCGTCTTACTTATCTTTGTATCTTTCCTGATGTTTAGACCACAGTGGGCACTTAGTAAGCATCTGTGGAATTGGTTTGAAGATGTCTAACTGGCCATTTAACCTCATGGAACTCCCAGAGAGACCAGCTTCCTGTTTCAAAAACCTACTCTTGGACACCACCTTAGCAACACAGAGAGATGGTAGGACTCTTGAGTATCACTCACAATTGCTCCATATTCCATCTTTCCCTCTGCTTCAAGGTGTACACCTCCTGCTTCCCTCACTCTCATTCTTTATTGTCACTTCGACCTCCATTCCATCCATCCTCAGTTCTCTCCCAGGCCATTACCCCATGCACTGAGCACATTCTCCTTTCTTCTCTCTCTTGAACCCTTGGTGGATCAGGATAAGCTTTGAGTAAACACCTTCTCTAAACTGTCCTCTAATCTGGAATCCTTTGCCCACTTGTCCTATCAGTGCTTATGTGCTGCCAAACCCCAGTGCTGGATTATTTTGATTATCTATCTTTCTCTGTTCAACAGAGCTAGAAGAGATCACAAAACTGTGATGAGAAGATCCACTAAAATTTTATGCTTTCTAATCTCTTTTGAGTCCTCACTGCACCTTCCTTCTACTCCTTCCCAGACTCTCTATCCCACTCACCACAAAGGATATTCCAGCCTTTCTCCCTTCCCCTCAAATCTCCCATCCTAACCCCCAACATCCTCTCATCTGGGGACCTAACTTCATATGTATTCACTGAAATCTCCCCTTTTATTCCTGTCTCAAAGCAAGAGGTGGCTCCCCTGATACCCCAGATCAATCCCTCGACATGTACCCATGATGCCAATCTCTTCCTTCTCTAGCAGACTGTCCTCACCATCATTCCTTCCCTCTTAATTTTTAGTCTTTCCCTATCTACTTATTCCTTTCCTACTGCCTACTTCCTGCTTTCCTACTCCTCAGTTCTGAACACTAGAAGTACTAGATGCAATATTGACACAAAGATATAATTTTACTTTGAAGTAGCTCAATTTCCTTTGCTTTCTGGATAAAAAAAAGCTAATTGATGCATCTGGTCTGCAATTGCATCTGATACAATCTGGTCATTTGACATTTTCTTAAGTTCTAATCCTTCTAGGGTTAAGGAAAATCCTAACTTGACCCTGCTGCCCACATTAGTGATAGTCCTGTGTCTCTTCTTTCTCTACTACATTTGGGAAAGTCATCTATATTAGATGTCCCCACTTCTTCCATTCTCATCCTCTTCTAAACCCTAAGGATTTCAGACCTTACCATTCTACTGATGCTTCAGGGATTTCTGAGTCACCAAATCTAACGTAATGACCTTCTCTCCTTGATCTCTCTGCAGCCTTTGACACTGTCAAGCACTCTGTCCTCCTGGATCCTCCCTCTGCTCTAGCTTTCTCCTTATTCTCCTCTTGGATATTCATCCATCTTATGTCCACTAACCAGATGTCCCAAAAGGCTTTGTACTCTGGGCTGTCTTCTCTTTTTGTCTCACTATATTCTCACTTGATCGTTTTATTAGTTCTCATGGATTCAGTTATCCAATTCAAATTTTTAATCATCTCACTATTCAGATGATTCCCAGATCTATATATATATCAAGCCCTGGCTTGTTTTCTGAGCTCCAGTCCCCACATCACTAACTGCCTTTAGGAAATCTTGACCTATATGTCCCATAGACATCTCAAATTTAGCAATAATACTTAATATTTATAGTGTTTTTTAGGGGAACCTAGGAAGTGCAGTAGATAGAGTGCCAGTCCTGGAGTCAGGAAGACCTGAGTTCAAATCCAGTCCCAGGTACTTCCTAGCTACGTAACCCTGGACAAGCCACTTAACACTGCTTGCCTCAGTTTCCTCATCTGTAAAATGAGCTGGAGAAGGAAATAGCAAACCACTCCAGTATCTTTGCCAAGAAAACCCCAAATGGGGTCCTGAAGAGTCAGACCTGACTGAGATGACTGAACAACAATTTATGAACAGTAACGTCATTCTCCCCAGCAGCCATGACTGCACCCTTGATGTCATTCTCTCCTCACTGCTGTTTCTGCCTTTACAGAACTCCTCATCTGGCTCCCTTTCCTTCCCACTCAGTAGCTACCCATCAGTAAGCTGAGCCCCTCCTCACCTTTCCCTTCAACTACTTTAATAGATTCCTAATTGATCTCGCTGTCTCAAGTCTCTTTCTTGATCTAATGCAAAGCATAGGTCTGACTGTGTCACTGCCTTTAATAAATTCCAATGTGGTTCTCTGAAAACTTCAGGAACAAATACACAGTTTGACATTTAAAGCCCTTATGATCTGGCTCCTTCACACTGTTGCAGCCCTCTCACCTTCCCACATACGCTCTCTGACCCATCTACAGTATCCCACGTGGTATGTCCCAGACATGACAGTCCATCTCCCATCTTGGTCCCTCAGCACTGTCTGTGCCTACCCCACCCCTTGAAGGCTCTGCTTCCTGGCCTTTCCTTCGTTTCCTTGGATTCCTTTAAGGTTCGCCTTAAATTCCACCTTTTACAAGAGGCCTTTTCTGGTCCCTTCCATTAGCTGGTGCCTTCCATCTCCAATACAATTCAATAAGCATTTATTAAGTCCCTACTATATGCCAGGCATGGTGCTAAATGCTAGGGATATAACACAAAGATAGTTCCTGCCCTGAAGGAGCTTACAATCTAATGGGGGGGGGGGGGGAGAGGGCGTGGCACACAAAAGGAAGCAGGAAAGTGGGGATGGATTGGGGGCGGGAATGACACAAGAGGGTGCCTGGGCAGGATAGGAGAGGCAGAGCTGGGTGAGACCAAAAGTCCAGTTTCTGCCTTCTATTAAGGAAGACATTGAAAGAGGTTCTCTAGGCCTCCGATCCAAGGGGAAGGGAGACTGAGGAAGGGAGGCACCAGCCAAGGCCTGCGTTAGTCCCATGGTGACAAGATCAGAGACAATGAGCTTAACCTGGGAGGGGAATCTTATTTCATGGAAACCAGGCAGAGAAGCAGATGCATGGTGAAATTATTTTCCATCTATTCTGTAAATATCTTGTACGTACTTTGAATCTTTATGAAATTAAAAGAGCAGTTAGGTGGCACAGTGGTTGGGGCTGGAGTCAGGAAGGAAGATCTGTGTTCAAATTTTGCCTTAGATGTTCACTAGCTGTGTAATCCTGGGCAAATCACGACCTCTGTCTCCCCCAGCCCTCATCTGTAAAATGGGGATAATATTAGTACCTACCTCCCAGGGCTATTGTGAGGATAAATTGAGATAAATTTTGTAAAGCCCAAACCTTACTGTACTTTTATAAATGCAAGCTGCCGTTGTTATTACATGGACCTCATTATTTACATGTCATCTTTCCCATTAAAATGTAAACTCCTTTGTTGTTGTTCTACTTTGTCTAACTATTCATGACCATGGACCACAGCCTATGGGATTTTCTTGGCCATTTTTTCTTCCAGTGGATTAAGGCGAACAAAGATGAAGTGACTTATCCAGGGTCACAGAGCTAATAAGTGTCTGAGGCTGGATCTGAACTCAGGTCTTTCTGAATTGAGGCCCAGCTCTCTATCCACTGAGCCACTTAGCTGCCTTCAAGAAGCTCCTCTAAGAAACATTATTTTTCACTCTCTTTTTATTTTTAATGCTTAGCACAGTGGTTCACATTATAATAAATAAAATTATTCACTACTCTTAAAAGCTTCACGACTGTGCCCCACCCCGTCCCACTCCCCATCAACAACCAATAAAATTTTACTCAGCACGTGCTACATGCCAGGTACAAGGCATACAAATGTCAAAGTAAGGCAAGCCTTGCCTCAAGGAGCTCACCTGCTATTGGGTTGGGACGGGGTGGGTGGGCAGTATACCTACAGAGAAACAGATGATATACCCAAAATGGACATAAAGTGATTTGAGACGGGGTACTAACAATTACGCAGAATTTAAAGACCTCTTGAAAAAGGTAGCCCCTGAAGCAGAATCCTGAAAGGAGGAAGAGATTTTAAAGGAGCAGAGGGGAAGAGGAAGAATATTTCATTTATGGCATGGCAAAAAGCCTGTACAAAAGGCATGGAGTCTTGAGATGTAGAATGCATGAGGAACAAGGAGGCCAGCATGGGTGAACTACATAGCGTGTGCGGAAGATAGCAATCTGAAGGCGGCCCAGAAAGGTAGAGCAAGACTGCCAGACAAATGTTTGTACTGGAATCTAGAGTCACTGACATTTTTTGACAGCCAGGATAAGGTTGGACCTGGGCTTTAAGATCACACAACTGATTGGCTGTAGATCAGTGAGGGGAGGCATCTGGACACACTGAGACCAAAGGGCTTATTGTAGTAGTTTAGGCAGCTAGGTGGCTCAGTGGATAGAGCACCCGGCCTGGAGCCAAGAAGACCTGTGTTCAAATGTGACCTCAGGCCGTGGGCAAGTCACTTAATCCTGTTTGCCTGTTTCCTCACCTGCAAAATGAGCTAAAGAAGGAGATGGCAAACAACTCCAGTATTTTTGCCAAGAAAACCCCAAATGGGGATCATAGAGAGTTGGATGTGACAGGAATGACTAAACAATAGTCAAGAGATGATGAGTGCCCGAATTAGAATAGCTGTGGTGTGAAGAGAGGAGACAGATGCATGCTGAGGACGTCGTCTGTAAAACTTGGCAGCCAGTGGGGGGTTAAGTGAGAATGAAGGATAGAAGATGACTTCTAGATGGTGCATCTGGGTGATGGGAAAAATGATGGTGCCCCCAAAATAAATACGGATATTAGGAGGTGGGGTGGGTTTACGGTTAGATTTTTTAATACAGTTTTAAAAAGACACACAACACAAAGTGCAGTGTGGGTACAATTAAGTTTGAATGAAATTTTGGGTTTTTCTTTGAGAGGTCAGACTTTAACATTTCTTCCACATTATAAATGAAAATGAAAAATAAGAAAGTTACCCAGTATGGTCTTCTCAAAAAAATTTTATTAACTTTAAATTCCTGCTTATTTTTCCATGAACACGAAGTGATGCCTTACACTGAAGGGAAAAAGAAAGCCATATAACTGGCAAAGGTCATGTTAAAATTTATCTGTCAGATTTCTTCAACAGGCTGTAACAAACAACCTCTTTTTCATTTACTTAAATTATTTCTTTAGGCTGAAATTGCTTATTTAAAAGAAATCTGCTAAAAAAATAAAAGACAGTCTTCCTTCTGTATAACCTTTACAGGAAATGGAACCTAATACAAAACAAAAAATGATTCAATATGTCAACCTTCATTTAATTATGATGCCATTAGAATATTATTAAAATAAATTAGAAAACTAAGCATCAAAAAGGTCTTTTCCTAATTATTAGAATGTGTGACATAATGCAAAGCAAATTCTATCTTTGACTTAGAAAAGTCTGAAACCCGAAATCAAAAGTACTATGAAATTAAGATATAGTATGTAACTAAGACAAATTTTGGGGAAGAGAGATGGTAACAGTCCAATAGGGATGATTCAAGGACATGTTAGGAATACAGAATATTTTCTCCCTAGTCAGAAAGCAATTGACATAGTATTTCAAAATGAGTTGCAAGGTCGAAACGTATTGATCAGATTACTGATGCCCCCAACTAGTAGAAAATGGGTCTTTTCCAAGCTTCCATTTGCTAATATTGCTATCACCATCGATTTTCCAATCACAGGTTTGGCTTACCAAAATATACTACCTTTTGGGCTTAATGATTCCAATTGATAGTTAACCAGTCTTTCACATGTTAGCAGTTGGTTCTGAACAAGAGATCTCGTTTTGCATTTTTGATGTAATGGAGAAAAATTCACAGATTGGACTCATTCAGTTTATTTCCTGAATTTAGTTTGTGATTCAGCAATTCTACATTTTGTAAGATTATTGCTGGCTTTCATGCACTTTACTACTGTGACGTTTCTGTAGAAAGACTTTTATTCTAATATTTTGTGTGATTTTTACATTGGTTGGAGGCAGTCTACTGGCTCTCCAGGTTGTTTCTCCTGTACAGAATGTTGTTTGTAGCTCTCATTTGTACATGAATTCTGAGAGTCTGGCATCATGCACAACAACATGCATAGTTATATTTTATAGTAGATAAGTTAGAAGAAAACCATTTTTACATTCAATGATGGGCGTAAAAAAATCTGAGTCTCTAGATTTTTATGTGTGAACACATAAACCTAAACACTGATGGTGTCAATTTAATGCAATAAACATTAATAAGTACCAACTCAGTGCATGGCTTTGTTGTTGATCCTGTTATTTTGTCAAGAATTCATTAGTATAGGACTAGTTAATTTGGAAAACATTATGGAGTTGAGATACTTAAGACTGATTGGTATCACTTCAGAGAACAGAAAAAGCAGTTTAAAAAAATGTACAGAGGGCTTGGATTAACATCTAGCTAAACCAGAGCATTCCGGGAGCTTTTCTCAGTGGAACTAGAAAACTTTTTAAATGCTCCCAGATCTTTCCATTTTTAGTGTCCTGTTTTAATCAGCAATGAGAGTAGAACTGCCACATTCAGATACCTCCACTGCATTGTGCCAGCAACAACGGCACATGAGAATTTATTGTTTAATAGTGTATATTTTAGTTATCTGTTTTAGTGTTTTATCCAACTAAGATTCACGAAGGCAGGCACTATATGCTCATCTAAGTTTTTACGTCTCCCATAGTTCATAGTTGTATACAAAGAAGTAGAGGCCTAATGTATATTGAATAAGTTAATGGAAAAAAGAATGGGGCCAGTGCTACCCCACCTGTCTCATTTGTGATCGAGTAGCATAATTAATAGGAAAATTGCAAAATGACTACAAATGAGGTATAAATAACAGCAAGGTGGCAGAGACAAGAGAAAGTTATTTTTAGCACGTGTTCCAAGGCTAAGAGAATGAGATTGTAGACTGATGGGTTTGACATCAGAGGATCCGAGTTAGAATCCAGGCTCTGCTACATTTGTGACCTTGGAAACAATACTTTGACTCCCCTAATGTCCCTTTAACTCTCTATTAAAAAGGGGGAGGGAAGGAGCAGGGAGTTGACTAAATAACCTTAGTGCCCTTTTCAGATCTAAATCTATAATCCTTTCATTTTGAGGCAAAATCAGAAGGAGCAGGCAATGAGGCATGAGCAAATAAATACAGACGTACCTCAGAAAATCCATCATGGGACGAAATTACAAAAAGTCAAATTGAGGCTTGAGGTAAGGAGCCAAAGGCATGGAATAGCCTGCCTCAGGAGGGAATGGGTTTTCCTCTCTGCATCTGGCAAAGGCGACTTTTGAAGGCATTCTTCTCCTCATTGGCTCTTTGGGCCTCTTTTGTCATTTTGGGTTAATCTATTTTTTAGGGTGTTGATTTCTTCA
>CM053588.1:238647991-238673458 GCA_028646515.1 Pseudochirops corinnae | reverse complement strand
AGGCGGGAAGCTACAACGAGGAGGCGGGTGCAAAACCTCTGCCTTTCGCTTTTCTGCTCGGGAGACCTTTCAGCCGGACTGCTTATCTCCCCCTTTCACACTCCCCACGAGCAGCTGTTGCTAATCCGCCCTACCTGAGAGGGTTTTCTGCACCTCCTGCCCAGCCGCCCCCGGGGCACAGCCACGGCTTCAGGCCAGGCTGGTTTCGGTTAGCAGTGTTGATATGGTTCCTCCTCGTAGCCGAGCTGACTTTAGTGGGTAGTATCCTTGTGTGCGTTTTGGAGTTGTAGGATTGGTTTAGAGTCCTATTTTATGGGTATTTTGGGGTGGCTATGTGAGAGCTGCGATATGTTGCTGCTGCTACGCCACCATCTTGGCTCCGCCCCCCCGGTTTTCCTCTCTGAAAGCATTCAAGCAAAAGCTGACCGATAACTTGTCTTGTAAATTGTCTATCTGGATTAGAGGGCCTTTGAAATTTTTTCCATGTCTAATACTCATGATTCTGGGAAACAAACAAAAAAAATGGAATAATTTAATTTGCTTCTAGTTGTAAATATCATTATTGTATGGTCAAGATGATATCATCTATGGAAACATTTCAGAAGGTAAAATTCGGCCAGATTGGTTTCCCTCAGATTTTTTCATATACCTAGAACATATACTAAGAAAAAAAAAACCTGTGAAATGTTTTTCATCATTTTTTCCTCAGGCATTTTAAAAACAACTTTTTGTCAAGTCTTATTGAAGTTGGAATACTGAAAAGCAGTTCAACAGCATTAAAAAAAAATCTTGAAACCTCAATAGGGTAACATGAATTTTTATCTTGTTTTAAAATCATATTTAATTACTGGGTTTCATTTGTTAAAGAATTAATACCACTTATCTCCATGACAAAAACAAACTAAATACTAAATAATTTCAAAGAATTAATCTCACTTAAAAATACTTTAAAATAAATTTAACTATGGATTCTTGAGATCTCCCTCCACTCCTAGGCCAAAGATGGTTCATTTGAGTGATCAAATGTTGTTTTCTGTCATTCTTGCCTAAAATATTAATTCCACTAATCACTGAGAACTGTCAAATTTCACCTCTGAGTGGATGAAATTTCACTCAAAGACCACAGTCCTGTTTTGACATCACTACTCCATAAATAAATGAAACTGGTTATAATTAATAATTGATATAATCAGTAATTGGTATAATATTAGACTCAATTCAAAGGGGTACTAATTACTGAAAAAATTTTTTACAAACATAACTGAACTTAGGAGATGATGCCCCTAGAGGAAGGATTACATTAACGTTGGGCTTTTGTGTACTTACTACTAAAATAAAGAAGTGACTGAAATATTTTAATCTTCAAGCTAGCTTTTATATATGTTAGCAAGGTATGATATTTTCTTCCCAAACAATGTACACCTTCTTACATTTGAATCAGTGGTCAGTAAGTACATTCCTCACTAGAAAGTTCTTCCTCCCTCATTCACACTTGACAGTGATTCATGACACTTTAAATGCATTTCTCTTTATTTCTAGAATAGTCAGCACCTAGCATTTATCAATTCATTACATGGCATCAAAAATACCATTCAAGGAAAAAGGATAACACTTTCTATCTTACGATGAAAGGGAGGTATTATTACACTGGTACGATAGTAAAGAAATGACTCGTCTGATTAAATTTAAAGGACAGTTTAGCCCTTTATACATCTAATAACCTTTGGAGATGTTATAAACTTTTAAAAAATATTGTGCCAAGTTTCCATCATCTTTTCCTTTCCATGTTACAGGGGCAGGAGAGGATGGGATGTTAACCCCAGAAATGGCAGGAAAGCTGGGTGTTTGTGGATGAAGAGAAAGGATGAAAGATGTGTGTGAATGGGGTTAGGGGGAGGCAGGGAGGGAAGAGTTAAGAAGTGCCTAATGATTGTCAATAACTTGCATCAGGGTGACTTTGGGTAATTTTTGAAAACAATGAGTATAAGAGTACTATTAGAATACCGGGCCATAGGTGTAATGAAGCACAAAAAAAGGTAAAAGAAAAAGTCTATTATTTGAGTTTCCAATGGTAAGAAATGCTCTTTAAAAATAAAGGTAACAATATTTCTGCGTAAGGAGAACAGCACTCAATTTATGAATGTAATTTAAAGATAGACTTTATTCTCTGATGATTTACTCATGCAAACTGCATGTAAAAGAAAACAGTACAGTTTGTGAAACATTTCAAATGTAAAGACTCCAAATGTTAATTACAGAAGTAGTGTGACATACTTAAAGTCAAAACGGAATTTGTACAACTAATAATGGTTTTCATTTTGCTGAATACAGATTGCTTTATAATGAAAATTCTGCTAACCTTGGTAAAGTACAGTAATTGTTTACATATCTCCTTACATCTATGTCATTTTATTTTACAGTTGTGAGAGTTCTATTACCAAAAAACTTATAAATAAAAAGAAAAATGTTTTGAAGCATTCAGGAGAGTGAACCAATGAGGCTTTACCTAACCCACCAAAAATATGATAAAAAATAGTAATTGTATAACTTTCTTGCAGAATTCACATTTTGTGCCTTTTAGATCAATTCCTTCTCTGCATATCTGTGGCAGATTTATTACTGAGAAATTACTTTCACTGATTAAACTGCAACTATGAAATCAGCTAAAACCAAAGATTTTAGACACTGGATTGCCAACTAAAATTACTTTTAATAGGCCACATATTTAGAATTCCTATTATCTTTACATTTAAAAGTCCCAAAGTGGTATTCAGATCATTTGGATGCTTTGTAGTTTTGACCTTAGAAAGACTGGATACTATATAAAGCATATTCTTTTCCTAGAATCATCAAGGACATTCCATACAGGTTTTTAAAATGTCAGTCAAGCAGACAGTGTAGCATGTAGAAGGAAGAACAAACTACACAACTTATTACAGAAGCATTACAGATATCCATGTTATATTTACATAATGGAATCCTGCCTGAATGCCAGAAGTTGCTACTGGGTATGCTTTGTAGCTATTTTACAAAGTTTGCTTACCTGAAAGCATACACCTACTAATTTTTGTTTTTGTTTTTGTTTTTTAACAATTTAGTCTATTGTAAAATATTGTATTGTATTTTGAACATAAGTGCAGAATAAGAATAGATAATGGCACATTTAGAAAACTCAATATCCTGTAGATGATTGGATAATGAGATAAGTGTCCCTCCAATCATCTCATCAGAAACAGACGACACCATGGAATGTTAGTTATCCAAGTCCGCACAGAAAACAACATTCTAAACTGCAGTCATCTACTGGCCAGCATCACATTGAAGGCATCTTTAAACACTCAAGCAAAGACTGCCGGCATAAACTACTGAACCACCCACACGAGCGCACACACGCGCAGCACACCCACACTCACACATACACTCCACATTATAATTACATTGTTTTCAAGATAGATACTGATTTTTCCACGAGAAAGGTATCAAAATTTGCTACTAAAAGATGACAGTGCTTTCACAAGATTAAGTACAAGTTAGCTTGCAAGTACAAGACTATGACAAAAAAAAGTTTTGAGTGGTCTAGTGTAGTCACTTTAGGTTTTTCTGGTGATCATACCATATTTGATTATGCATAAACTCCTCAGTTCATAACTTGAAATTCACCAAAAATCAAGTTAATTTTGAAAATTTTTAGATATCTGATAACCCTGTATTATACACTATATGTTTACTGTCTTTTAGCCTCACAAAGTAGGGTAACTGCACACTTTTATTTGGATTTGAAATGATAAAGGTTGACATACTAACATCAATTTAATTTCTTTAAAAAAAAAACAACACCCTTTTTTTTCCACTAATGACCCTGATCTAGTTTAAGAATGTGCATAAAAAGGTACTGTATGTCTTATACCATACTGACATTAAAAAAAAGTTTAAAAGCCAAATAAAGCCCCATAATATGATATAAAGCAAATGTTTTCTCCCACGGTTCTTCCTCTCACAATGTGCAAAATAAAAAAAGGCAAAAAGATTAAAAGCAAATTTACCGTTACTATCTTTCTCTTGCCTAGTGCTTTATGACCTTGTTAATATTACAAAGTCAGTAGGGACTATGCAGAACTTTGGTATAAATGACATAACAATACTACCATCACAGCTGAGGGTAAAGGATAGTTAGGAAGGAACAGGGAAGTGGGAAGGGAGATTTAGTAATATCCCCACATTTGTTAAAATAATAACATCAAATTAAAAGTGAAATAAATCACATTGTACTATACACACACTTTACACATTGAGCACAGAAAAGAACTATTAAGTCTAACAATATTTATAAAAAAAAAAAAGAAAAAAAGTCTTTTCCACAGAGACTAGAAACTTGCTCAGTCTTATCTTCATCTGCCCATATTTCAATCTTTAGAGCCAAATTTAATTTCAATTTTTAAAAAAATTAATAATTTTTACAACTACAGATTTCTCCTAAATGGAGACTGGTCTTTCCTTGATTTCCCTTTAAAGTCATTAATATCTAAAACCGTTGCAATCCAGATTTTTAATCAACTTCCTGAGGGCTGTGATTGAGAAGGAGGAGCCATTACAATCTGTGAAAGTGCTGGCTCTGTACTCTGGTCCGCCATCTGGGTAAGGACTGAAGTGGCTACAGCTTCTGCCTTGGAAGTTGAACTCACTCCATTGGAAGTGCTGACGGAACTGTGCTGTATCGCTTCAGGATGGGGGCTACTTGGCACGGAAATGTCTTCTGAACTATCATCTTTATCAGCAGCTGAGAAAAAAAATGAGAAAAAATTTACTTTGCTCAAATGAAACAATGGTAAGGTTAGCTTACAGATGATAGGCCACTGTGCTGAGAGATTACTTTAGAATGGGCATCTGATGAATTGTTGATTAGCTAGGAAGAAGCAGGTGTGACATACTGAAAAGAATGTTAAATGGGGCAATCCCTGTGCTCCCCCAATAGTTGATAGTGCCTTCAAATCTCTCCACTCCCATCCCCCCCCAGTAGTTGACTGTGCCTTCAATGGCCAGCTGAAAGGCACAAATGTAACAAATAACAATTCTCGTTCATATGGTGTTTTTTTAAGGTCTAAAAACACTGCTTTATTCAAAACAGTCCTGTAAAGTGTGGAGATGAAGGAGCACTACACAGTGCTTCTTCACAGAGTAGGGGCTCCAGAAATATTACTTTTGAGTAGTTAAAAAAAAAAAAGTGGAGGGGACGGGGGAGTGGCAAGTTGCCAAAACATGTCATTTAAAACCCCTTATTAACGTTTCTATTTATCAGTTTACTATGGAGAAAACATTTTTGCTTAGTTCTATGTATATATACATTTGTTGCTTTTAAGATAAAAATATTTATTACACAGCAAAAAGACACCACAATAGGCTATTACATACGAGATATAAGTTTTCAAATTATTCCCTCTACATTTTCAGAACTGCAGTGATTTTGGCTGACTTTCCATCTACTGCAGCAATGGATGATTACAACACCTGATTCTAATGATGCATACACATGAGAATAAGCAATATTTAGAGTCTAAATGCCACCAGCTGTTACAGTTATGTGAATTAATTAAGATTTTTTAAAATCCACATTAGAACTCCAGATACTGCAAAAGAATAGAAATTCAACTCCAAAAAAAAAAGAACAGAAATTCAAAAAAGTCTATCTACAAGTTTGCTGTCTGGAAAATAGTCTGTTATTCCTCTAGTAGAATGAAAACCAGTTTGTTTAAAATTTAAAATCTAGCTGTGAATAGAAGAATAAATACAAGTTCATTTGAGGGTTAGGAGAGACACTAGCAGCTGGATACCTGAGCTGAGGTTTAAAGTAACTCAGGGATTTGAAGAAGTAGAAGGTGGGAGGGAATTACTTTTAGGAATGGAGACAGAGGAACTAGAATGTTGTGTGGGAGGAACAAGAAGTCAGTTGACCAGAATACAGAATCTAAAAATGGAAGTAATACATAATAAGCCTTGAAAGGTATCAGGTCAGGCTGTGAAAGGTTTTACATACCAAAACAAGGTGTTTATATTTTATCTTAAAAGGCAACAATGTGAAGGAATGGAAGTGCAGAGACACAGCCACTTGCTGAAGGTCACACTAGATGGCAGAGTTGGGAGTGCAACATGTGTATTCCAAAGACCCCCTGAGAAATGAACTCCTCCCCCAGGGCATCCCCTCTGGGCACCGGGCCTGAGGTTTCTATTGCAGGGGAAGGAGAATTTGAAAGTAAACTTCTAGTGAACTTTGAACTCTCCACTGTCAGAATTATTCAGAAATAAAGTATTTCTTCTTTAGGAAACTTTAAAAAGACATTTGGAACTACTTATAGTAGATGTATGTCTCAAAAGGTAGGACTTGAGGTTAATTTACATCTTCCTTATCTACTTTATTTTGTACTGGCCCTGGAGTCAGGAGGCCCCGAGTTCAAATCCAGCCTCAGAACACTAGCTGTGTGACCTTGGGCAAGTCACTTAATCCTGACCACCTCCAAAAAAATTTTTAAGTTGATGCAGTTTAACTCATAGTCATTTCTATATTTTCTTGCATTTCCTTACCCCTGCTCTTTAAAATCTGTCCCCTCTGCTATTCCATGCTCCATTGAGGAAAAAAAAACCCACTACATCAAAAAATAAATGATACCCCCACAAAAAAGCAAACCAAAAAAACCTAAACCTAAAAAATAAAGCCCCCAATACAGTTTCACACTCTAGTGAAAAGAAATTCCCATGCTGACCATGTCTGAAAATGCTTGTCTCTTTCTTCATTTTAAGTTCATCACCTTTCTTTGTCAAGAGGTAGGTGATGTGTTCCATCTTCATTCTTCTGGACTCAAGGTTAATCAATGTTAATCAGAGTTCTAAAGCCCTTCAAATTTTCATCCATTTTAAATTTTTAAAAAATTACCAAGAGTATTTTTATTAGGGAATAGGGTGGGAGGGGAACCAGGTCCAAAAATATGCAGGAACCTTGACAATTTTCTCATGATGTCACATACCTCAAAGTTGCAAAATATTCACAATTCAAAAGAAGATTATTGATTATCACACAATTAGAGTGGGAAGGGAACCTCTAAACCTCAGATTAAGAGATTATCTGATATAATGTGTGCAAAGAAAAAACAATGACAGTTTAATCAAACAGGACACTGAACTATAATGGCAGCTTCATTTCCTCTCAATATTCTATAGCAAGATGGGAATATAGTGGCTTTTAGAAACAAGGCTAATCTGGGAGAAAGGACATAACAGGAAAAAAACATATTTTGGAAAGAATATTTCAAAATGAACAAACAGGGAAAGCATATTTATTTAAATGTATCTAGGAGACCTCAAAGTTCCACAGTCTTTAGCTATAGGATAATGATTCAGAAAATCCCTAATAGCAAAATGTGTATGTTACATTCATATTTAATTGCATATACTGGTATTGTCAGCTCTAGAACGTGAGAGGAGAAAATGAGCAACATTAACAATCACAAATACAAGGGCTAAGAGTTAAATGGCAGGATAAGGAACCTCAAAAAAAGTAGCAACTGCATGAGATCTTGTTTCACTGTTACTGTGAACTTTGCTTGAGGTTAAAGTATATTTTGCTTCACGATTTTGAACACACAATATCTTCTATTCTTTGATCATTCTAATATCCTATGAGCTATCATGCCTATAACTGTATATATTTTAAAATAATAAAATGATTATAATCACTCCTGAGTGCAATTTTTTTTTTAAACAAATGGTTTTTAGCATTGCCCAAATCTGGAGCGTAAGATTTATAGTCACATGAGATCACTCTCCTCTTCTGTTTTCCATAATATCACTGTTCTTTTCAATTATTCTTTTGTCTCACTATACTTTTATACATTGGCTTTCACTGACAAAGTTTTGTACCATACACCAAATTCTACCAAGTGCTAGTAAACAAATCCTAGCTAGCACCCTTGACTATAAATGCTTCTTATTCACAAATATATTCTAAGAAGTTAATCTAGTCACTATAAATATAAACAATAGTATACAACCTACTTACTTTCATGCTGTAATATCTATCATCACTGCAATACAGTTTGCCACATTAAAAACATTTTAAGTATCTTACAATTTCCTTCATTTTCCCCAAAATGTAAACAAGCCCTTCATTTGTGTAATTTGTTCATTTCTTTACCATTTTTCATTGTAAAGGTAATTGGACTTTTACGTACTACTGACAATATATTAGAATTTTACTTAATTTACATTGGGAGGAGGGAAGGAAACAATAGCATGGATAATCCCAAGCAATAAACGGTAATCTTATTCTTCTCTTAAATTTCCCATCAAATGGTCTACTGTTTTAGGCATTCGATTCTTATTTCATTTAGTCTTGGATGCATTTCTTAGCAACATACTGGGCAGATGATGGGAAGAAACTGACATACATACTATACAGAGAGATAGAAGAGAAGCAAAAATTTGCTGCTGCTAACAGAGGGTTAGGTGGTGCAGTGGATGCGAGCGCCAGGCCTGGAGTCAGGAAGACCTGAATTCAAAACCAGGCTCAGAAATTTACTAGCTGTGTGACCCTGGGCAAGTCCCTTAACCCTCTCTGTCTCAATTCCTCAGCAATAAAATGGGCTTGAGAAGGAAATGGCAAATCTCTCCAATATGCCTGGACAAGGAAACTCCAAATAGGGTCACAAAGAGTCAGATACGATATTGAAATGACTGAACAATAAAAAATTGAGGGTTGGCAATTTTAAAGTTATTAATTTCCTGACTTTGTAGGATATTCATGCAAGCCCAAGGTGAGTATACATTTCCTTTCAAACTATCAAAATTCAAGAATGCTTCACTTGTTAGGAAAATCATGTGTGCATAATGTTATCCCCAGCAGTTTCTATATGAAATTATTTTCTTCTGTCAGATGGGAGCTGTAATGGCCTCATCCCTGCAGCAATCATTGTTAATATAAATCCCAAACATATTTCTATATGGTTCCAATTTACTTCACAATGTGATTTGCTATTCTGTCAAAATGACTAGATATCAAAGGACTGAGATTTATGTGCCCAAAACTGACAAAAATCAGTGTTCTAAATATATATGGCAACAGAGAGTTGCTAAATCTCTTGAATCTTTTAAATTAAAAAATATTGCCCATTCTGATGAAACTGCTTACAATGACTACAAGTAAAGATGGTGGCCATTAAGTTTTATCGCAAGCACCTGAGGAACTGTTTGCACGCAATAGAAAATGTTTCTTTTCTTCTGAATTACTGACATTGGCAAATTAAAATGAAGTGGATACATATGGCAGAAACAATCTTCACATTTACAAATATCCTGAAATATCCCTAAATCATAAAAACGAAAGCTGTGGGTTATATATTATGAATGTTGCCTAATGCATTCCCAGCTCTGTTATTTGTTACAAATTTGTGTACGATGGACAAAATTGGCCATTTATTCAACAGCAGCAGCTGGTTCTAACATTGTGTATCTTATCCCCCAAAAAAAAGAAGTTTCAAAAAGAAAAGCAAAATTAACCTTTAAAATGCTGAACACAAAAACTGAAGCATTTATTTCTTTGTAAATGCTTTTTCTATGTAGGATAAACTGCTGCTTTTTAGCTTTCTGTTTGTGTAAATGTAAGGAATAGCTTCAAAGTTCACAATGCTGAATACATTAAACATTCAAAGAATCTAACAGAGGACAGAGGAAATGAGCTGAGATTGACTCTTTTTAAAAGATTCACTGATCTTAGACATACTGTTAAGTAAAGGACAGCTGCTCCCCAATACTCACTCAGTCATTAGAGAATTGGGGAAGAAGGGGTGATCTTTCACTTTGCCAATCTAAGAAAACATACTGCCCTGAAAAGACACACAAATATTTAGTACTTCCAATATTGTGAAAATTATTATGAAACTTCATTTATCCAAACGAAACTACAACGTTACAAGATGACGCCCATAGAAAACTGAAGAAAATCTATAGTTAGGGGCATTTAGAAAACTAGGTTTAAATTACTATAGGCAGGATCCTGTTCTCCAACAACCTTGCAGAAATCCTGGTATTTAATCTTCAATCCTAGAAGGGCCGTTTCCATGTTTTTCATGCTAGCTCAGTTCTCACTGGCAGTATTTCACTGACGCAGCCTCAGGCTGTGGGTAATGGGACATTACTCACCATGATAGCCAGATTTCTTCTGCATGGCGGTCACGGGGCAATCTTTATGAGCCAGAAGAAGCTGCTTCAGCTGTGCTACTTCATTTCTCAGCAGGGTGACTTCACTCTGGAGATGAAGAAACAACTTGTATGCCTTACCAGAATCAAACTAAACATACATTTTACTATTTAAAGCAAGCAGGTATTAATATCTGAAAGTTGGACAACTTCAACTCATCCAGAATGTTACTTAAATACTTAATTAGCACTATTAGTTTTTATATTCAGACATGCAAAAACTTTGCAAAGTTCATAAATTATGACAGGGCCATGTCCATGCATTATGCTTCTAAATTTGTAGATGGCAAATTTCCTTTCTATAGGTCACTGTCACAATGGTTTGTGGTTTCTGGAGGCTTTCCTTCAACCAAACTGCACTAAAACTTACTCACATTCATTGTAAGGCTTGAAGTGATAAAGACACCATGAGAAGGTAAGGCTAACTTTTACAGAAGACAATATATAGACATTAAAAAGATGATACTAGAAATACTGTACTAAGTCCAATTTTAAGAGAAATTTTTCTTTGTCCATGCTTCTGGAGGCCTTGACTATAAAAAGCCTCAAGAGTTTATAGTGCCCCATACGCTTTCAATAAGTTTTATCTTCCATCTTAACCCTTCCGTTAGTTCTCCTGAGTCTATATTTGGACATTTCAGCGATGTATTTACATTTTGAGTTCTATTTAAAAAACAACCTTCTTTCAATGCAAAGCGAAATATGCAACCATCTTAAAGATCTTAAAGATTAAAGAATCTTAAAAGATTACAATTAGCATGCTAAATCCTGAAATCTCAGATAAGCAATCTAGAAACTAGAAAGCTATCATGTATGAACAACACATGAACATCTAAAACATCTAAATGGTTCCATGTGACAGAAACTTAAAACTGATAAACCCATGCTGATTTCTGTCCCACTCACTGAAGCTCTTCAATATGGCAGAGAGTAATTCCTACAGGTCATGAATAGCAGTATTCCTAGGAGTGCCTTACTCTGATCCAAGTGTTAACACTCCAACTCTTGTACTAAATCCTATATAAATGAATAGCTGCTACTTACCAATAATATGTAATTAGCAATGACAAGGATGTAAAAACAGTATTTTCAATTATAGTAATGTCCCATTTATTTGGATATTAGCCTTCTAGCAACCTGAACCATTTGAAACTATGAACCTGGAACTAGTAAGACAAGAAATATTTCTTGAATAGCCTATGACTACCCCTAAACTTTATGGGCTTTCCCTAGAAGGGACAGTTAATACAGAAAACAAAGGCAGCATAAGTTTCACAGTCAAGAGAAGTAACAGAAGGAAGACAACAGAAGGAAGAGACATTAGAACTATAAAAGGTGACACACAAGAATGGGAAAAGCCAAGCCATCTCAAGTCACGTGGTATGGGAGCAGACAGTTCTATAAACCTAAATAAATTCCAAAGGCATTGTTGTTACCACACAGTCCAATAGGTTATACTCATAATGATAAAGTTAAATTATCAAAAACATTAGATTAAGTTCAGAATACTCTGAGATGAAACAGAAATGTACTTAATATTTTGAAGAAAAATTTCTAAGTTTTGGTGCTTAATGTGGTAAATCAGTTATTTCTCAAAATCATTTATGTGAAGCACATCATTCTCTGAAAATATCAAATAAAACAAGGTGTTATTGTAAAACTAATGTCAATTCTTTATTAGTATCCGTACTAATGAAGGTCAGTAGTGGCATGAAAAGGCCAAAATTTTTCCAAAACTTCTCTCTCTCTCTCTCTCTCTCTCTCTCTCTCACACACACACACACACACACTCTCTCTCTCTCTCTCTCTCTCTCTCTCTCTCTCTCTCTCTCTCTCTCTTTCTCTCTCTCTCTCTCTCTCTCTCTCTCTGTACCTGATCCTGACTTTCTGCCAGTTTGATCCTGAGACCTGACTGGAAGTATCAAGCTGCCCCAACATGTGAGAATCTATATGTAAATAAATCAAGAGTTAATTCAATACCTGACATGTATGCGATTTGTTTCTTAAAGACCTTTACCAAGACTCTCCCACTAATGATTATGTCTTTGAAATAGCAACTGAAAATTGTTCCCATTTTATACAAGGCTGTAATGACATATATCCAAAGAATAAGGGAGCCAAAGAAGGTACCTGAAAGAGTACAAATAATGGAAAGCTAGGTAGAGGTTCCCATTATCTGCTTCAGGGTCCTCACCAACTTTGCTATACCAATGGCTTTTAGGGTCAGGAAAATAACATGGGAAAAAGTTTAAGCAGGGGAGTGCTGGAGCTAGCTCAAACTGAGGCAACTATTAGATTCAGGGTGATCATTTACACTTGGAAACTCACAAATGCTATAAACCAGGGCTCTATTTAATGCTCTATTGATTGTTTAGACTTTAAAAAGTTAATAGAGAGAATATTAATAATGTAGGTTAAACTTAAAAGTATGTCGTACATACATTTCTTTTCTTAGAGAGATGGCTGTTTAAACATATACCAACCAGCACATGACTGAATTGAAGTGAATGGTTTGAAAACCACAATATTATTTTAAGATTACAATTAAAAACAATTACTACAATCTACATTGTTTTCATTTACCACAAATTGAATGTGTAAGAAAAGAGACAGGATAACTACTAGTTATCATGACTAAAAGCTAGATTAAGTGATAATTCTAAGTGAATTTATTTTTAAACAAATATTTCTATACTATCCAATCTAAAATCCTAAATTATCTTATACTGCCCAAACTAAAGTTGGATTTTTCAGTCCACTAAAATAAGAGTTTAAAACACAGAAAAGAACATTATTTTTTGTGCTTCAAAATTGATCACTGTATTATCATTGTTCATTTTAATTCAAACTACCTGGTCTATAAATAAACAACCAAATGTGAGCTTTCCAATGATTCACAGAGATTAAACAGGTTTTAAGCTCCCAAAGCTTAAAAAACTACATTCTTCTTGCCAATACTTCCTACAAATAGATCCAACTTCTGTTAACTGTAATGCAAAGCCTAGTTAGTGGTATAAGCAATGGGAAAATGCCAGGAGGAAAAAAAACCCTCTGCAGCACCCAACCTCCCATAATAATTACCACAAAAATCAGAATGTACACATAAAAATTCGTGTATCTACACATACAACATAACTCACATTCATAGAAAACTCAAATTAAATGAACTCTAAACCCACTGCATTTTTTTCTTACACCTATCTCCGAGATGAGAATGGCAAGTATAAAAGCTAATATTGGGATTCATTCAAAAATTAGTTGACGAGCATGTCATATGTTTAGGACAATTTCCGTCCAATCTTCTACACTGTCTACTTCTAAAATATCATACAACGACTTATTTTATAATAACTCCAAGACTTCTGATTAAAAAAAAAAGCCTGTATTATAAACTGTTACTTTTTAAAACTGCATTTGAATATTTTCTTCTATGTTGTTTATCATGTTCTAAACAGCAAATGAGGCTTGGACATAGGACAGGAGTCAAGTAGAGTTCAAAGATAAAGAAATAGAGAGGCTTAGAGACATCAGGAAGCCAGTAGCGATGTAAGAATTATAAAGCCAAGAATAGTAGCGTTTATTGCAAACAAAGGTGTCAGAGAGAATTATTAAAAGATAAATAATCGCTCATCTTATTCTTGCAGAAACATTAGGAGGCAGTCAGTGTAAGTATTATTATCCCTACGTCATTAATAGTGTAATAACTAGGGCTCAAGCAGTTTGAATGACTTGCCCATGGTCATGCAGTTAAGAGGCAGAGCTGGAATTGGTGGGGAGACAACAAAGAATCACAGAGTTAGAGGTCATCTGGTTCAACTCATCTGATGAAGAAACTGAGGTCAAGGGTGTTTAAAGGGCTTGTCCAGGGGCACCCTGGGAATAAATGTCAATGTTCAACTCTAAATCCAACACTTGTTAGCAAAAAGGAGTGGAGAAGAACAGTTCCTGGCAAGTGCTAAGGGAAGGATAGTAAATAACGCAGTTAACCAGTTATTACCCAAACAAAAATTACAGCTTATTGTATATAAGCTTCAATGTACTAGCAACAAAACAATTCTACAAGACAAGTACTAGCTACAGTGACTCATTTGTAGCGAGCACTTAACACTAACTGGCGCTGTTGCCTCAGTTAGGGTGTAGATTTGGTATAAAATCATTTCTACTTTTCCTTAAGTGAACATCCATCACAAAGAAAATGAAAGTAACCAAGGTGAATTCAGATCACAGAGGAATATGACAAGAGAAATACAGAGGGTTCCTGAAAACTATGGAAATGGGAACCATGGATTGTAGAAAAACCTCTCAATCACCATCTGCAAATGGCTCCATAACTCACAAACTAATATAACCTCTTTCTCTTATTCCCAGTCCATCTCTGGTTCTTAACCTACTCTCACAATCAATGGAGATCGCACACTAATTTCCAGATAATAAATGTGAAAACATTTAGTAAAAGTAAAGAGTCCTACATAAAATTGACCAAAAATCATTACTGACCTAAACAAAACATAATTAGGAAGTTAAAACTTGGGGAGATGGTAATAAAGTCCAAAGTCAAGTATAAATTATTTCTGGATTTTCTACATCATTGCTGCCCTCCATTACTGTGGATAATTAAAAGTTGAATATATATATTGCTGGATCATGTACAGACATTATATTGTTCATTTGAAGAAGCCTCCATCTCATGAAATCACACCAAGGATAACTAATCAATTTACTCTGGATTTCCATGGTCTAATGGCCAGGTATTTCTCAACCAGTCATCTGTGACTTTCCAGTCTATCACCACTTTAAAAACTTGAGAACTCATCATGGGTATGGGTTTTTCCTCCCCTTTGAGTAATTTATTTCCTTATATTGCTTCTTCTTTTTACTCACCACAATATCCAATTATTATGTTAACAATTTTTCTTTACAACTAATCAATGGGAACAATTAATGAGAGTCGCAAGGGAAATAAAATCATATACTTGTTAACAGAGAAAATCTAAGTTACATATCTAAAACAGGAAAAAAAAAAGAATAATGACATTCTTGATAAATTTATACAATTTTTAGCACAGCAACAGAATATGGAGCAATATGGCACGGTTTGGGTACTTCAGATTAGGAGTCTTGGTTGTCAGTCATGCACTAACTAGCTGTGTGTGAACTTCACCTTTCTAGGCCTCAATTTCCTCATCTGTAAAATTAGGGGAGTTACTAGATCATAACAGCAGCATATGCTTATATGATGCTTTAATGCTTACAAAGAACTTTTCTGCCAATAATTCTGTGAGACAAATAGAACAAGCACAATTATCCCTTCTGTGCAGATGAGGAAACAGAAACTCAGAGAAGCTAAATGAACTGCCTGGGGCAAACTGCTATTAATTGGAGAGCCAGGACTTGAACCTGGTTCTTTTGACACAAAGAACAATGTTCTTTCCACTATGCCACATGTTCCCTGCCCTAAGGATCTTCTAGTTCTAACAGTCTATGCTTCTAGATTGAACCAGTAATAATCCAAGATTTAAAATAATTAAACATAAATACAATATATAATTCTTAAGTATATAGAGAGTAAATCTCTCAAAAAAAAAAAAATGCCTGGTGAGATACACCAAAGAAAACCAAACTGAATAAAACTCCAAGTCAGTAGTAAACAAACAGAAATACTTTTCAAGAGCCAACACAAATAATATTTTTTAATGTCATTGCCAGGTGTTCTGATTCCCTCTCACTGAAATTTTAAAATGTCTAGTCTTAGAGGGATAATCTCATCTTATCCCATACCACAGAAAAGTAAGAAACACAAATTGTATCTGTTTCACATACCAGTGGGAAAGAAAAGTGCTAATCACTCAAACCAAAAGGAAAAATGGGAGGAAGAGACAGAATCCCACCCAATTTAGTTCTGTCTTAACCCACCTACTAAATTCTGCCCTGTTTTTTCTTTCTTTCTCTTTTCTTTTTAAAAATCAACATGCTGGGCTTAACGAGGCCCAGACTCCTTACACAGCTTTTAACAGGACCTCAACTTTAAAAAAGCTTAACATGCTGCACATTTATAATATTTTAAGCATAAGTACAATATAAGGAAACAGATTTTAATAAAAGATATTGCTCTTTTGCCTACAACTGGGACATAATGAAAGCTTAACACAGACAACAAACCAAGTGAGAGGTTCGTAGATTTAGAGCTGGAAAGAATCTTGGAGACCCTCTAGTTCAACCCTATCCTTTAACAAATAAAAAGAGACCCAGGAAGATAAAATCACTTACCTATATTAACAGTGGGCAATTATTTAAAAACATGAAAATGAACTATAATAACAAGAGTCCCATAAATTCAGCCCTGGAGGACTGATAATAAAACATACCTCCTTCCTTTCAAGAGACATGGGCAGCTATGGATATGGAATATGGTATGATGTGATCACAGTGTCTTTTGACTTTTTGTAAATGTTTTTGCTACAGGTAAGAGTTCACTGTTGAGGTAAAGGGGAGGAGGATCAAGGACATATAAATGGTGCAAAAACAAAAGGCAACAATAACATTTAAATAATAATTCCCTACAGGGGGAAATTTTTTTAAAATCTACTCAGGCAAAAGATAATAAATAATGGGCATGTTGCCTTTAAAAAACTAATAACAATAACTAAGATACTCAAGACTTGGTTTTAGATCACTAATAATACTCTGACAATTAAAAAAAATTTGTTAAAAAGATAAATATGATCTGTTATATACCCTATTTAAGAAAGTTGAAACATGCTAAACTATACATCTTTTAAAAGACAGTTAGGTACTAAAGAAGTATGAACTATTAAACCTTAAAATGCAAGTCTCTTAAAATATGAAAAGTCAAACCTCAAAACTTATTAGATTTACTACTGAATACAACATATAAGTAATCATGGGTCATTACTGCCCACAATGCTGATCAGCTATGCCAGCATGTCAAGTGAAGAATTATTAAGGAAATGTAGGATTGATTAATGTTTTCACATAAAGTACGGTTTAATTATTTCTTTGACATTCAATTTTCTTTACAAGTCATTCTGTTCTTCACAGTTAACGGTTTTGCTGCTGGCAGACTGAAAGAAATTTTTTTCCCCCTGAATCTACCACAAGCATGTTAACTCTTTATGCTCTGGAAACCAAAGTCTACTATGTATTTTTTCAATAAATATTTCTTGTATTACTAACTTTTTTGCAGTAAGGCATAATGGAATGAGAGCTACTCTTCCAGTAAGGAAGACCTGAGTTCAAGTCTCACATCTCAGACAGACTGGCTGTGTGACCCTGGGCATTATATATCAATTATTCTAGCAGTGGCCCCTGCAACTCTTTTAACAGAGAAAAGCTGTAGAATAAAAACTGATCTGCATTGCTAGAAGCACTTTCCTATAGTGAGGAGATCACAGGTCTGAGCCCCTCCCCTCACCATTTTTTCTTTTGTTTGTATTACATGTTTAACATTTATTCAACTGGAGAGATAAGTCATCAAATTATGTCAGAAAGGAGGTTGAAACTGTCCTCTCCCCCATTTCTTGTTACCCTCCTGTCAAGATAGACTATCCAAATCAGACATGAGTATTTTTTTAATCTGAATCTTAGCTTACTGAAAACCAAATACATTTATTTTGAATGTTGAATCCTCTTTTTTTCTAAAAACAATAGAGGTCTGTTGCTATTATAGCAGTGGCCATTGGTGCTGCAGTGTAATTAAGGATATATCAATATCTCATTAAAAGTTGTTAATGCTGCCATAAATATGTGCTGGAGGCAGAAATCTGGCACAGCCTCAAGACCAAGTGAATTAAACACTAAACAAAAATTCAGGTGCATGATTGTATGTTAGAGAGGGGTAAAAAAAATTAGCTATCATTTTAACTTAAAAATTATAATCACTAATGTCAGAATAATAATCATTTAATATTTAAGTTATTTTATAGAGTGTCTTTATAGAACATAGTCTACCACCTACAAACATCTTTCTTTCAACGAAGCTTTCCCCCCTAAAGCCTTATGCTTAAAACTTAAAGTGTTATTTGGATTGTTTCATTACCCCAAATAATTTTTACTAATTTACTCCATATAACAAAACATATTAATATAACTTGGTCGTTATGATCAGTATGGTAGCAATACATTTTAAAAATATAAATGATTAAACACTAGCAAAACACTTTGTAGATCCAAAGCTACAATAATAATATTCAGAACTACCTACATCAACAAGATTTTAAAGCAATTTTGCCTCATGTAAAATTAAGTCCAGGTCATAAGATTTCCTTTCTTTTTTAAACTATCACAACTACATGCCATCTATGATGCTGAAAATTTTATTCAAGTACTCAAAAATAAGCATATTACTAAAAATCTTGAAAGGCAAGTATAAGAAGAAAAAATTCTCAGTTCAAGTATAAGCATATAGAAGATTTGTTTTAAATTGGGAATGAAGTTGGGCAAACTCTAAAAAATGTTTATTGATAATAAATAACTCTAAATGCAAGCTACATCATCAATAATTAAAGCCCCTTACTACCATGTCTGATTTGATATAATGGGGTACTTTCCATAGGTTCCTAGTGGAGAATTATCCACAGCACTAAAAAGATCACTAAAAAGAAATGGTACTGAATGGCACCCGTATTGGCAGTCTGTATATAGAAATAAAAAACTAGACAAGGATGGGAACTAGACAAGCTTGCACCGCAATGGGTCTCTCAGAAATGGAGCTGAGGCACATGGCAGGGCAGTGTCGGAAGCTTGCACTGCCACTGGCCGTATTGTACCTGGTCTGTGGATAAATAGAGGCCTTCAGTTTCCAGTGCTGTCAATCTGGCACCTTTCACGAGCACTATATTCACTTTAAAGAAAACAAAAAACAAACTACAGTTAAAAGAACAAAGGAACTTAAAAACAAGAAACCTCTACTGAAGCAATTTCATAGTTGTGATACAAACCAAAAGAAAAAAAAAAAGACAAAAATGTCTAGGAGCAATAATGTTCTTTATTTTAATATAAAAATTAATTTATATCACAACCTTAAAAAGAAGTTTCTGGACAGGATGGGGACCCATTTTCCCTAAATAGCTAAACATTATTTTATCTATCAGTGTTGCCTTTTTACAAAAATAGTTTGGATGCTATTTAAAAAGATATGGATCATTTCATCTCTAATATAAGTTTTTTAAAAGCTGTCTTTACTATAGGTCCAAAATATAACAAAAGTTTATCTCCTATGAAATTTCGATAGCTAACTACAAAATCTGAAATATTTTGTTTACGGTCATAAAATGTATGCATAAACCATACCTGCAATTGGCCATTCAATGAACTCAAGTCTTCTGCTTTCTTCTCCAAAGACTGAACCCAGACTTTCCTTTTTTGCCTACACCTTGAAGCTGCTGCTCTATTTCGCTCTAGAAACTTCCTCCTTTTTTCATCAGGGTCTTCATTAGCTGCTCTCCTTCTACGCCCACCTGTATTTTGTGTCTGTGGTGTTGGATGAGCTGGAGAAGCCTGTAAGAAAGAAAATACATTTATTTGTACTTAGGAAAAGAGTTAATAGAAATTCATTACATCATCAAGCAGACGGTCATACAATTCTGATACAAGGGGCCAGGGTTAAAAACTGGTGATCAGGTTTTAGCTACATGCTTTTATTTTTAAGAATGTAATCCAATTTATGATTTACATGATATTAATAAGAATATAATAAAAGGTTTTCAGGGGAATGGTGCAAATGTCATCTTTAATTAAAATATGTATAATATGGTAAAAAGTAATTTTCTTCACATAATGCCAATTTATATGCATTTTAACAGGTTTTATTATAGTATTTATTCTTTGACATATTACTATAAAAGTTGTATCAGTTTATGATTAGAAATCACTAGTATATATGATATTCAGTCATATGGTGTATATTATTATAAAATTCCATTTTTAACCAGGAAAAAGTTCAATTATGTTATTCCCATCCTCAAACTTAAAACAGCTTCTTATTGCCTCCAAAATAAAATGCAAATTCCTCTGTAAATTTAAAGCCCTTCACAACTTGGCCTCAATTGGTCTTTCAACACTTAATGGACATAACCCTTTTCCATATTCTTCAATCAAGTTAAACACACATATTTCAGCTGGTCTTCATAACTTTGCACTGATCATCCCCTATGCCTGGCATAAACTCTCAGCTGACTTAAGTGTCACAGAATCCCTTCTTTTCTTCATTACTCAGCTCAATCACCAACATGATATTACTCTCCCCAATTGCTAGCACCCTCCATTACAAACTACCTTGTATTTCTTTTTTATTTATTATCTTTCCATATTCTGCATGTGCACATACAGCATGTCCCAAAAATCTCAGTGCAATTTTAAGGTTTAATGGCTTACAACTGTACTAAGACTTTTGGGACACCCTGTATATATAATCTCCCTCTCTCCCCCTCCCTGCCCCCAATGGAATACAAGCTACCTGAGAGTGAATTGTTTCATTTTTTTATTTCTATCTCTAGTGCCTAGAACAGTGTTTGGTACTTAGTGGCTATATGTAATAAATGCATATTGATGTTGTGAGTAAAAATATTCATATATTTTGGATGTTCTTTCTTTCCAGGTGATGAGATTTATTAAGGGGATAGAATCACTCTTCCTAGAGGTCAGATCATCCAATCCTCACTGCTCTTCTTCCTAGAACCTTTTTCTTTTTGTGACATGGGCCCTTTGGCAGTCTGGTAATACCTACTCTTTTTCAGAGTATTTTTAAATGCTTAAAACAAAATACACTGGATTACAAAGAAAACTGATTATATTATAGTTCTCAAAATATTTTGTTAAACAAAACAAAACAAATTCATGAACTGCAAGTTAAGAACCTCTGGTCTAGAGAGAAACCCCTTACCACTGTCATGACCCAACTGCAGACCTACAATATAAGATATACCATCGATCCTTTCACACAAACAATACTACAGAACACTGTGACTATTAGGAGAATAAGTTCAAGTGGTAGGAAATTAGAGTTTCCTGAAAAACAGGTCCCAGGAAGGGCTTAAAGAATCAACTGATCAACTGATACATAAATCAAAATTCTGCTATCTTAGCAGAAGATACCCCAAACTAAAATTCATGTAGTTAAATTAAAATTTTGAAATAGATGACCACCTAAAAGAGATTCCATCCCTAAAACTTCAGGTCATAACTACATCTGGCTCTCTACTACTGGTATCAGGGCTAAAGACCTATCACTTCCTCTTGAATTCCCTGGCAATAATAACTGGTGAATCTCTCTTACTGATTTGGGTGAGAGTTCATCCATTTCATTCATATATTTCACCCAAGGCCAGATTCACTAGTTAAAAAAATTATTATTGCTTTATATATTTCTAAGCATATATACGTATGCTGCTTCATATTAAGCTGACATTTTCAATTAATTTTTTTTTAGTGACAAAGATTCACAGACAAAGAGAAAAAAACACACAGAGAAATAGGCCAGTATACTATGGGATTCAAGAAACAAAGGAATCTTACCAAGGCTTTAAAAAAGAGATATACTTCCCCATCAGCAGGTATGCAAGCATGCTAACAATTTACCATCAATACTTTTGTTTTCTCTTTCCCTAAAATTTTTACTATATTTTGAAGTCATAAGATACATTTGGTGGAGTCATATATTAGAATAAGTTATCCCTTAAAAATCTGTTTACAAGAAAAGAAAAAAGATGACAGCAGGATCATAACATGATACAGAATAAACAGTAATAGAGACTGTCTGGTTAAGTATACCGGAGTTTCTGTTGTGGATGTAGCAGGCTGTTGTAATGACTGTGCTCGAGATTCCTCTGACTGAGTCCTACCCAATCCACTTGCATGTCCCTTGACTGCATCTCCATTTGTTACCTGAGGATGTTGCTGAGTCAAAGCAGCTTTTAATCTCTGAAAATTAAAACACATAGTATAATAATTATGCACAATTCCTCAAAATGAAGAATAAAAATCCCAAAACACACAGATACATTACAGACAAGTCTAATATATAATTACTTCTTTGGTTAATGAAACACCAATGAAATTTCTCGGACAATACTAAGAATTATGGTTTTTTGGGGGAGAGGCGCCAAAGCAAGCAGGGGTAAGTGACTTGCCTGGGGTCACAGAGTTAATAAGTATCAAGTGTCTGAGGCTACATTTTGAACTCAGGTCCTCCTGACTCCAGGGTCAGTGCTCTATCCACTGTGCCACATAGATGCACCTAGAATTATGCAATTTAAAATCGGGTTTTGATTTGCTACAGATGGCAAGGCCATAAAGAAAGGAATTTAAGTCTGGAGGCATTCAAATCTTGTCAAAACTAATTTGGAATTAGGCTAATATTTAAAATAAGCCTTAAATACCAAGTATAGAACCAAAAATCTTTTAAAGACCCCCAAAGTCTTCAAAATGAGTTAAATAAACTTTTATAGTGAAGTCATGTTTAAAATTTATTTTGACTTGGTTATTTGAAGGCAGTTCTGTAAAAACCCAGAACTCAATACAATACCAATTCCTTTACCAACACATTCAGAAATCAAATTAACACTGAGTGCCCAACCTTCTGGAGACAGAAGAAATTACCATTAATTAAAATATTATCAAAACTTTCATTTGAACAGAATACCTTCTACAGTTGAACTCCAGCGTTTTAAATATGAGTTTGTGTATGCCTATACACATGACCTGGAATTCTCATTGTATATGGTAAACAGCAAATTCTTGTTTGTTTTCTCATTAATTCACTGTCCTAGGACAAGAACATTCGTCCTCCAGCATCTGCAAGAAAAACCCCTATCCAGCCCTGAAGTCTCCCCACCTGCTGCTGGGGGTGACTCTTTGGACTCTGCTGTTCACCATTTAGTTGCTTAGGAATGAATAATGAGGTCTCTCCATTCAAACTAATTCTGGGTTGACCTAAAGATGAGTATCTCAAGTTCATTATGACATTTTGTTTCCACTTATGAGCAAAGATGTCATCACATTTAGAAATGCCTCCAAATCTAACATCAGAATGAAGCAAACACAGATAACATTTGCATTTATTTCAATAAAGGCAATTTAAGATGGATATCTGAAAATCCCCTGGCAGTTCATTTACCACTTAATGTGTTGGCTACCAATTTCACAAGGATATGTATGTTTTGTCCCATCCCAACTAGCCTATGAGTTTCCTGAGGGGAGGGTCTATGCCTCATATTTCTTTGCATCCTCTGCATGGTACTTTCAGTAACTGGAACTTAGTATCTGCCAAACAAATGAAATTGGTTCCTCAATTAATTCAACATTTCCCAAAGCTTGAGTGGACAAACCTCCCCAGTCCACTATAGTAAGTATGAATTCTAGTGAAGCTTTTATGATTGCGTTTTGTAAATGTGAAATAAAAATTATGCAACAATCAAGTCAGAGATTCACTAGTTCTTAGCCCTATAAGGGTGCATATATATCATGAGTAACTGGACAACATTATAGTTGATCCACCAGTAAATAAGTGTAATGGTTCACCATGGCAAGGTTACTCTCTCCCTCTCTGCTGAAGTTCTACTTTCTGCAAGAAGCCTTTCCTGATCCTCCTTTATTCTAGAGTCTTCCCTGTGTTGGTTATTTCCAATATCCGGTATCAGCTAGTTTGTGAATTTTCGTTTGCAGCTGTCTCCTTCATTAGACTGTGAGCTCTTTGGAAGCAGAGACTGTCTTCTGCGTTTCTCTGCGTGCCCAGCACTTAGCTCAGCGTGGCAGGGCACACAGCAGGTATTTGATAAATGTTTGCTGACTAATCTTAGGTTCTGAAAGAAGTATGCCAGCAAAGTACAAGTTCCAGAAGACTCTGTAACTATCTAGAAAAGCTTTGATTATAGGTTGAATGACAGATGATCTGTCTGCTGCCCAGGGAACAGTATAAGTTCAGAGACACTCATATACCATGGGGCTGGATATCATGTGATGAATGTTTCTGGTCACACCAATTCATAAAATCTGCTAAAGCACAGAGGAATGAGGATCCAAACAAATGATGACCTCACATATCCTTCAAATACTATACCTGAAAACTGAAGCCTTAAACCTTTTAATGTTATTACCAAGAAAGCATTTGTAAAAGTTCTAACGCATTGGTTAGTAGCAACCAATTCAGTGGTATTTATTCTACTTCTCTGAGAATCACCCTTAAGAAAGCCAGGCACTGACTGAATTCTGACAGCTAGTGCTGCTCCCCTCTCCTCCCCCCCCCGCATGAGTTTCTCTCAGCCTGTTTTCTCATCTGTAACATGAGGGATTGGCCCAGATTATGCTGAAGATCCCTTCCCACTCCACATCTATGAACCCAGTGCAACTCAGTTGATGAGGATAAACATTATTCTGCATAATTTGGATATAATCAAGCTACATGGCTTAAAATATTTTAAAATTTATTATTTCTTTTTTTAAATGTAGCTATCCCATATCCCCTGAACTTTGAACATAAATCAGAAAAAGATGAGATTCAGAACCAGAAAAAAAGTGAAAAAGTTACCAAAACCTCTACTGATAGAACACCTATTTCCACAATAGATTTATACTAAGGTATGTATGTTAAATTGATCAAGTTATGAGAAAAATCTTACATAAAGTTTCAGGGCATATTTGCAGCAAACTAGTTATTATGAGAAGAAAAATATTTTCCTCATTGAAAAACACAGCTGGTATAAAGTACAGGAATTTATTGATTTATCAAGGATTTACCAGTGCTTACTATATGTAAGACACTGTGTTAGGGGCTGACACAAAGACAAGGTTAAAATCGTTTCTACCTTCAAAGAGTTTACACTGTAATGGGAGGTAGGTGTAACATTTACACAGCTAAGTAAATAAATGATAATTTTAAGTGGTAAAAAACACTAATAACTAAGAGAGATTAGAAAACTAAAGGATGTGGCATCTGAATTGAGATTAGAGGTTTTAGTAAGTGGTCATTCTAGACTGGAGATGGAATGCTAATATAATAATAAAATATGATATGATCTCATTTGTGGAAAGCCTAATAAGGCAGGTACTATTATTACTCTCATTTTACAGATGTGGGAACTGAGGCTAAAAGACGTTATATGATTTTGTTATGGTCACCTAGCTGCTATACATCTAAACAAGGATTCGAACCCATCCATGCCTTCTTGACTTCAAGTATAGGACTCACTCCCCTAAGGAAAGCTTTCCCCA
>CM053588.1:238622427-238641580 GCA_028646515.1 Pseudochirops corinnae | reverse complement strand
TTCTTTGCCTAATTTGATTCCTTTGATTTCTTTTTCTTCTCTAATTCTACTGCTAACATTTCTAGTACCAGAGTGAATAAGAGCAGTGATAGTGGACATCTTTGTTTCACCCCTGATCTTACTGGAAATGCTTCTAGATTATCCCCAGTACATATAATACTTGCTGATGGCTTTAAATAGATGCTACCTATTATTTTAAGGAAAACTCCATTTATTCTTATACTAAGATTTCCAATTCTTAGCTGACTGCTCTTTTCACCATTTACCTCGATTTAGTGCTCTTTACCTTCTAGTAACTTGCCATGCCTAACTTCCCTTACTTTATTTTACTAGATTCTCTGATCTTAATAACTACCATCATATCCAGCTGAAGTCTTCCTCCATCAGTCTGAGCTCTCCAATTTTTTCTCAAGCCCTCCCAAATTTCTGTTCCCCAGATTCAATCTCCTGTCCTCTTTATAATTAAAAGGTGTTTTCAAATAACCTTCATGATTCTTCCTTTTTCTCAAATCTACCTAATTTTTCCACATAAGCTGGATAAAGATACTATTAAAATATTCTATTAGTAAGTAAATTTGGGAAAAGCTTTCCCTGAGAGTTTTTCCTGATGGCAAAGATAATTGTCCCAGAAATGTCTAAACTGTGCGGTGATTTAAAAAAAAAATCATCCAATCATTCATAACTTTCTTAGCAAAGGAACTTAAGAAATCACCTTATTTTTTAAAATAAATACTATTATTTTTTTTATAAAAGTTTACATTTTGTATTTATAAAATGCTTATATACTTACATTTATTATATAGGCAATATATTTCATTTTCTATACCAGCACAATAAATCATTTATTCCACTAGAATAGTAAGTCATGTATTAAATCAATGTGATAAACCATTTATTGTGGTAGGACATATTGCATTTGTGTGCCAGAGTAACAAATGCCTCATATGAGTATAAACAAAAATGACTGTATAGGCATATAAGTATGTGTACCTATATACAAGAACATATTCTAATAACAGCTAACATTTATATAGCACTTACTATGTACCAGGCACTGTGCTAAACAATTTACAATTATCGGATAATCTCATGATTTTTATAGATGACAAAACAAATTCAGTGAGGTTAAGTGACATGCTTACCGTCACACATCAAGATTATGGCAGAACTAGAACTAGAACGCAGGCCTTCTAACTCTGAGCTGAGTGATCTTCTCATTGCTTTTTCTGACTAGATTTCTTATTGTCTGTGACAAAAGCAAAATTCTGGCTTTTCTTAATATAACTTTGACAATTTAACTAACCAACATACAGAATGTTTGTGAATTTTTCTCCAGTAGCAGACAAGGATTACTGTAACTTTAGTAGTATTACATTTGTACCTCCTTAGGAGAAAACGTACTAAATTATTTCCTACTGCAATGCAAACAGCTTCCACCAGGAGGAGCAAGGGAGTTTAGAACGTGTGAATCAACACATAGTAAAAGGTGGCCTTAAAGTTGTGTGGTTCACAGCAGGGCCTGCATCTTCTGAATCAGCCCATACTTTACCGGCAGTTCATCATCTTGAAGAATTTAGTCTCTTCTCTAATGCTCTACAAAATAAAATCTTTCAGACTAAAAGCATTTATAGAGACTAAGTGACACATTTAAAACACACCATTACGTTAAAAAAAAGATCCACAACAGACTCAACAGAAACTTAAAAGAATTTTTTAAAAACCTCACTTACCATTTTAGCCTCTGACTGTACTGGTTGTGGGGAAGAAGGACCTGGGATTCCTGGGATACTAGGCACCATGGTGACAGGTCTAACAAGCTGTGCAAACATGTTAAAATTTATTTTTTCTACAGAATATATAAGGAGAAACCTCATTTTACCTATACAATCCGTAATATAACAAAAATAGTATCAAAAAATTCAGAATCTCTCTTACCCTACCCTAAACTTATTAGCAACTGAGAATATCTGTATGTATACACACACACACACACACACACACACACACACACGGACATACAAATACACACTTACACACAATTTTTCCTTTTTAATTAAAAAACCATACTTTTTCTCATCACCCTGTCATTCTGTCCTGATTACTGAGTCCCATAATTTTTACTATGTATTCTTTTTTTAAAAATATTTTATTTTTTAATTTTATTTTGCTTTTTGGAGGGGGGAAGGCAGGGCAATTGGGGTTAAGTGACTTGCCCAAGGCACATGGCTAGTAAGTGTTAAATGTCTGAGATCAAATTTGAACTTGGGTCCTCCTGACTGGAGGGCTGGTGCTCTACTCACTGTACCACCTAGTAGCCCCTTTACTATGTATTCTTGCAAAAAAAAATTTCTCACACATTTTCCAGAATCGTACTCAAACTTTGAAATCTGATATAAACAGTGTATCACTAAAAATATCTTAAGTGTCTAACTGTAATTAGCCTTTATGAGGTATTTTAAAGATTCCAGAAGTAGCCAGGGCAGAGTTAATACTGGCTCAGAAAAGTTTAATGGAACAGTTACCTCTACCTCTCCCTCAACCCAAGACTGTCCTTGCAAGATTAGATATAAAACTGGCTTTAAAGAGGTAGATTAGCTGCTATGTCCCTATTACTTACTGCTAGCAGTTCATTAAGGGAAGGACATCTGTATCTGACTGAACAGTATTTTAAATCTTTATTAAAATAATTGTCGCAAACCATTATGCTGACTACAAATATTGAGTTGCATAGACATTTTTTAAAAAAGTAATTTGGAGGAGAGTCTTCTTTTTGATTAAATCTATTGATGTTGATGTAAACTGAAATAAAGTCATAGTGTACTACACTCAGGTTGCTTCTACCATAGCTTGAATTTCAGCATTTTAAGATTTTAATTTTTGTTGGTTACTGAAGTCGTCACAGGGACTTTATATTCCCAACTTTATCATTAAAAGGTACATAAGCATGATGTTTTTAACAATTTCTAAATTCATTTTGCAGGCTGACTGGTATTACTCAATAACAGTGATCTTTTAAACAGACTTTTAAAACTAAAAACCTGGCTTTAAAAAGCATATGAATATTATATACACATACAGAAACATAACAGTTGAAATATATATGTGTACATATGTACATATATACAGAGAGAAGAAGAAAGTATAGAAAAAATTCATTAAACTAGTGTTGGATGTAGAATAACTTCAATTCTCCTTTTCATTATTTGTAGAAGTGGGGGTCATGGTGAGGGTCTGGGATTTAGCAGCACAGGAACTTCCTATATAGAAGTTCCCTCCCCCAAGGCAGCCTGGCAAGTCATCTGGTGAAAGACCTGAAGCATGAGACTTGGCTGTAGTCCTAGAAGGAACAGGATTTGAACCCAGGTTCACCCCAAGGCTGGCCCTCCATTTTCTACTATGCTGCCTACCACTGAGGGAAAAGCTAAAAGAAATGTTCTATGGTGCATTATATTTGTAAGAATCTGTCAAGACACCATATATACTTCTCAATGGAGAAATCCTAACTACTCAAATTTAATAATATTAATAGTAATAATAGCAACTAGCATTTATGCATCAATTTAAGGATTGCAAAGCAATTTACACACATAATCTCATTTTATCCTCACAAAAATGTGGACGTAGGAGCTATGATTACTTCCATTTTACAGATAGGGAAACTGAGGCACAGGTCAAATTAAATGACTTACCCAGTGTCCTCCATTGTATGATGTTCAAAACTTCTTCCAAAAGAAGCCCTCCCTCCCCTCAACTTTCCCAACTTCTTACATACTAAATTCCACCACCACCACCGTTAACCACACTCCATGATGCGGTGGCACTAGCCTCTCACCGCTCCTGGAACAAGATACTCCGTCGCCCAGTTCTGGCACTTTCACTGACTGTCTTGTGGATTCATCTCCTGGATTCCTTCAAATCCCAGCTAAAATCACAGTGCGACAGGAAGCCTTTCCTCATCCCTCTTAAATCTGGTGCCTTCGCCCGTTGGTTATCTCCTGTCTCTCATTAGACTGTGAGCTCCACGAGGGCAGGGATACATCCTTTGTCTTTCTTTGTGTCTCCATTGCTTACAAGAGTATCCCGCACGTGGTAAGTGCTCAATGTTTATTGACTGACGAATTGACATAATTTCTATGTCTCTGAAACTGGATTTGAACTAAGATCTTCCTGACTCCAAGTCCAGTATTTTATCTACTACATCATCTAGCTGACTCTGAAAAAATATTTTACCCCAAAATTTCTCTGTAATACTATATAATTTTTTTTTTTTTTTTTTTTGCTTTTTGGAGGGGGTAATTAATGCAGGGCAATTGGGGTTAAGTGACTTGCCCAAGGTTACATGGTGTAAGTATTAAGTGTATGAGGTTGGATTTGAACTCAGGTCTTCCTGACTCCAGGGTCAGTGCTCTATTCACTGCACTACCTAGCTATCATATAATTATTAAAAAACATTTATAATACAACTTCCTGATAAAAATTTTGAAACACATTTTCTATTCATTTTAACTAATATTCCCTTCACTAACGCCCCAAAAGACTAAAATTATATTTTAATTTCAAACTTACTGGAACTGCAGCAGGAACATGTACATTAGAATTTGTAATTGAGGCAGGAATGGCAACAGGCATAGTCTGTCCATTGGGAAGATGTAACAATAGAGGAAAAGGACCTGGTACGGGACTGAGAAACAAAATGAAGAAAATTTAAGGAAAAATAAAAAGAAAGCAGAGAAAAAAAGGTAATCTTGTTAAAAAATAGAGCTTTATAACTAAATTATTTATTATCAAGCCAACCTTTAAAAAGTCTTTGAAACTACTGCAATTTCATTTGAAAAAAAAAAAAGTAGACATTTGCCAAGAGCTCCCTCTTACCCGCTCTCTATCATCTGAGAAGCCTTTGACCACCACTTCCTCCTTCCTCCTGGTCTCAAATGAAGAGACAGTTCTTCTCTCCATGCACTAGTGTTTCTATTCCACGCAGATTCCCTCTTTTATGAGTTCTATTCTCTCATTTTTCTTCAACCATTTCCTATCTACTGGTTGCTTTGCTACTGCCTACAAACACGTCCATGTCTCCCTGACTCTCAAAAAATCTCTCATTTGATCCATTCATCCCTACTGGTTATTTTCCCATCTCTCATGTTTTGTGCTAAAAATTAAGGCTATCATGATCAATGCCTCCACTCCCTTTCTTCTCTCAACTTCAGGCTGGCTTCTAACTTCATCATTCAACTGAAACTATTCTTTCTCCAAAGTAATCAATGATCTCTCTTAATTGTCACATCTAAAGGGCCTTTTCTCAATCCTCATCTTTTGTAATCTCTCTGCAACCTCTGATACAGTCAATTGCCCTTTTCTCCTTCATAATTTTTTCTCTTTGGGTTTTCATGACATTACTCTTTCCTCATTCTCCTTCTTATCTGATTGTTCCTTTTCGGTCCCCTGTGCTGGATTTTCATTCAGGTCATATAACCTCTAAACACAGGTGTCTCCCCCACAAGGTTTTCTTCTTTCCCCTCTTCTCCTTCATCCTATTTCACTTGGTGATCTCATCAATCCCATAGATTTAATTATCATCATCATCTATGCTGATAATTCCCAGATCTACTTATATGGCCATAATCTTTCTCTTGACTTTGAATCACACATCTCCAACTGCCTACTTCATATCTTGAATTGGAAGTCCTGTAGACACCTTCAACTCATCATACCCAAAATGAAACTGAACACCTCTCCTCTTCCTAACTTCCCTAATACTAGTGAGGGTACCACTATTCTGCCTGTTAACTAGGCTTCTAACACTCATGTTACCTTTGATTCCTCATTCTTTCATACGTCATATCCAATCAACTGCCAAGCTTGCTGTTTCTACATCCCTAACATCTTATATATCCCCCATGTCATCTACTGCTGCACACCCTGATGACATTATTCCTCAACTACTATAATAGCCTTATGGTTGTCTCTTTCACTGTCTTAATGCTCTCTTCACTCCAATTCATCCTCCACTTAGCTATCAAAATGATACTTCTTTAAATACAACTCTGACCACATCAACTCCCTATTCAATAAAATCTGGTGGTTTCTTTTCGCCTCCAAGATCACATACAAAATCATCTCTTTGGTGTTTAATGCCCTTCACAACATTTCATGGTTTTTAAGTCCTTCATAACATAGGTTTTTAATTTTGCCCTACAAATTAATTTTTTGTTTTAAAGTTGGGAGAAAAGAGGATGAGAAGGTAAAATTATAATGTACTGGGAGTTATGGAATACATTATTTACCAAATAAAAATAATTTTGCTGAAATTCTAAATATGTCCTGACACCTTACCCTAAGACCCAAATGAATGAAAGAAATTATAAATTCCATAAAGAAAAAAAAACTAACAATATGTCACTTAATTACCAAATGACATTACTTACACTATTGGCCTATTGGAGGAAGGAGCCTGGGTGATGACAGTACTTGATGTTGGAGAGGGTACTGCCTGTTGAATTATGACACTTGAGTCTGAGCTTGTAAGCAGTACATTGGGAACCTGTAGTGATGCTGGACGAACTATAGTTGATGTGGGCTGTGCAGTCTGTGGCAATGATACTTCCTATTAAACAGCAGGATAAAGGAAAACAACTGTTAAATTTACCCAAAGTTTTTTCAGTGATCTATAACTACAACCAATACAAGGGCAATGTTCCCTTGCCAATTCATTTACTTACCATTCCTATTAGGCAGACTAAGGTTATTATCCAGCACGAGTTCAATTTTATTAGCTAAGTGTACATATTATTTTAAATAGGGTCATTACTTTAATTTTTACAATTATTAGGTATATCAGACTGTAAGGAATTCGTATTATTGTGGACTGCCCTAAATGACATTACAATAGCTTTAACCATAACCTTGGGTAGCAGGAGAAGGAAAACAAAATATTACTAGAGAAGCTGTAACCAGCAGTCTCTTGTTAGTGCCTACTAGCTACCTAAAGAGTACAGGTTGGCCAAAGCAACACAAAATTTAAAATAGTCCTGCCCAACTCCATCATACTGGTTAAAGATAAGAGCACTATAGTTATGTCCGTAGCACAACAAAGTAAATGGAAAAGGTAACAGATTTAAAAAATTAAGAGGGCCCTGGATGAAATTCTACTTCTGGGTCTCAGATTCTCTGAAATGAGGAGGTTGGTCACTGATGTGCCTTCTAGCTCTCAATCTATGATCATGTCATGGAAATCTCTGGCTCCATATCCTCCCCCCAAATCCTTTCAGGTGCCAACAGACCCTGGGAACCCTTCTCCTGGACAGAATATGATCCAGGGAAACAAAAAACTCTCTTGGAAAAGACAATTTCCCAGTGCAATGAGAGCAAATGACTGTTTTATAGATGTTATTTTATAGATGAAATTTTACAGATGTTATTTCATCTTTACCTTTCATATTTCATCTTTATCTCATCCTTTAAAAATTTTATTTTCATGTATGGTTTATAATGTACATCAGAGGTATCAAACAGAGTGCAGGCTGTATTGCAGTCCACAACACTCCTAAGTGCAGCCCAAACAAAAATAAAAATATAATTGGGAAATACTTAACAAAAAAAATAAAAGTAAAATAAACACATATAATGTTAATATGTAGTTCTCTAAGTCAATATACGACCCACAATTGATTGGAAGGTCAGTCCAATGATTCATTACAACAGTGTATCATATATCTAGGATAGGCACCATAGATGAACAATTAACTAGGAAAGAAACTGCAAAGGAAAAAAAGAGCAAACTGAACTAAATTTGTAAAACTGCATAGTGCTTTTGAGGCTCCCATGCTGTTTCCCAGCATAAAAGCCCATCTTTTTAAATACAAATGTTCTCCTGGTGCTGCTGCATGGTTGTGAATCCTGGAGCACTATGATCTGTGAAGGCTTTCGGTGGCCCAAAGATCAGGAGAGATATGTGTGGCAGCAACAAGTAGGCTGCATTATATTATGGACATGCTGTGAGATTGAGGGATAATGGGTTCACTAATACATGTATTACAAATGTAGCCTGATCTCTCTTCATGTGAAGATTTTGAAAGGGCCACCTTTTATATTGCAGTTTTTTAGAGAGAATAAAGGGTTACTAAATCAGACTGGAAAAAATAATCAGTTCAGGAAGAAAAGGAGAAGCAGATCCTGGAGGGACAGAGTGGAAACAAAACTATGTAGAGGCTAGTAAGGGAAAGAATGACAGGGAAGAGAAACATTTCCAATTATTCATATAAACTCCAGTAGATTATAAACTCTTTAAAGGCAAAGATTATATAGTTTTTCATCTTTATTGTCCTAGTATGTTGAACATAGCAGGAACTTAATATTTATCTAACTGATTGTGAAAGGAATTCTGAATCACTGGAATTACATGTCAAGTATAAGATTCTTACTATAAAGTATGAATATGGATTTCTGAAGAAGCTGCAACTTTATATGATCCACAGAAATATAAGGAAGATTCAAAGGTGCTAAAAAAAAAAAAGTGAGGAAACATGATATTTGCTCCAGTAGAAACAGACATGTCACAATCTAAGACAAAGTAGCACTAGATGTTTAGAAGGCACAGAAAAGAAAGGCATGAACTTAAGGCTATAAGCCTGAAAGAAAGCATTTAGTTAAGGATGAAAGGTAATAAAAACAGAAATGATACTGTCATGGATATAAATAGACTGTATATGCAGATTTACATAAATGATATGGTGATTTGTTAATCAATGTACAGGCTTATATCTGCAACACGCAGGTCAGAAAAATCCACCAAAGAAATTGGGTCATAAGAAGTTTGAATTCTTTGTTTTGTATTAATACACGGTAACTTACACCTAAAATTGTTTCCCTCTGTGTTTTTTCTTTTGTCTACAACAAAGAGGATATTATTTTCAACATACATATAAGTTTTATTTTTCTGAAATCCCTGAGTTTTCTTTTTTAATTATACTGCTTGTTGTCATACACACTACCGTTAACAAGATGGCACAGTAAGTTCATACTCATTTATTATGTACAATTTATTCAGAGTATGCAGTTTTAGAATGGTGACTAATTTATTCTATTAAATTTTAATTTTCCCAACAAATACAACTATCTAACCTTTTCATCACTGGTAGTGGATTCTGGGTGAGGTAAAGGACTATCCTGGTGAGATGTCTCCACAGCAGAAGGCTCTTCAATTTTGCTTCTTATGATGGGTGTTGCAAGAGGGGATAAATCTAGAGGCATCTAAATGCAAATATTCATTAAAATAAAGTCATTAAATGCAAGACAGAAATAAAGTAAACAGGTAAACACATGAATCAAGATACTACAATCGTAGCTAGCAGTATCCTTATGAAGTCTATTTAAAGTGCAAGTGTCGCCAACATACTTTTTTAATGTCATCTTCTGAAGCTTTTTTGAATTCATTTTCAAATGGACTCGCTAGCTCATTGAACAAACCCACTTCTTCACAGTTCTTCAAGAATCGTGTTGGTGTTGGTGTCTGATCTGAAATTAAATGTAAAGAAATAATCAGATATCATTTTAAGTATTAGAAAAAATACTCAAAAATTTGGCTATTAACACAAAAACAGCAAATAATTGATTCAGGCAGCTGCTTATCTTTTCTTTTGGAAACAATTCTTCCTTTAAAGCAAACAAGATTTGGTTAAATTTCTACAGCAGACAAGAAGGTTCTCCAGTTTTATGGAAATAAGTTTAAGAGAAGTCTTTCCTGTTCATCAGTAGGATACCTAGCTATACCAATGTGCTCAGGAATCAATTATTTTTAAACAAAATCATTACTACTCTCCAACATGTCAATAGAGTCATTTTAGGTTTCTCTGTAAGAAAATACAACATAGAAGTAGCTGAAAATGAATAAGCTTTAAGAAAAAAAAATTAAAGGAAAGGTTTTATTTATAAACTTTCCCTCCCACCAAATTTTAGTAATTTATACTGAAATCAGTTTTGTTTTGTTTTTGATGGGAAGAATAAAGTTTAGTAGGCAGGCTAAAATGTCCATGTAATAATACCATAGAGAATACATTTTTAAGATCTTAAAATATCTACTTACCATATTCTAAAGCTAGTTCAATTTTAATGCTACCAATGTTTGTGTAAAGTAAGCAAAGTGTGCTGTCAAAAATATATCTTCCATACCATGCGTATTAACAAGCAACAGTAATACTTGTGTTTTCTACCTTTGCAAAAATACTTTACCAATACCTGGATTTGTGTGTACATACTACATACAGTAATGTGTATGTAGTGTATACACACACAATAGCTAAAGTAAAAATGCCAGCTACCAGGTGTAGTGAACAAGGAAAAAATAGCAGTTTTATGCACTGTAATACTTTTAGCCTTTTATTTCCAATGTGTATTAATCTGTATAACTAATACTTCTGCTTTAATGAGCATTATTATTACATGAAATTGTATACAAATTTTAATGTATCTTGCAGTTCAAACCAGGTAGCCAGGTTCAGCTAATCAATGCTGTCTCCCTGATGTTAAAAATAGAATCTAAATTTCAAGCACATCAATGAAAATTCAAAAAGGTGAACAGATAACGGATTAATTTCCTAATTGTTCCATCTGTGCCACAAATATTAATTTGCTAGTATTTGGTTTTGGTCTGAACAGTTACAGAAAACATTTGTGTATTTTTAATATGTGTGTACATATGCATGTATGTATATATACACAGATAAAAACCAAGTATACATACACACATAGAAAAACAAGTATTTTTCTGAATTATATGTATGCATACATATATACACATATCCATGTGTACATATTAGCAGAAATACAATAAATCATTATTATACTGTGACTCAACGTGTACGTAATTTGGTACAATACAGGTCTTTCTTGGAGCCTATACATGGCCTGGAGTTTTGTTGTAAAGTTTGAAAAGGATTTCATTACAGCATTATCGTTCTATGTTACACTTACTACCTTATCTATTTATAAAGCAACCCTGTAACATACTCCTAAGAAAGAAAGTTGTATAGTTAATTTCCATTATAATTGTACATATTTCATCTCATGTCCATCAATGATCAATTAGCACACTATGTATGTGCTGACTTCTGTTTTCAATCTAACGATCTGTTTATTCAACTCACTGGGACAAGGGGGGAAAAATAACAAGTTTTCATTTTTAAAAGGTTTAGCTCAATTTTTATCAATAAATATACTAAAATATAATAAGTATATAAATATAGTAAAATATAAAGTAAGTAAATGAAAGAACACATAAAATAAAACAAAGCATTAAGACTGAGAACTCAAATGTCAACACAAGTACAACCATTAATGTGTTGAGTAATGATGAATATTAAAAATTACATATATTGCATAATCAAAATGATTAACTTATATATGTTATGTGGATGTTTTTATTTGACATTTTTAAATATGTCAAATTCCATGAATTATAAATTTAAACACAAATTCAAAATCCAAGCTCATGGAAGTACAAGGTAGTACTCTGAGCAGATAGAATTATGATTGTAAGAATATTTGTTCTCTTTTCTTAGTTTTTACTACTTGCTCAAGAGCAAATTAAATTAGTATTCTCCAATAATTTAATATTGATCAAAATGAGTATTTAACACTTAATGCTGAAGCAACTGTTCAGAAGGTCTGCATTAGCTTGTTTGAAAAGCAGCTATTAAAGAAGACTGTTAAGGCAAGGTATTATTGGTAAAAAGTTAACTCATTTGATCCTCACAACAATCCTGGGAGTAGGTTCTATGATTAACCAGGTGAGAAAACTTAAGCAGACAGAGGTTAAGTGACTTGCCCAGGAGAGTTACTAAATTTCTAAGACTGAATTTGAACTCAGGTCTTCCTGACTTAGTCCAGAGCTCTTTCCACTATGCTACTGAGATGCCTCAATAATTTGGAGGCTCCATCATAAAATATTCACAGAATCAAAACATTTCTAAATTGCAAGTGATTTCAGTGACTATCTAATGTAATACGAACAAAATGCCTGCCAGGCAGTCACTTACCTTTTACTTGAAGACTGCCAGTAAGACAGAACCCACTACTTCCTTGAGTGTTCTATTCAATTTTGGGCCACTAATTGTTAGGAAATTTGTCCTAATATAAAATCTCAAGTCTAAATTTAGATTAATTTTTTAGCCTATAAGAAGTTTCTACTAATGAGTTGACTGGAGATCTTCAAGCAAAGACTAGATGACCACTTAGGTAAGCTGTAGAAAGGATTCTTGTAATTCATCCACACTGGATGAGAGATGACTTCTGAAGTCCCTTCCAACTTAGTGATTATGTGATTCTGAATAAAGAATCATAGAGTTCATATGTTCACATTCTAGGATTGTGAAGTCAGGTTTGTTCGACGTAAACTTTTAATGTTAAGTGTACAATACCTAAGACAATCTAGAAATGTATGTTCCCTGTTTTCCCCCTTTGCCCTTCCATTTGGATCTTTTAAAAAAGTTCATTTTCCCTGTATATATTTAAGGACATAATTTGAGACTATGAAATCTTGAAAGAATATTTCTAAGATCAAGATAAAAATGAAGGCATTCTTGAAAGTTTATTTATCTATCATGAATAATTTTTAAAGATTCTGAGACATTCTATTATCTAGTTTTTCACTACAAATATTTTAAACATTGAAATTATACATAATACTATACACCATTCTATCCCTTCCTCCAAATTTATTGCACATTCAGTAATTTTTAAATGGCACTATTTAAAAACTTTTGGACAATATATCTATTTTCAAGTATTATCTTTAAAGGACAGTGTCATTTTTGCAAATATTATCCTTTAAAAGGTCACTAAAAAACGTGCTATTGACTGTGTAACTTTTGAATTTGATTCAAAGCAAGTGACGCATTTAAAGCTCTGGGAAACTGAATACAAATTTCCATAGACAAATGAGCAGTTCCTAATGATTTTTTAAAATTTGGATGTGGTTTTGTCAGTTTTATGAGGCAATGTAAAGAATATTTACAATTTTCTGTAAAACTATCAAATAAAAACTTCCATGTTTATTTTTTTCCACAGCAGTTATTCATTAAATACATAACTTCAATAAATACATACATATGTATCTGTGTGTGTATGTATGTATATATGTATGAAAAAAATTCTATCACCTAGTGTTAAGAGTAGGGAAAAACAATGAGCAAATTCACTATTTTTGTTTCTATTTTCAAAACAAGTTAATATGTTTCAGAAAAGAAAAATGTTGACTAAATTTCTGGTACTGTTGGGAAAATAAAAATGAAATTTAAATACAGTCAAATTCCAGATTCTTTTTCTTTTATTTGGGGTCACTAATGGTTTTATATTTAGGCAGAACATCTTATTTCACAGATAAAATTAGCCTTAAGAGAAGTATAAACAGAATCCCAACTCATGAATTTGCCGATTGTTCTTCCTAATAGCAGACAGGTGTTTGGGACCTATAAGTAATTTCTAGAATACTTAGCAAATAAGGTTCAACAAAGTTGAAAGTAACATTCATTTAATACCACAGAACTTCAATTATTAGCAACCTTTACCATTATTATGCATGCTCAACAAAGTTCCCGCTAATTCCCACAATACTGACAAAGAAACCTACATTTAAAAGCACATAAAAAAAAAAAGTGAATGAATGGTCAGAAGTGGAAATGGATATGTAATGGGCAAAATACATGTTGCAAACATTTATTGCAAATGAAATTATTGGCATTTTTTCACCAGTGTAAAAGGTATCACACAATTATGTACAGAAAATACACAAAAATTGTGCACATTCCAGGAGAACGATATAAGCTATTAATAAAAGCATATACTAACCAGCCACAATGACACTGTCATTACGAGCTGGACCAAATTTCAGTGTCATCTCATGTTTATGTTTATGGACAGCCAAATGATCCTCGTTGGTAAAACGCTGTGGCAAAAAGTTTTAAAATATGGTTAAGATTTTTAATTTGATCAAAATAAATATATGATATGGAAATTCATTTCCACAACATGTAAAACCACCATTAACATTGAAGTAGCAGTTTACCTGTTAACTACAAAGGAATCCATATTTGTTAGGATCGATATCAGCACAGTAGATACCAAGTGCTCAGACAGAAGCACCCTAAATCTAAAAATAAATACTACAAAAATGTATCCTTAATCTACACAATTCATTTGTGATGGACAATTTTAAAAAATCATATTAAATAAACAATATAAATTTGTAGGTTTGCATTAATTTCCTTATTAAGGCATAACATTCTATGATTCTATATTCCATAGCAAATAAACTTATTAAAAATAACTGACTTTTGAAGATAGTATTTCATTTTCCAAGATTTAAAAAAATACTTACCACCTTAAATGAAAATAAAGTAGCTTAAATACCGATCTTAATTTGATCAATTCTTCTGAAAATACTAGTCCTCAACAAATTAAGAAAAAATTTGCATTCTTTACACTCTCACCTTAAAATGTATACATAATGGCCACACACATAAAATGACCCTGCATGTTGAATGAAAGGACTTGTCTGAGATATGGCAACTTTAATTTAGGACTATATAGAAGAACATGCAGCTGAATATTACCCATGCACAAAAACACTATGTTAACAATCAACTAGTTAACCAAAGAGTCTTAGTTTTATTAATTTAAAACATTTAATTATTTATATTAAATGCTTTTGAACTTACTATAATAAAAGTTGTTTTAAAATAGAATGGGAGGATATTTTAAAATTCACTTTATTATAAAAATATAAACTCTTCTCTAAAATTGCATATGTACTATCTTCTATGCTATTTGCTATGTGTCAAATTTTACATGTCCTAACATGAATTGTTTATATGCTCACAAGTACAAATATAAATCTTTAAATCTTCAGCACATCAACTTGCTCCTAAGAAACATTTACTAAATGTACATGTTTCATATTTGAAAAGGAATGTTTAGCATTTATTCATATAATTAGGATGCCAGAGCAATCATTTTAAAAACCTAAACTAAACAAAAGAATTTCTGTTCAGGTGCATATGGCACTAGATCAGTAATGTCAAACTCACATTTCCCAACCACATTTTAATCTGGTTCAACCAGAATTTTGTGGGCCTTTTTCTGTGCCAGATTACCTTTCAGCTAGGAGCTATAATTTCTCTAGGAGCTATATTTTCCAGGATTCACAATCACATATACTTTACCTCTTCACCAAAACTACTGATTCCAAAAATGTATTGTGACTAAAATTCTCTAACAAATAGAGAACTACAGTTCCACTGTTCTTAGAACCTTAAAATATTAAACTAAATATTATTAGACAATATATCTTGGAAGTCTGGAGTCAAATGCAAATCTATAAAATACAGAATGGATCACAATCTACTTATCAATGTTATGAAATCCTTACAAGAAAAAAAAGTTCTAAGTAGTCTACGTAGCCTAGGCTTTTAAAAAAATTGTCACCAAGAATCTATCTTTCCAGGTGAAAAGTACAGAGTTCTGCCAGATAGTATTTTTTTAGTACTCTGCTAAGTTGTATGAAGTATATATTCTATGGAAGCAACATCCATTTATGCAATGACAAAAGCAGTACAAAACTTAAGCAAGTATTCTGATGAGAGAAAAAGAATATAGATACATGTACATAGATTTGCTACTTAGATTTCTCTTTAAGTTTAAATAGTTTTTATAATCATATGAATGCATCTACTTCCTCTTTCCCTTCACATTTCAAGTGTTGCTCTTTCCTCAACAGAAGTATTTTATTTTTATGGATGTATCAATTGTCTTCATTTATCTACACATTTTTTTCCAGGGGGTACCCTGAAGATTCTTTCATTGTCCACCAAATAAACTTTATTTTCTTTTAAAAATATAGGATCCAATCATTCACTCAAAAAATATTGCTCTTACATTATGAGAACTGACTATGCTAAATGTTAATGGGCCAAATGGAAAACCTTAATCATTAATGTTTCTGAGTCTTTGATGAAATGTTTGAAAACAGGAAAAATTAATCATCTGTTACCTGGGACCAGAATCTTAGACTTGAAGTAAATCTTGGAAGTAAATCTAGTCCAACTTCCCACCTAGTACAAGAATCTCTTCTATCTTTCAAACTGGCACTTAGCCATCTAGTCTCTATCTGAACATTGCAAACAATGGGAAGCTCATTATTTTGTAAGGTAGCATGATTTAATATACCTTTAAATGTGTGGCATCTTACACTATTTTGTCAGCTGAATTTTGGGTTGTTCAAGTTCTTGCAATTGTATATTTTGAGACCATTACTTAATATGTCCCAAACTTGCCAAAGTTTTAATTAAATCATAAAAGTCCATCTGAAATTTTCTGTTTTTATCAGGATATTGTGATTCAGTCACAAGAGACTAGTAGATCTGGAAGTCTTAATTCCACCGGAAGATCTAGGGATCATGCCCCCATCTTATGCCAGGTTTGGAACTACTTGCAAAACCAGGAATAGAAGTGGATTTTCTCTTCTCCTTGACTGTTGCCCGGAATTCTTCACTGCTGGGGAAGCAATTGTAATCAATTCCCTACTAGCCTCAAGGGATTTTTTTACATTTATCATTCCCCTTCTTAATTTATATACTACCACTCACTGTTGTTCATGAATTTTACTGTTATCAATCACACATCAAGAAAATATTAGAATGATTTTGACTGCTTAACATTACCTGTTGGGAATGTACATATCAATACAACAGCACACAAAACTCCCTTGGAATAGGTTTATAAGAAAAACTCTGATGGAAGCACTAAAAGTACCAAGCAACAGAACCAAATACCACTCACCTGTCCTAAAGACACAGATAAAGGACACACAGATAAAGTTCAGGTATATAATATTTAGAAAATTATATAGGAAAAATAAAATATAGGATGATTATCCTAAATTGAAAACAATACACACTGGGGTAGATTTAGGTTTGAAGTGAATATCCCATCACCCTCCTTCTTCTCAGACTCCCCACTGAAGGGGAAGTAAAAGATGGTTACATGACAATGGCACAGAGGGGAATTCTTGGTCAGCTACAAGTTGGTCTAATGGTGTCTGAGGCATCTTATAATTCTTAAAATTCTCGGATTAGTAGCTCTGAAGCTAGCACTGCTCTCCTGGTGAATTTCGGGACAATATCAGAAAACATAATACTCTGAAAAACTGAAGCTACTTAAGTATCAAATTAAAAAGAATAAAATAATGCTAGATTGTTTATCAAACTGCTTTTAAAGGGTTAGGATTTCTCTCAGATATTACCAATCTGAATGTAAGGTAAGCTAAAATCTATTCATGACAAATGCAAAAAGAAGGGTGGTAGTCTAAATGGCGCCTAAGTCAAGTAATCAGGCAATAAACATTTATTAAGTACTTGTTATCTGCCAGGTACCTTGTTAAGTGCTAGGGATACAAAGAAAGGTAAAAGAAGATCCTATTCTCAAGATGCTCCAAGTTTAACAGGGGCAACTGTTGAAATATGAATGTTTGTTCAGTCACAGTTCATACTGTGGAAGGTGTTCTCTCTAAAACGACAGAGATCATGTAATACTCTAAGTTCCCACAGCCCTGAATGTAGTATAAAATTGTCCAACACTTCTCCATTCTCACTCCATGCTTGCTAAGCAACCTTATCATTACCAATTTGTTTTCCAAGTTCCTTGATGCCAGGAAAAGGGTCCTCTATGTTGAAGATCCAAGTACTCTGTTTACTAAAAAGGTATCTTTCATCCCACTGCAAATAATTAAGATGATATTGCAGTTTATAAAATCAGCCTTTAACAGTTTATCATTAAGTGGTTTCCCAGGGTCTGATCACCTTGGAGCCATCTGTTAAAATCTTAGTTTCTCCTTTTACCCATCTAACTCCTATGGGTGTGAATCATGATGTCTATGCAGATGACCAGCCCTAGTCTTGCTTCTGAACTCCATACCTGTCTCACTGGCTGCCTACTAGACGTGACTACCTGAATACTAATTTAAACTCAGAATATTCAAAATAGACCTCATTATCTTTCCCCACCACCAAATCATCTACTCTTCCAACCCTCCCTATTCCCGTAGAAGGAACTCATAACCTTCTAGTCCCCTAGGTTTACAACTCTAGATTAGTTCCTTTCTTTCACCTCTTGGTTAGTTGTCAAGTCTTCTCAAGTCTTTCTCCATGCTATCTTTCCCATTCTCTCAATTCACAAGACTGTCATCTCAATTTAAGCTTTCATTACCTCTTCTCTCTGCTATTGCAACAGCCCCCTAATTTGGTCTCCCTGTATTTAGTCTCTTCCTTATCCAATTCATCACCCACTCAGCTGCCAAAATGATATTCCTAAAGCATAAGTCTGACTGTATCACTCTCCTACTCAAGAAGCTCCACTGGCTCCATTTTGCCTCAGAGATGACATACAAGCTCCTCTCTCTGGCTATTAAAGCTCTTTACAATTTATCTTGTGTTTCTAAATTTACTGCACATTGTTCGGCACTCCAGCAAAACTGTTCTCATTATTTCCTAAAGAAAATATTCTTTTGCCTCTAAAAAACAGAGGCCTTTAAAACTAAAAGATAGCAACTACTGCTAAATAAAAATCCACCAGAATATTATTTCAAAAATTTATCAAGGAAGTATATGGAAAATTGTGATTTAGATTATCTAACCTGTATAACATCCATTCATTCAATGCTAATTAACTATAATTTGCAAGATATTATATACTGGTCAAAAAGCTGACCAAAAAGAAAAAAAATCATGCTACAAGCAGTCTGACAAGTAGTCTAAAGCAAAAATTCCTATGTAGCAATAGAGGTTGTATCTCTTTCTTTAAAAGTTAGACTACTGCCCTACCTTTCCTTCCAAAAAAAAAAAAAAAAAGGTAGACTAGACTATATTTTGTTCTAATGACACATTATACTCATATATATGGTCTTAATTTTAAAGAAAATTGATAGTAGTCAGTAATTAAGAATAAGATAGGGAAAATGGTCAAAGAATATGAATAGGCAGTTTTCAGAGGAAGAAATTAAAGATATCTATAATCATATAAAAAAATGCTCTAAATCATTATTGATTAGAGAAAACTAAAAGTAAGCAAACAAATAAATTTTTTTTTTTTCTTTTTGGAGGGGAGT
>CM053588.1:238607723-238622327 GCA_028646515.1 Pseudochirops corinnae | reverse complement strand
ACCACCTAGCCGCCCCAACAACTTTTTTTTTTAAAAGAATAAGATAGGGGTAATCAATCTACCAAAATCTTAAAGTGGAGCAGAGGGTGACTGTCAATAAATACTTAAGATATTCCTCAACAGCTGCCACATTGAGAAAAGACTGATATCAGGCATCAGTGTGGCTTTAGGCTGAAATATATTATGGATAAGACTACATGGACCAACATTATTTTATTTGTGAATTTAACAAAAACAAAAGATTCAAAGAACAGTAAGATGTGGATGGAATTTTTAAAAATAATCCATTCCACCACATCTCTCCGCTGCCAATTTATAGATGAGAAATTTGAAGCTGAACAAAAGTATCATTATTTGTCCAATATCAAGAATTTAGTGGCAGTGTTAGGGCATGAATCCAAGTCTAATTTTCTTATGTCAATTGTCTCTCAGTTCCATAGTCTGTACGGGATCTTGAGACATTAACAAATTTTGAGAGTTCTGAGACCTTTATAAGATACTGAAGCAAACACTCAAGAATTGCATGCCCAACCCATTCCCATTCTCCAAAGGAAAGAAACAGAGATAGCCTTATTCAACTGATTTTTGCAACCATGTTAAAAATATAATAATAAACGTATCTGTTTAACTAATGTTTCTGATCCCTTGAGATTGTCTTCCAATACAATATACTACAAATATCTTTAGAAACATAAGACAGTTATATAGAAATTGCAATAAAGCTGATAGCTGAATTCATAAAGAACAAATTAAGTTGATAGATGATAAACACCAGACCACCTTGGGGTCACAAAAGCTTTTCGCTGTTATCATAGAGTGAAAGTAGCCATTCAGATTTGCTACTTGGGATTATGCTGTTCAACAACACTACATATTTATAAGGGAAAAAAAATTAAAAGACTCACTGACATTACAGCAATAGTAAAGAACTGCCAAGAATGTGGATAAACAATCTGGTCCTTCTCCAAGCAAAAATTTCAGAAAACAACCTTTTTAGGATCTCTACATGTTAAAGAAAATATCCAGTGGCGTGTACGGCAGTTAGTTACTATTTAGATTTTTTTTAATTAAAATATATTTGAAAATGTAACAAAATAAGGCTAAGATAGATCCCACCAGTATTGATACCATCAAGAAAGTACAAATTTATTTCAAGTATCAAAGGGATAGCAGTTCAACAAGGGGTTCTTTAGCCACACTTGGGCATATAAGACAGCAATACTGTCAATGGTTTTCTCATTAGATGTTAAGCACAAACACTGAATCCTCACTATACCTTTAACTATAGGTGGGGAGACTTTGAGACAAGGCTAATTGGTCTAGGATCTAATCAGAATGTATTTTTTTTATATAATCAGGTACTAAAAGAATGTGATCCTAAGTTAAGTCCCATGATAAAGATACAAGGATAACATTACAAGGAGATTACTATTTCTGCCTTCCAGTATTTTGGATTACTAATACCAAGCAAATGGATAATGAGGTTACCTAAAAGATACTGCTGATATGTTTGCACTAAAAACAAAGTTTTGCAAAATCATAAGCAAAATCATTGTCCACTGCAAAACCAGTCAAGAATACCGAATTCATTCTTTAAAACATAGAACGGTAATATGAACTTTCATGAGAGCAAGAATATTTGCTTCAACACAGAAACTTTTTTTTTCCGTATTTCATTTATTTACTTATTTTTGCAAAAATCTTTCCTGAGTATAAGATCTGATTAAGTTTTAGGAAGAGTAGTTAGGAAATGTTTAGGGGGTCTATCTCTGGAGTTCTTTAAAACTTAAGAAAAATAACTGTTTTAGGTGGTTAAGAGTGACCTGCCAAAAAGCAAGCAGATAAGCCAGATGACTTCTTCATGCTCTATAAAACTGGATAATTTTTCTAACCTCTATGACATCTGGAGGCAGTTCTGTAATTCTAAAATCTTAAGAGAACTCATACAGAAAGCCATCCAAAAAAATCTATGCATCCAAAAATCTGTGATTCATTGATTATCAGCCTTATTGTACAGATAAATTAAAGCACAATGATTGTAATGTGAGGTCTCCAAGAGGTCATTCTATTTCAAAGGCTCATAAAATTACTTAGGTTGACTATGGTCTATATAACTAAAGGAAGTTACTGATTATCATCTGGAAAATACCAAAGCATTTTGTTTAAGAGATGTTTTTCTTTTAAACTCACTTACCACTGACAACTTTACAGGGCCATTCTCAAATGCTGTGCCTGTTGAAAAAAACTTAGCAGGTGTATGGGGAAGAACCTTATTTTATACTACTTAAAACCATAACAAAAAATAGAAAAGCGTGGTAAATATCTTGTAACCTAAAACATTAAAATTTTAGACTAAATACTGAGGAAATGGTTTTATCAATATTTAAATATCCTACATAGTCAAACATATTGTCAATATGAAGCTTTTCAATGCAAACTCCATTTAAAATGAACATGTCACCGAAACCAAGTCCTAATATCAAATGAAGTCTTCTCTAATATCACAAGTACATGAAATACTCAAATAGCAACATAGGTTCTGTTGCATATTTTAAAAAAAAGTAGCAGTAGGTGACAGTCAAAATTTTAGAGCTGCAGTAGAATAAGGTTTTACGATTCCTATGTTTAGTAATTTATAGGTATAAAATTTAAAGTTAATGTTAACCCTAGTAAAAAACATATACTGAAGTATCTAAATCAGAATGTCAACCTTAACTGGCTATAAAAAAAAAAATCTGTAGCAATATTGCTAAATTAGCACCATTTAACTTCAAGGGTATTGTTGATACCTTTTAAGTCTATTTAATGAGCAAACTATTAATAGTTAATATTAACTGGATTTTGTTGTGGCTAGTACATGCAGGAAGTGTGACAATAAAGTAATATTTCTTCTATAAGAAAAAAGAAAATGGGGGTGGCTAGGCGGTGCAGTGAATAGAGCACCAGCCCTGGAGTCAGGAAGACCTGAGTTCAAATGCGGCCTCAGACACTTATCACTTACTAGCCGTGTGACCTTGGGCAAGCCATTTAATCCCAACTGCCCCTCCAAAAAAAAAAAAAAAGGCAAAAAAAAAGAAAGAAAGAAAAAAGAAAAAAGAAAACGTGGCCTAAATTTTTGCTTCCAAATGAGCGCTGTCTTCTGAAGTGGTCACTTTATGAAACTACATAATTTAGTTGGAAGATGCTTCTATCACTTAAAAAAATTTTGGAATTGTTTAAAAAAAAATACCAACTAAAATTGTAGTCAGATTATAAACGATTAAAGATTAATGAACCTAATTATTTTACAGTTACATTTCACTTTTCAATCAGATCATTCAGTCCTCAATCAGGTACCTTTTGACTATTTAAAAAAAATAAAATAAAATCCTCAAAAGAAGAAAAACTGTCATCTCTGAAACTATCCAAAATGGTATGCTGTTGCTCTGAAAACAATTTCAAAATTGTTTTTAGGTTATGGCATTGATGACATAAATGTACAAGTATCCAAAATTCTGTTGGGGCAATATTCATCTGAATTTTAAGTTCTTATTTTTAAAAGTTACATTTTAGTCACATCCCATATCCTGAATAAATTTAACAAAATTTACAAAAATGATTGTACAGCCACCTGCTCACATAAAACATAGCTAATTTAAAAGCAGTCCCATTAATGTATTGAGACTTCAAAGGGAACATAACACAACAGAACTAAGAAACTATTCCTTTGGGTAGTTTTTTATACCTGTAAAATTCACTTAGGTCACAAAAGGCAAGTGAATTTAGTCTACCTACATTCAAAATAAGATTCTCTATATATTATGAAAATAGATTTATGTGTGTGTATGTCTGTGTGTGTGTAGACTGACATTTTATTCCTCTTGTGATAAGTACTCCAGTACTCTAGTGGACCTATGATCTCATCAAAGTAAGTATTCTCTCCAATGATGCAGGTGCAACCCTATTAATTTCTCCTGATTTTACATAACTATTCTCCAGAGCCACAGGGGGTAAAAGCCAACTGTAGTGTAGAAGCCTTTCTTAACTTCACGTGACAACATGAGACTATCAGTGAGGTACAAGCTATCCAGCTGTAATCTCTCTCTCACCATGCAACAAAGCCAATCTTGTTTTTCAATCACACATTTCTATGATTATATCCTTTATACTATTTCACAATTTCTTTTTTGCAGTATGTTGCAACCTGCTCATTCCCACCGTGTACCTGCCCACTGCCCTCTGGGTGATCCTCAAATTCACATCTTCATGACTCACAGCTATACGTCCACACCAGTTCAGAATTATAAAGATAGGCCTTTGCTTCAGAGAGAAGCATGAAGAACTTTGTAATTTTCCAAAAATCTAGTCCACTTTCTTCTTCCTGTTAAATTATGGGAACAAATCAAACTGTACATTTGCAGGATTTGTACAAGCTTAATACACTGCTCAAAGAACACTATAGGTTGCCCATCCAAATGCTTATCATAGTCCAGACAATAGGCACTCTTCATCTACTGGGTTTTTTTTTTTCCTTCATGGATAGTTGGTCAAACTCTTTTGCATGATTACTGGTCTGAGGAAGCTCTGTAAGATTCTGGGAATTAACACATGCAACACAATGTCATCCACATAAACAAAAGTTTTTGGACCTCATTATGTACAGAGAATCCTTCTCTTCAACTTGACCTCTGTGCTGGCTCTCTTCCATGGGAAAGACAGCTTTTGATATAAATGATCAAAGGGTAATCAATCAAGGTTACCTCTGTTTTCCCTTTTAAGGAATCTTAAAGGTAATGTTTTGTTTTACCTAATCCAATGCATTTGTAAGTCAGAAAGTAAGGGCAGTGTGATCTTGCATTCTCTATATCTTTAGATGAGTGATGGCAAATATTTCATCTATTGTGGAAGACAAGTGTCCAAAAGCCTGCCTGCTCTCCACTAACAAATGTTCTTAATGCACATGCAATCATTCTCATTAAAATTTTATATAGATAGGAAAAATAGAATATGAGGAGGTAATTATTAAGGTTCTATTATTCGGTTCCCTGTTTTGAGAGACAGTAATAAGCCCTAATATTTTTCCTACTACAATAATTTTTGCTATTATTACCCCCTTCAGATGCTATAAAAACTGTGCTCCTTTCTGAATAGACCTTTATGCTTTTCCCTAATCTGGCTACTTTCATTTAGTTTTCTTACATGTCATTTCCTCTATGAGCACATCCAGGACTATGGTGTGGAGTTCAATTCTTGATGGTTGAAAAAAGAAAAAGAAAAGTTTGTTGTTTAAAAACAAACATCTCTTCTATTTTCAGACCTCTATCTTTCATCTGTTTTTCCTCCAAGCTTTATCTTTATATGTCCTGAGAATATTACTTTGTTGTGTCTCTTTCTCAACTTTCTTTAAACTCATTTTCCCTCCATGATTCTTGATGTTCTTCCTAAGATTTCACCAAAAACTTCCTATTCTGAATTAATATTGCCCTTGGCTGCCATATCTCTCTGTATGGCAAGTCAGTCAAGTGCTCTACTGAGTAAGGCAGTTTTAGGGCTCTTTTTGGTCTTCTTGTTGCAGTAGTTAATTTATAGTGGTTATTTCTGAATGAAAATTTTTATAATCCTGTTAATATACTTTCCTCCATCCAATTCTCATTTCTGGCATCAATAACCTGTGTAAATAAGTTATATGGGACTTGTTTTATTGAACATTAGATCTTTTCCTCATTTTTATTCTTCCAGATTTGTACTAATTTTGATCTTAGTGCATATACAGACAGTTGATTCATGAATGGTTTGATCTAACTGATTCTTGTTTGTTAACACAGAAGAAATTTAATTTTTAGTCATACTAAATTTTGGTCACACTATTGGGTTCTTAGTATATCTAATATTATACAACCATGAAATATAAGGTTTCCCAAAAGTCTTACTGCAATTTTAAGCTTTCATAATTTGACCCATATTTTCCAACATTTCTTGCCATCTTTACATTTATTATTTTTGCATTTAAATCCTTAAATACCAAAGTATGTAGTGATTTACTAAGGAGGGTCTTTGAAGTTCTTCAAAGAATATTTCAATTTCTTCCTCTTCTGCAATAGCTGTATATGCTGCTATTTTGATGGTGGTAAATGTTTATCCTGAGCACTACAATTTATGAGATCACCAAACAGTCTACGAAATAATGCTTCTTATTGCCTTTCAATAGATGATAAAAACCAATTTCCCCAACTCCTTTATTTATCTCTCCAAGAAAGGCCTAAGAGGCTTCTTCCCCTTTAGCAGCAACTTTCTTTTATTGCCTAACCAGTAAGTCAACTAAATACCTAACTACGTACCATGCGCTGTGTTAAGTTCCAAGGATAAAAAGGATAAAAGACAGTCCTCATTCACAAGGAGCTCAGTTTCAAGAAGGAGATAGTATGAAAATAATCACAGATAATTAAAAGTAGGAAGGGATTAGTATTAAGGGAGAATCAGCAAAGGTTTCTTATAGAAAGGTGTGATTTTAGCTATGGCATGAAGGAAACTAGGGAAACCAGGAGTCTTTCAACTAGGATGGAGAGAATTCTAGGCACATCAATCAGCCAGTAAATATGTCCAGTCAGGAAAAAAGTGTGTGCAGAAAAGGCAAAGAGGCCAGTGTCACTGGATCACAAATAATGTGAGGATAAGGAATAATAAGACTAAAAAGGTAGAAGGGAAGTTGTTAACAAGGTCTTTGAACATCAAAGAGGATTTTATATTTGATCCTGGAGGTGACTGGAGAGGGAGTCAATAGAATTTATTAAAAATTGAGGGGGGAAGAAGGGACAAGAAAAGAAAGGGTGTAAATGACATGATCAGACCTGTGATCTGAGAAGCTCAATTTAACATCTGAGTAGAAGATGGGTTAGAGTGGGAAAGGCAAAGAAACCAACCAGCAGTCTATTCCAATAGTCTAGGAATGAGGTGATGAGGGTCCATATACCAGAGCAGTGGTAATGTCAGAGGAGACGAGGAGGGCACAGCATATGTGAGAATGACAACTAATACCATTCCATTCCTCTTACAGTTTGTTATGTGTTGTTCAACAGACAAGGATCTAATAGTTAGTGTATTAACAGATAAGATAATGTTTATAGTTGTCCAAAAGCTGTGTGATTCTTAGGACCACCTATACCCCTATTTCTATCACTTGACACCATAAGAAGAAGCTTAAGGGGGCCAAATGGAGGCATTTCACGTTTTTCCTTGTTTCATGGGTCGCCATAACCAAAGAATTCATCACTAAGTGGATAGCCTGCAAGCAAGAAACTTCTTTGTAATCTTCAAGACCAGTCTTCAGAAATCAAATGGTCTCTTGCTGAGGCTATCGTTAGGGCCCTTCCTGTCCAGTAGAGCCAAAAGAGAAGTTGTACTCCACTGACATATGCTTCAAGAACCCCAAGTCAGAGTCTCTATGTCATAATGAAGTTAACAGAGTAGGACTTTGTGGAGACTCAAATAGAATGCATTTCAGAAATTCAATCTATTTATTATTTCACAGAATCAAAAGGTTTGGAGGAGAACTCCACTGAGGTGCTGTGACTGCTTGAGAGAAAAAGTCTAACGAAACACACTTTTCCAGGCTCTACTGAAGGATCGGACAAATATTCAACCCAACAATTTAAATTTACAAAGTGCCTTCTAAAAGTAGACAATGTCCCGGTACTGGGAATGTTAACAACCAACACCAAAACTGTCCCAGACTTCAAAGAGGTTATATTCTACTGAAGAATGGCAACTTAGAATATGACACGTGTGAGTATAACCATTCCAGGGTATAGCTTCTGCCTTCCCAGAAAATTTAACAAAGTCTTCTCTGTATAATACTAAGAATACAATGAGCACTTCATCACCGATCAAGCAAGGAGTACCCAGAGGTTACTGATAATAGATGAAACACTATATAACTACTTTATGTAGTATGTGTTTATGTAAGAGATTTATATTAACACAATTTTTGATTGGCTTGTAGAATCTTAAAGGATTTGGGAAATTTCCTTCTATTCACCCAGAATATAATGAAGTATTAAATTACAAAATGCTAATATGTGATATAGCCTGCTTCAGGGAAAAAAAAATACTTAAAGGAAAATGGAAGATAAAAAGAAAACTTCCTGGGGGAAAAATTATTTCATCATTCTATTTCTCTAACCCAGTCTTTTTTGGGGGCAACCAGGGGCAGGTGGAGTGGGGAACATGACAGACCTGACCCGCCTGAAACAGTAAAAGGTCAAATAATTTGGTCTGGGTCACACAGAGATGGGACTGGGATTGAACCTTTGATAGTTCTGACTCTGAGGCCTGACCTCTAGCCACTAAATCAAAATACCTGTTTTCATTAAAAAAAGGGAGACACTTAGCATTTCTTCTTTGCATTCCTTCAGATATGGTAATGATTAAAAAAGTTTAATTTTATAACTGGTAGTTAAAGAAAATGTGGTGATAATCTACTCCTGCTTATCATAGCAGGGAAGTCTCTTCTGAAAATGCAGGTTAAAATAATACTGAAATGCCATGGATTAAGGCACATAACGTGATTAGTAAATATAAATATGTGTGTATTGGTATGTACATACACAAAAGTAGATATACATACATATCTATATGTACCCACTATCACACAGGAGCGGACATTCATTTTGACCTATTGTTCCTATATTTTGCATTATGAATTCAATAGTAATTAGATTAGAAGACTAATAGTTTAAAAGTTTCATCTGAAAAAACTGAAAAAATAATTTCTGAAACTTTTCAACCAAATATGCCTTCTTGCTTTATAATACAGCAGACTTGAAGAATATAAGTATATTAAGGATATCAGTTAATTACCAACTAATTCTGTAATAGAACAAAACAAATCTAAGTTTCATTTTCTGAGATTTAAAAACTTTATTGTATTTTATTACCCCCACATTATGATATACTGCAATGAAACTAATTTTATAGCTGTGGAGACTTCTCTTCTTTTCCTTACCCATGTCTTCCTATCAAAGCTGCCAAAGCAGCTTTAGCCAATGTGCATATTACAATATTTGGAACATTTCCTTCCATAGAAGGTAGATTCCTCCAGACTATGTTCATCTCAAACTAAAATACTCTACATATTAAATGAGATTTATAAACACTTCCCAGAAATTTTCTGGAAGGTAGTCCTATTCTTAAATGTTTACTCAACCCCCAAAGACTTGCACATACAAACAAAGTAATAATATTACCTGGCCACATCCAGGGGCAGTGCATAGAAAGGGTTTGTCATCACTCATATTCCACAGGTCCTTGAACTGCCTGTATTGAAAGGATAAAATACGTCTAAAAACCTTTATAGGACATTTGTAATTGTTGAAAAATTAGTTATTTTAATTCAAAACCAAATTTCATTTTCTGATTCATGTGATACATTTCGAATCACTTAAATTACCTTAAAATGTGCTATAAAATATATAACTGTCTTTCTAAAATTATTTTGGTAGTATTTTAACCCTTTATTATACTTCCTTGTTGTAAGACAGACATCTACATATTACCGATATAGGAAAGACACCTATAACTAGGAAACTAAGTGTATTTATTGTCCAACAATATTTTAGCCCTTAGCATTTTGGGCAAAATCTTACCTGAAAACATGTGATTCATCCTTCCTATTCTTATCAGTTTGCATTTTTTACCCTAATAATTTGAAAGATCTCATGTAAACTATTATCTGAAGAAAAGAGGTACAGCACCACTTGGTGGGGACATAAGTAGAATCCCTCTACCACGAGTTCTTTTCCTTGTTCAAACTTAAGAAAAAAAGAATAGTTGGGCCAGAAGATCGAGTTATGGAAACATCTGTGCCTCTCTAATACTCACCTCTGCTCCCAACCTTTCTAGAAGACCATTAAACACCCTAATTTTATCACCAAATAAATTAGGACCCAATAATCTATAGCAACATGCTACTTTTTTTTTGAATCTGAAAAATTCACCAGTCACATACATATATAGACAGCCTCGTTAGGTCAGTCCATCAACCACTATTTATTAAGTACCTAATGGATAGATACAAATTCAAAGAATGAAAAGTTTTCTAATTGCAATAAAATAAATTTCCTTATATGAGTAAATCTATTTTATTTTTTAAAAATCTTTATTATAAACTTAACATGAACAAAAATAAACATTTTGACACGTAAATAACAGAAAAGATGTTTGTATGTAAATATATGAACTTTTGTGGTGTAACTGATTTTTTTAAAAGAATATATTACAGGACACTTAACACAGAAGCAAAAAAATTGCCCTGCTTGTTGGTGTCTCTTGAATTTGCTTCTCTTCTCTATTTTAGTGTTTTTCTAAGAATCCTTTCTTTACCACATCATTATTATTATCTACCAACTTTTCTGCCCCTTCCCCGAATAGAAGAGCTCCCTTGTAACAAGTAAGTATAGTCAAGCAAAACAAATCAACAAAATGACTAGATGTGAAAATTTATGTCTCATTCTGGACCCTTTTCTGCTAAGGTCCTTCTGAAGTCATTATTGGTCACCGAATTGTTCAGAGTTCTCAAGTCTTCTGTAGTTGTTTTCCTTGACATTGTTTTATTCATCAGGGATGAATGAAAGGATGAAAAAGCATTTAGTAAGAGCTTATTATTTGGCAAACACTGTATTAAGGTCTAGTGATATAATTTACAAAGGCTAATCCAATCTTTGGACTCAAGGACTTTACATTCTAATAGGAAGAGACAACACAAGAGTGTTGGCCAGGAAGGTTAGTTTGGTTTGGAGAGTTATGTAAGTTGACATACTCTTTCATGGAATAAAGATAAGACTTGATTTACGATTCCAGAAGTAGAGAGGGACAGGGTAAGAGAAAGAAGGGAGAAGCAGGTACATATGCCATGGTATGATGTCTAGGAAGAGTTAAGTGTGGCTGGAAACAATCCTACATGTAGTAGGTGATCAAGGCAGCCATCAATTAGGAATCTTTTCACAGAGTGAGGTTCCAGGCATGTCATCTAGAGTGCAGTAGACCAGACTTTCATGCTCCCCCTCTTCTATGAGGCAGATATGCAGAAAGAGTATAATCTTGTCGGGTGGATGCTTTCACTGGGTCTATGAATAATTAAAGAAGTTTCAGGATAGTTAATAAGCAAGTCTTGTTTGTGACTCCCTGTTTGTCTGTGCCTCCGGATGTGGTCCTAGGATGAAGTCTTAATGGATAATCAGCCTTGGGCTGGGGCAGGAGTGGTCGATTCCAAAGAAGGGATCGTGCATTCCATCACATAGGAACTTCTGCTATAGGGAATATAAGCCTTATGATTTTCTTGTATCTTGGGCCTGTATGAAATGGTTCTGTAATAAACAGACTATCTAATACAACCCTGTCTCTCTCTTTTATTCAGCTGGTTGCATATTTCTGAGCTTGGTTTCTGGTCTAGGATTCCCACTGGGAATAAAATAACTAAATTCAACCAAGAAAGTATCACATGTCTCACTCATGAGAAAATTCTCTACTTCAGTAATCGAATAATAGGGACATGATTAAGGTGCCAGCTCTTCTACATATCTGCTTCCTCCCAGGATCTCTCTCCTTTCAGGAATCTGACAATAGTCTGTTGGAAGCCAGAAAAACCTTTTTTTGCTACCAAGTTCTCACACTAATTCTGGTCCTTATGGAGGCACTGAAATGTCTACCAATGAAGAAAGCCTTATGCAAAAGAGCTTTAATTAGGTGGCCTTTTGAGTATCTTATTTTGTTCTCATACAAATCTAATGCATTAGAATGACCTGAATCAGGCCTATCCTACTACTGGTAACAAATTATTCGATATTTCTTTTCTCTTAACTAATAACAAGTAAACCAAAAAAGCAGCAAACGAACCATATTAATCTTAATTATTCTGTTTAGGCATTTTTGCTTGAATATTTTTGAGGAATGTATCGTGTACTTTGTAGTATTGGTTGGAATATATCTGATATGCTAAAATGTTTGAAAAAATCTAAAAAAATAATATAATAATGATATTTAATAGCTTTTTCTGATTTTCCAGAGAATAGGAGATATTCATTGAGAAACTGAGTAAGACTGAGTTTTAGAAATAAAATGTGTTTCTAAACTATGAAATTCCAAATAAGATAACTATCCCTGTGACTCAAACTCACAAGGATGCTGAAGCTTATAAACTAAAAAAAGGGACAGATATGCTTTAAGAGGAGACCATTAAAACTGTAATAGTCATGTCATAGTCTAGATACTGGGGTGGGATATTCAGTAAGAGGATTTTGCTGTAAAATAAACTCCCAAATAGCCAGAATAATTCAAATGAAGGAGTGAGGAGAGTCTGAGAGTTCTATCTTTTGTGAATTAGACCTAGAAAACAACAGAGGGTAGTTTTAAATAAGCCTTACAATAAAATCATATTTTAAAAATAATGGGGTTTTTGATAGTTTGCAATGTAGTATACTCGAGACAACAGTGACTGTGGGGTCCTAAGAACTGTTTAAGTTCCAGCTTAAACTACTATTTCTGAATTGTTGTCCAAGTCACTTGACTTTTCCTAGTCTGTTTCCTCCTCTGTAAAACAGGAATAACAATACATTCACAGCTTCATAGAATTGTTATGAATAAAGTGCCTTGCAAAACTTAAAATATTACATGACGACTTATTATTAATTTTGGTCACCTAGCATGTAACTATACATCCAGTAATAAGGATAATGATAATTTATCACCATGTAGATTTTTGTTTTACTTATGTCTTTTGTTATACTACCTGTCTAATGGCTCCTCTGCTTGATCTTCATCCATGCCATGCTCACTGTGCTATCTCCCAAGGCTCTGTTCTATGCTTTCTTCTATTCTCCCCCTTTACTATGCTTCTTGGTGTTTTCATCAATTTTCATAGGTTCAATTATTGCCTCTATTCATGATTTCCAGATATATAAATATATACAGGACTAATCTTTCTTTTGGGACTCTAATTTCCAGTCACCAACTTCCCTTTGGGTATTAAGAATTGGATGTTCTCTAATTATTTCAAAATTAACATGTCTAAAGTTTGCAAATTCCTTAAGGGCATCATCATTCCACCATTCTCCCACAAATACTGGCTCACAATCCTAGCATCACACTTGATACCTCACTTGTAGTCAACTCCATCTATCCAATGTTGTCAAGTCTTGTCATTTCTATCCTTACAACATCTCATATAGATATATACTTCTCTTCACTCACATAGTCACCACTCTGGTGAAGGGCCCCATCACCTCAAACCCAGACTACTGCAATAGTTTTCTGGTTGGCCTCTTTGGACCAAGTGTCTTCCCCACTCCTCTGCTGAGGAAACGGAGATTGGGAGAGGTCAAGTGTTAAAGTACAAGTTTGACAATGCTAACCTTTTACTTAAACTCCAATGGCTCCCTATATTTCCTCCAGGATCAAATATGAAATATCCTTTGGCATTTAGAATCCTTCATTATCTGACCTATTCTTATCCTTTTAGACTTATGCTCCTCCATATACTCTACTGTCCAATGATACTAGCCAATTTGTTTTTCTTCAGACAGGACGTTTAATCTCCAGTCTCCATGCCTGGAATGCGTTCTCAACTCACCTCTGCCTCCTGGCTTCCTTCATGACTCAGTTCAAATTCTTCCTTCTATTAGAGGCCTTTTCTTGCCCCTGCTCATTCCCACCCCATGGCTACTAAATTTTCTCAGAGATTACCTTTCATTTACACTGTTATCTTATATGCATACATAATTACATGTTATCAAGAGGCAGCTAGGTGGCACAATAGTTAGAGCACCAGCCCTGGAGTCAGGAAAACCTGAGTCCAAATCCAGCCTCAGACACTTGACACTAGCTGTGTGACCCTGAGCAAGTCACTTAACCCCAACTGCCTCACAAACAATAAACTATGCAACTGCATGTTATCTCCCCCACTTAGAGGAGCTATTTTTGCCTTTCTTTGTATGTCCAGTACTTAGCTTAGTGCTTGGAACATAGGAAACACTTAATAAAGGCCTTTTGATTGAGTGAAATAAAACAGCAATGAAGAGTAAGTATAATTAATTACTAAATTGTGTGGCTCAGATTACAGAAATGAGAAGGGGAAATTGCTTTTAGCTTATATTTATATAGTTTTATGGATATAAAACAAGTAGTAGCAAGAATAGGCCAAAAATAGGGATTTTGTTCATTGGTAGAAAATAATGGCTAAGACTGCTGGTTCTGCTAGCTTTACCTGGACCTTTTCAGTTTTTCTCAGCTGTTTTGCATATAAACTTCAGTCCTGAGTTTCATAGCAAAAACCTTTTATTCAATACTTCATCCTATTATTTATTATAGGGGAGGGGAGAACAGGTCTGTTGAAAAGAATTTCCAAACTCCTACTCCACCCAGCTCCACTGAGTTGACATATCTGAAGTGGACTAGTTACCATAGGATATGACAGGCATTAACAAAAATTTCTGAAGATAAATAGGGTAATCAATCAATCAATCAGTATTTATTATGTGTCTACTATGTGCTAGGCATTGGAGTTATAAACACATAAATAATTAAAACAATCCCTGTTCATAAAGAACTCATTCTACTGGGGAGCACAATGGGTGT
>CM053588.1:238586002-238607623 GCA_028646515.1 Pseudochirops corinnae | reverse complement strand
TGTTAGGCCCACGTCAAGAGGGAGGGCCTGTTCTAGTCATGGGCAACGCCAATGGCAAGCTCATGTGATTCAGAGTGACAGTTGGAGAAAAGCAGTTGAAAAAATTAATCGTCTAAGGCAGCGGTTCTCAACCTGTGGGTTATGTTCAATTTGTAACAATGAAAATACATCCTGCATATCAGATTACGATTCATAACAGTAGCAAAATTACAGTTATGAAGTAGCAACGAAAATAATTTTATGGTTGGGGGTCACCACAACATGAGGAACTGTATTAAAGGGTTGCAGCATTAGGAAGGTTGAGAACCACTGATCTAAGGACTTGGGTTTTGGTTTTTTTTTTGCCTTTTTTTTGGAGTTCTAAGGACTTCTGCTGTCTGTGTATGCTGTTAACAGCCTTTGCTGACAACTTAGCTTAGTCCTTTGTCTGCAGGGGGAAGGCCGTAAGAGGTGCAATTCATTAGATATCATTAGAAACTAACAGAGGACCCAAAAAAGCTGCAGAGCAGTCAACAAGCAGAGGAAAGAGAACAACTAAGTAGAAAAATTCATTCCTGCTAACTATTATCCTATATCTCTTCTGACTTTTGTAGCTAAACTCCTCAAAAAGGCTATGTACAATAGCTGCCTCCACTTTCTCTCAACCTCTTACAATCCGGCTTCTGACCTTATCCTTCTGCTGAAAGGACACACTCCAAGTTACTAATGACTGAAGCTGTCAAATCCATTGGTCTTTTCTTAATCCTCATTCTTCTTGACCTCTCTACAGGCTTTTACTAGTGATCACTTTCTCCTCCTTGATACTCTCTTCTCTCTAGGTTTGAAGAACATTACTCTCCTGGTTTTCCTCCATTCTTTCTCTGTCTCCTTTGCTGGATCCTCATCCCTAACAATAGGGTGTCTCTCAGGGTTCTGTCCTAGGCTCCCCTTCTCTTTTCCCACTACATAATCTCATCAGCTCCCATGGATTTAATGACCATCTCTATAGTGATGACTCTCAAATTTACCTTTCCTGCACCAATCTCTAGGCTTACTTCAAATTTCTCCAACTGAATTGCTATTCAGACATCTTGGGCTAGATGTCCAGTAGACATCTTAAACTCAGTATGTCCAAAACAGAATTCATTAACTTCCCCCTTAAGCTGTTTCCCCCCACCACCACCCCATCTTTCCTATTACTGCAGAGGGCAACACCATCCTCGCAGTCTCTCAGGTTCACAACATAGGAGTCATCCTGGATTCCTCATTATCTTGCACCCAAGGACTATCATTTTCATCTTTCTAACATTTCTCATAAAACATCCCCTTCTCTCCTCTGACACTACCACCACTCTGGTGCAGACCATCATCACCTCATACCTGAATTATTGCAACTTCCTACTGGTGGTTCTGTCTGCCTCAAGGCTCTCTCCAGTCCATTCTCTATTCAACCACTAAAATGATCTGATCTTATTACCCTGATTCTACTCAACAAACTCCAATAGCTTCCTCTCGCCTCCAGAAGCTAATATAAAATGCTCTATTTGGCATTCAAAGACCTTCATAATCTAGTCCTCTCCTACCTTTCCAGTCTTCTTGCACCTTATACCTTCTTATCCCCAACATTCATTCTTCAATCCAAGGATACTGGACTCTTGGCTGTTGCACAAATAAGACACCTCATATTTGGACTACCAGGCACTTTCTCCGGCTGTCCTACATACCTGCTATATTTTCCCTCTTTTGATCCAACTCTGATTGGATCTCTCTGGTTTCCTTTTAGTCCCAGCTAAAATCACATCTTCTAGAAGCTTTCCCTAACCCCTCTTTAACTTCAGTGCTTTCCTCTGGTTAATTATTTCATATTTATTCTATATATTGCTTGCTTTGTATATATTTGTTTGTTATGTTGTCTCCTCCATTAGACTGCAAGATCCTTTAGGGGAGAAACAGTCTTTTGCCTCTTTTTGTATCCCCAGCTCTTAGCACGGTGCAATGCCTGGAACATAACAGGCATTTAATAAATGTATACTGATTGATAGAGCTGAGTAGCAGAGAGATTAGACCAGAGGACTCCCTAGTTTAGCAGAGAAAGCAGCTTGCCTACTGACCAGCCACAGAGGGCATCAGTGACAGCAGCATTAGACATGTGAGTTGTCCCGTCTAAGTGTGTGTTCCTTGGTCTCAAAGATTGCTTTTACATATGCCTTGTCCACATCAGATGCCTCGGTGTCTCCTTTCCAACGAGTGGTACATAGTGACCAGATGGATACCTGCTGTGCACATGAGGACTCTTTTGGGCAATTTACTTTGCTCTGCTATTTGCTACTGCCTTTTCCTCTGACCCAGTATTTCCTCTCGTAAATGGTGGGACGCTGGTGAGCTATGATTTTGAAGGGCTGCTGACTCATGAATTTGATTTCTAGGAGTTAGATGTTAAAGAAGAAATGCCCTCAGGTGCTATATATTTTTTACATCATTTGTTCTTCACAATCACCCTGCAACTGTGTAGTTGTGTAATATTATATAATATATAGATAAGGAAAATCATACTGATAAAGGTGAAGTGATTTTTACAATACCATACAGCTAATTAAATGGTGAAAGCAACAGTGGAATCTTGTGGTTCTAAGTTCCACACTCTTTCCACAACACCAGACTATTAGTCAGGGAAGACTTCTTAGAGGAAATGGGACTCTGATTTGTTCTGTATGTATGGATAGGAATTGAAAACATGAAGGAGAAAAGAAAAGGCATTTCAGGGAGGCCAAGATGTATGGGGACAGCTGGGGTGAGGAACACCACCATCAATTAAAAGACATGGGAATGAAAGTGCACTAGCTTTCATTTTCTTATATTTAAAGGAAAAAAAACCAAACCAACAACACAGTGGGTTGACAGCACCTGTGGACAAAACCTGAGGCAGCCTGAGCCTGGCAAAATCTTTTTGGCCATGTTTCCTTTGAGAATGGAAATGATTACATGTGTTTCTAGTCAAAAGATCCTCACTTGTGATCAGTATGCACAGTGTCCCTCCCACTTTACCTCCCTCTACAAAGCACAGTCATTATAATTTGATAAGGCTTTTCCCTCAAGGCATTCCCTCTATAGTTTTAGAAGGGGGAGGGGTGGATTTCTCTTTTAATCCTAACTACTACCATAGGATTAGTGCATACTGAGTCACAAAATTAGACTGATCACTAGAACAGAATTCAGAATGCTGAGAGCTTTGATGCAGTAAGTTAGGGAAGGGTAGTGTAGTGGTAAGAACAGAGTGAAGTTAGAAGCCAGGTTTGCGTCGTGCCTCCATCAAAATTCCATTAGGTTTGATTCTCACATCAATCACAAACTAATCTGGTGACCATGGGCAAGTCTCTAAAGCTCTCTGAACCTCATTTTCCTTTTAAGTATTAATATTTGCACTACCTACCTGTAATGGTAATGGTAATTTGCAGATCTTCCCTGCCCCTTAATAGGCCTAAAGGAATCGGAAGGGCTTCCCTGCCCTTAATAGGCCAAATGTAACCACGTGGAGTCTACAGTGCGAAGAGTTTACTGTAAGGGTAGAACAGGAAGGGTGGAGCAGGAAGGAGCAGTAGAGAGCACTAGCAGAACTGGGAACAAACAGCATGGAGGCAGAGTAGCTAGCATGAGAGAGGGGCATTTTTGCTTACGGGACCCTGTTTTAGTTTGAAGGCCTGATGGAGGGAAGGCTTGGGGATGTTGGTGCTCACTGAATTGGTTATGTGTACCAACTTCTTGGTCGCTATGATAGATTTGGCTTTCTGGTGTCTGAATAAATGTTTTGGTTTTGTCTTTCATGTGGAGAGTCTGTTACATTTTGTGATTCAGAACTATACCAGCATATTCATAGCTGCCGTGGGTGCTAGGAATATCGTATTGGCATTATACTACCTCATAAGTCTTATTACAAGGTTAAATGAAACAAATAATGGATGCAAACTGCACTGTAACATAAATGCAAGTTAGTAAAAATTTTCAATCTTGGCTAAACCATTGTTTCCAAGTGATCAGAGATTCATCAATTCATCAATGATTATTATTCATCAAAGATAAAGAAATGTCAGTTATCTCCACATTCTAGGACACCAAGAACCCAAAGAAGGTAAAACCTGCATGAACTAACACATAATTCCAGCGCACAGAACAAACCCTTCCCCCCTTACTGCTCATTATGCTCTTTACATCAAGTCTTCAAAAGATCCTCTTCCCCCTTTCCAAAACTGTGAAAATCCAAATGCTATACTAAAGAAACATGCTGAGGCTGTTAAAGCCAGAGCCATTGCTGTATCCTGGGCTGCAAGAGAACTTTGAAGGAGAATAGAGGAATAGGACAGGACATACCAGGAACTCAACTCTACACTAAATGCCACCTCCTCCTAGTAATGTGGAGATCCAAACTCCAAATAGCAGAAATTTGGCCAGGCTGCAGTAGCAGCAGTAGGACAGTGCTTATTGTACTGCTGGGCCAGAAGATTGGGGGAATACTGGCAACAAGCCAGAACACTCAAAGTGGGGGGGGAGGATGGGGATGGGAAGATGTCATGTGGCATGTCACTAAGCCTGAAGGAAAAGAGTCTAGCATCCAATTGGGGCCAGTTCTGTCCTCCCAAAAGTCACTTGGGGCAGACCTAAGCTGACAAAAGTGTGAATTGTCCAGTGTGAGAGAAGGCTGAGAAGCTTCAGGGATACCACCAACAGAAGGGAGGGAGTCAGAAAGTGAGCAACAGGGCAAAATAAAGGGAATGGGGGGGGATGGAAATTATCGAAGATCTCAGAAGAAAAAAATGCAAAGATACTGAGCATAAGCAGATAAGCCAAAAGAGAAGACATAAACAGAGGGCAGAAACATGGCTGTGGATCTAGAAAATCAGTTCAGGAATCTGTAAGTACTGCAAAATAAAGGAAAATGACTCAACATCTGATGAAGCAGAGAACCCTATGAATCTGAGAACATGGAATCACAACATATTGTCCCTGAGGCTTTTAAAAGAAAAAATAAGGATTGTGAAAGAAGAAGAAATACAGCAGAAATATTTGGCAAAACAGAAAAAACTGAATTCACGGTGCTAAGTCTCACCAAAGGAACAAAAGAAAGGACAACTTATTGGGAAGGCAAATACACAGAAGTGAAGGACAATTTGGAAGAAAGAAAGTAAAAAGCAGATTAAAAGAAAACATGCTCTGTATATAAGCAATACATACTGATCTCGAAGATAACATGTAGAGACAGCTTAAAAATTACAAATCTCCTAGAGGAATAAGACAAGTCAAAAAAATGTGAACACTTTAATGCAAGAAATAATGCCAGAAAACTGTCAAGAACTTCTGAACAAAGAAAACAATGCCAATTGAAAGAACATATGACCTTCAGGAAAAAACAAACCAAAAAACCCAAAAAGCCTAAGGCTGCAAATTCCAATACATACGTGATTAAACTTAACAAGTCCATTAAGAAATAATACATTCTGCAGTGATCAGGAGGAACAGCTTCAAGTACAAAATAAATTTGAATAATAAAACTATTCTGCACCTATCAGAAAAAACAGGAGGGAGTGAAATAATGAGCTCCAAGGTGACCTACTCTACAACTCTCAGCTTAACCATAAATTTAAAAAGATGGACATTTGATAATAAAGAGGCATTTGAAACATTCTTAGAAAAACAGGAAAAAAGTCTATATGAACAGATGCTGGAGGAAGAAGGAAGGAAATAAGTTTATACTGTGGAGCAGCTAAACTGATCAAGAGCCAGTAGCTGGGGAGGCTGGGGATGGGGCAGACAGAGCTGGCATCTATCCTCTGATGACCCCACATAGTCAGACCTGCTGTCCATCCAAGCTGAGCCTATTTGATTCTCAAACATCCCAGACATAAGAAATGCTGGAGGAGTGAATGAACGCAGATAGAACAACCAACATCAGCAAGAACTGACAGCTGAGCCAAGGAAGAGACTTCTTTCTAAATATACACAAAGAGACAAGAGTAAAGGTAGAAGTCAAGTGGAGATGATGACAGAGAGGCAGGCCTGGGACATTCTGGAATGAACTGATCACTGCAGTACCTTACCTATAGGTGAAGCAATATTTTTTTTCGTAGGATTAAATTATAAAATAAAATAGTGTATGGGAGGGAGGGAATTGGGAAGATGAGAGTATGTGATATGCTCTAGTCAAGTTGAAGGCTGGCATGAGAACGTTACTCCTATGGGTATCTAAGGAAGAAGCAGAGGAGTAGGTAAGAAGCCAGAGAAAAGGACTGAAAAAGAAGTAAAAAGGAGACCTTGTTTTGGCGGTAGGACGGAATGAGACTGGTGAATCCTGTTAGGAGTGAAGAGAGATGTTCTATGATAGGACAGGGAGAGTGCAACTAATGAATCCTGTTAGGAATGAAGAGAGATGCTCTGTGAAAGGACATAGAGACCCTGCATGAAGTGCTATATACTTACTCTGACGCTTAGAGAGACAACCACTTTAGGTCATACAATATACTTTTGTGGGGGAACTAAATGTTCATAAACATTATTTTTTTTTTTGCTTTTTGGAGGGGGGAAGGTAGGGCAATTGGGGTTAATGACTTGCCCAAGGTCACACAGCTAGTTTTGTGTTAAGTTTCTGAGGCTGTTTTTGAACTCAGGTCCTCCTGACTCCAGGGCCAGTGCTCTATTCACTGCGCCACCTAGCTGTCCCCATAAACATTTTTTTTTTAATTTCATAAGTGTCCTATATCACAAACTTCTCTAGCAGAAACAATTCCTTGTGCTCTCAACCTCAGGTGCCATTTAGAATATCATAGCAGGAATTTATTAAGTGCAGTAGCATTTGGGGTTCTTTCCATGTTTAGTTCCCCCCTTTCTCACAACCCTTCCCTCCCTATCTTGTATGTCTATCTTACTGAGGGCAGTATCACATAGCAGGGTCCAGAAAACAAATGGGCAGTTGTTATCATGACCTCTCTAAAGCTTTTGGTTATCCTTTTCTTTTCATATTTTCACCTCTGTATTATTAGGTTTCTTCTATAAAAGGAGGCAGTGAGACTCATTGGCCCTTAAGATCCATTTCATCCCTAAAATCTGTTATTCTATTTGCAATTACCTAAATAAAAATTATATACAAAATAAAATCATTTTATTAATAAACCAAGTTATATTTCAACATCCCTAAACAAAGCATGACTTTAAATGTGTAAAGTGAACAAAAATAGAGCAATACATCTTAATTTTCCTCAAAATTTCAAGAAATTTATCTACCTCTAGTTGGTGGTTTCTGATAAATTTCTAAGAGATTTCACTTAGGTCATCCCCACTAAGTGGAATACTGGCATCTTATTTCACCCTCGTTCCCACAATAGTGGAAATTACTACTAGTATTAGTCTTCCTTTACAGAGTAACAGTATTTCAGAATTCCAGATGAAGTCAAAGTTCTTTTAGAAGAGGTAGACATGATTTAAGGAAAAGAAGATACGAGCTGAAAGACAAAACCCAACCACAGAACTTGAATTCATCTACATTGAACAAATTCCTACGGGGGAAAATGTTTAAAGTTTTACCTATTTTGTAATTTTAGGACTATAGTGCAAAGACATAAAAACTTTAGCCTCATTACCTAGGAAAATAGTACTGACAACTAAATTCCTATCATTATACAAGATGACCCAAAGGTCTTAAGGTGGTTTTAAACTTTACTAGCTTAGTGTCTGAAACTTACACAAAGACTTTTCAAACATGCTGTATATTCTTACCAATATAAGAACATGAAAAACTTCAAAAACTCTGAAGTTATGCTTTACAGGCACACTGCTACCAAAATTACAGTGTTCAATATCATGAGAATGAGTATTATCAAATTATCAGTAAATCACTACCAGTGTTACAGTGACAACATAGTAGCTGCAACTGCACACAATTAACAAATGGATGCTATACAATGTGTGAAAACAAACAGTTTTGCTATTAAAACAAATTACAGAGAACATTTAAATGATCTCCTAGGTCAGTAGTTCTCAACCTGGGGGTCACGACCCCTTTGGGGGTCAAACGACCCTTTCACAGCGGTTGCCTAAGACCATTGGAAAACACATATTTCCAATGGTCTTAGGAACCAAGACACCACTGCTCCTCTATCCATCTCCAGGAGTGTCTGCCCACATGTAGATACGCCCACATACGAGTATTAAAGGGTTGCAGCATTAGGAAGGTTGAGAACCACTGTCCTAGATTATCTCCTAATGTAAAGCAAAGTGACTAAAAATGGTAGCCAGCTATCCAGTCAACGTAGCCTGAAGAAAACATGAATTCTGACCTTACTCCTCATATCAATGTAAATAACAGATATGAACTAGTCCTTGAGATGTCATCTGGGAGAACAGAAAAATCAATGAAAAGACTAGGGTAAAAGCAAAATCCAGAGCAATTCAACAATGTAAGGGATTCTGCTGGAGGAGGAAGGAATCCAGGAATTCAGGGAATGCCAAACAAGAGAAGGAATAAAGCCTAGAAGATGAAGAAAGTAGGCGAGAGGAAGACAAAAACAAAAAAGAAGAAACAATAATCTAGGAGGTTCAATTATGCAACAACCCAATCTATACAACAATCCATTCAAAAGACGGTGTAATATGGTGCAAAAAAAATATAGAATTCTCACTTTCTGTTAAGTGGACCATTCAGTTCCACAGACTTCAATCTAAAGAAATTTTTATGTAATGCAAATATGTCCTTTCCCACCCACTTCACTTAGCCTATATAACAAAGGCACACACAAGTCATAAAAAGTACTAAAATGCTGTACCATGCTGTACTAAATACTGTACCATGATAAGAAACAGAATTATGAAACGAAAGGTAAAGTTAGTAATAAAATATGCACAGTACTGTAAAGTTAACATAGGTGTGCAGTACATTGCCCCTCCCCACCCACTGCACCTGTTGTCACTGGTAGCTGGCTGCTCAGCTTTTCTTATGAAGGTATTAAGAGATGTTTAGACAGTGGCTCTCTTTGTCCTCATATATCTCATGATAGCAAGCAATGTTATCCTCAACATGTCTCTGAACTTTAAAAAAAACTTGTATTTGGATTCATCTTTTCAATACAAGAAAAAAATTCACTCAAATGATGAAATGTTTCTGCCAACTGTTTCACTGTGAACTTTTTTAGTTCAATCTCAGGTTCTGAAGTTTCCCTTTCTTCTGCAGTCTTTTCAGTTAAACTAGCAGCTCACTTAGATCCTCATTTGATAATTCTTCTACATGAGACTCAATCAACTCTTTCATATCATTCTCATCTATTTCTAGCTCCAAATCTTGTGTTAATTTTACAATCTTGTTACTCACTTCTTCAATTCATCTTTATCAAATCCATGAACATCAGTAATGAACTGCAGGCAAACATTTCTCCAAACTTTCTTCATACAAGTTTCTGTTACATCTTGTCATGTCTCAGTAATATTTTGAACTGCATGGTAAATATTATAGAACTTCCAGAAATCTCTCACTGTCAAGTCATTATCTGCATCCAAAGCTGATATATCCTGGATAAAGGCAGTGAGTAAATAATATGCCTTGAAATTGCAATCACTCCCTGACATAAAGGCTGTAATAATGAGGTAGTGTTAAGGTGGAAGGTAGACCACTTTTACATTTGCATTACATTCATCCAGATGGGGAGGGCGACCAGGGACATTACCCAAAATAAATAGAATTCTGAAAGGAATTCCATTTTCATTATAAAACTTCTCCACTTAGGTAATGAAGCAGTACATAAATCATTGTTCAAAGATGATAAAGGCTTACCCAAGCCTTAGGGTTAGTGAAATAATGCACTGGCAGTGTTGCCTTGCTTATTCCTTTCAAAACTCAGGAGATTTTCTGAGGGGTGCACAAAAACAGTAAAAAGTTTTAATTCACAAGTCCCAAATGCATTTCCTTCAAGTGGAAGAGTAACTATTTTTTGAAGCTATGTGCCCTGATACAGTTTTTTCCTCCACTGATATGGGTTCGAGATGGCATTCTTGGATTAAACAGACTAGTTTCACGTACATTATAAAGATCTGCTTTGGCAAGTAGTGACCTTCATTTATTATTTTTTGCAGGAACTCTAGGAATTTCTTTGCTGCTTCAATATCTGCACTAGCACCCTCTCCTGACACCTGCACATTACAAAATCCTGCATGATTTTAAAATCAGAATTGGAATGTGAATTTCTTTCAGAATTCTTTACTGCAAAGTCAAATTTGTGCAGTAAAACTCATTTACATAAAGCAAGAACTGTCTGTATTGGACCTTCATTAGATGGTTTAAATACTGATTTTCTGCTTACTCTGTAACTTTGGGCAAGTCATTTCCTTGGCCAGACCCAAATTTGCTCGCCTACGAAAGAAGTGCTGGAACAGATGATTACTAAGTTCCCTTTAATTGTAAAATTGATGATCCTATGATCCTGTGTGGACTCAAACCATAAGTTCATATCTTTGGATTTTTAACATGTTTATCCCTTTGCCCCAGTAGCTGTTGGTAGTCAAATACTTCAAAAGTCTATATAAACTTCATATTTGCTTAAGGAGCGATAGAAAAGCAAGGGTAATGTTAGACCCTATTACTGGCCTTTTTCTGCACAAGATTAATACAACAGCAAGAAAGCATTTCCTTGATCCCTACAAGTAGGTCAATTTATCAGAGAGTGTGTAAAAGGGAGTAATATGAAATAAGTCTGGAGAGGAAGGCGGAAGGCTGATACCAGACTATGAAGAGTTTTGAAATTTAAGCTAAGGTATTCTTATTATTCTAGATACAACAGGGAATCAACAATACTTCTTGAGTAGGAAAAGTAACATTAACTATGCTTTAGGATGACTGTATTAGAGGCTATATGGAAATTGAACAAGAGATGAGAAAGAATGAAAACATTCCAATAAAATAACCATCATAATATTCTAGGGCAAGGGCTCTTAACCTGAGTTTTATGAACTTGTTTTAAAAAATAATAACTGTTTTAAAACAAAACTGATTACTTAATCTTATATATTTAATAGCCTTATTCTAAGCAATGGTTAGAAGATAATCATATGGGGTCCGTGACATAAAAAAGGTTAAGAACCCCTGTTACAGAGAAAAAATGATGAAGGTTTGGTTAGCCTACAGTGTTAGCCATGTGACTGCAAAGAAGGGGGTGGATGAGAAAGATGTGTAAATGGAACTGAGAAGATGTGGCAGCTGATTGGATATGGGGGATGAGAGAGAAGGAAAAGTTGACTTCAAGGCTGTGAACCTGGGTGACCTGAAGAACTAACTGCATGGGCTTCAATAGAAATAGGGCAATTGAAAGAAGGACAAGTTTAGCAAAATAACGAGTTTCATTTTGAAAGTATTGAGTTTGAGATACCTGTGGGTAATCTAGTTAATGCTACCCAACAAGCAGTTGTTAATATAAACTGGAACCTCAGAATGATACTAGAGCAGGGAGTTATGAGAGTGGACATGGTAACTGAACCCATGGGAGGCATGTCACCAAGACAGACAAGAAGAATGCCCAAGAATGTTAGGGGAAACTGACAAGGTATAAGTTATTGGTTTAAAAAAAAAAAGTCCTTTGTTTTTACAAGTTATCTGACAATTACAGGAACTGGAAGGAAAAATATTTTCTTTTTCTCTCACTAACAATCTTCTTATTATCTGTTATTATACCATTACACTGGTAGGCAACATAAGGCATGATATATAAGTTTGTGGCTAAATTATTTGGGAAATTATGTAAAGAAATTTTAAGATATAACTATAGGATCTGGTAGAACAAGGTCTTATTCTTTTTTTTTTTTTTTTTTTTGGCTTTTTGGAGGGGGAAGGCAGAGCAATTGGGGTTAAGTGCTTGCCCAAGGTCACATGGCTAGTAAGCACTGGTAAGTGTCTGAGGCCAAATTTGAACTCAGGTCCTCCTGATGCCAGGGCCAATGTTCTTCTATTCACTGCACCACCTAGTCACCTGGGTCTTATTCTTTAAAATGCTTTTGCAGCATCACTAAGGTCCTTTGCAGCTCTAACATTCTGGTCTCTATGATTAGTCTTCAAATTCTAAAACTCGTATCACCATAATTTTCCCTTAATAGTTATTAACATAACCAAGTATATTTCACCTTTCTTAACTACACTCTCCTTGAATGGTGCAGGTCTCATTTGATGAAATTTGAATATTTCACTCTATTCCTTGAAATATTTCAATGTTTCATGACAGAAATTGCAGTTATCAAATCTGTGTTTAGAAAGGAGCTTAAAAATGATCTAGGTCAACCACTTCTCTGATAGATGCATCAATCCCTTCTGTAACTTACACAAATGTATCATCTCATTTCTACTGGAAAATCTCAATTGTCTGGGTAATCACTAGCTCAGGGGTGGAGAACCTTCAGCTTTCGAGGTCATATGTGGCCTTCTAGGTCGTTGGGTATAGCCTTTTGACTAAGTCCAAGTTTTAGAGAACAAATCCTATTAAGGGGATTTGTTCTGTGAAGTTTGGTTCAGTAAAAGGGTCACACTTTAGGACCTAGAAGGCCACATGTGGCCTTGAGGTCACAGGCTCCCCACCCCTGTACTAGCTAATGGGGTACACCACCCAACTGTTTCAACAGTTCTAATTATTAAGAAATTTCTTGTTACAAAAAACTAAAATCCACCTCCCTGTTTCTTCTACCCTTTGGTCTTCTCCCAATTAGGGCAAGAGAATTAGTCTAATATCTCTTCCATATGACATCCTTTCCAATATTTGAAGATAGTTATTAAAGCCTCCCACTCCTAAATCTTTTCTTCTCCAGCCTAAATATGGCAAGTTGTTTGGGTCTTCTCATTCAGTGAGTTACAAATCCATCTATCATTGAACCCATAGGGCCCCCATTTTGTCCATTAAGGATCATGAGACTTTGTATATCTATTAAATTCCTTGATGAAATTCAATGTCTGCAGTATTTGTATCCCAAAGACATGAAGGGTACACTGTCCTCTCAAACTTTTCACTCCAAAGTACAACCATAAATTTTTAAGTTTGCTCAGTTCCTAATTGAGACTAAACTAACATCACTGATGAAGATTAAGACAGAGATGTGGGGCAGAACAGAAGTAGTGGTCTTTGAAAAAAATGTATCTGCTTGCACAGTAAAAAAAAAAAAAAAAAAAAAAAAGGGAGGCTATCTGTTACCAAAAGATAACTGAGATTTTGTGCCACATATCACCAGGGCTCAAACGAAGGGTTCTGACCTAACTAGGGGAAGGCAGTAAGAGGAAAAGAAGGGTACCAAGTTTATGAACAGGATTAGCTATAGCTACAAACAGTCCACACAGAGAAAGAACTGCAGAGAAAGCTTGGTTTACAACAAAAACCTATCAAGACTAACTTGAAGAACATGTTCTCCAAACATGTAGGGTTGAAGACCCTACTCTGACTTGTTTATCGCTAGAGAAAAAAAGCACGTGAGCACTCAATTAAAATAGAACAATAACAATTGACTTGGAAAAATCACCACCACCTTACAAATTACTTTCATGTTCTCAATCTCTGTGGAAGTTAAGCTAATTCACTCTTCTTTGAAGCTCCCACTCTAAGGCCCAACCAAGTTAACTTGTAACTGGTAACTGAGTATAAACTAGGATACCAAATCTATTGGTTGGCCCATTACACCAGTCTCTTACTTGCCTTCACATCCCAATTAGACTGTCCACCAGGATCACCTTACCATTTGCCTGCATCCACCCCCACTTTTCATTTTTTCCTCTAGGGAATTTTTTTTTCATTTATTCATTTGCTTCCTAGCCTGATACTTCCTCCAATCAACATTACCAATACAATTCTTCTCTTCTTACTCCTTTGTTTTAAAACATTTCTGTACTCTTGTCTTAGTTAAAAAATGTCTGAGATACTGTGCTCAGTTCTGAGGCATTACAGTTTAAGGACATTGATAAAGTGGAGTCAAACAGAAGCAGAAGAGAAGTGGCTAATGAAGATATGACTTCAAACACATGAAGGATTAATATACTTTTTTAAAAAGCACAAAACATAGAGATCACTATTAATTTTCACCTGAGAGCTAAAATTTTGATATAGAGTTATGTTACAAGAGGAGTTAGACAAGACCTGCGTTAGATAAAAATGAAGTTTATGAACATGTTATCAAGTACTAGAAGAAACTACTGAGATTATGAAACTTCTGCTCTGGAGATCTTTTAAAGTAAATTTAAAAAAAAATTCTTTTTTTAAGGTTGGGCTATAGCTCTTACTTAAGTCAAATGGCCACTCAAGGGTCTTCCATTCCCATAATCATGAAATTCTAGTGGAGCCAGGTGTTTTACAGGAGAAAGGTAATCTATGTTTGCAAAGTACAACAGCTTCACAGAAGTGTACTGCTGTTGGCAGATACGCTAAGTAGTGTGCTTTGCCACTATTTCCAATTCCTTATTTTAAAATAATTTGTTAAATGAAAGGCTTAAAAAAGCAAAACAGAAATACTGAAAATACAGATTAATATGAGTTCTCTGCCTTGATATTTAAATTTTAAAATCTCCCAAGTGTTTCTGTTCAAAATTCATACATGTCTTCTTTCTGTAGTACTTTTCACATAAGTGTCTTAACAAATATCTGTGAGACTGAATTTTCAGTTTATAATTTCCCTTCTGTCTATCATTTCACTGCATTTTAAAGATCTAGTCCAACCTCATTTTACAGATGAGGTCACTGAGGTTTAAAACAGTTAAGCATCTTATTCAAGATCATATACATAATTAGCAACAGATCTAGAACTCTGGTTTCCTCTACCTTTTCTTGCACATAGATTGTTAGTACTAATAGCCCACTTTCCTGCATGTATACAATTATTTAAGGTCTAAATGAGGGACCTTATTGCAATCTCCTATCTACTGGATACCTCCCATACCCAATCTATTCAAGGTATAGATAAAGGTAAGGAAACAGGAATGACTGTGTCAGAGAGGACAGATAGCAGGTTTCCTAAACTGAAATTTAGGCATGGAATGGTGGATAGAGTACTGGACGTGGCGTCAGGAAGTTTCCTCTTATGAGTTCAAATTCAACCTCAGACACTTACTAGCTGTCTGACCCTAGGGCAAGTCATTTAACTCTGTTTGCCTCAGCTGCTCATCTACAAAATGAGCTAGAAAAGGAAATGGCAAACCATTCCAGTATCTTTGCCAAGAAAATCCCAAGTGAGTTCAAGAAGAGTCAGGCATGACTGAAAAATGACTGAACCAACAAACCTCAATCTTAAATCCTCAGATTCCTTTTTAAGTGCACATCTATAACATTTCCTGCTTTAACTATGTAATTAAAGTCCCATTCAGCAATACTTATCCTACTATTCATTCACATAGAATAGATTTTGATCAAGAATATTTTACTGGACCTTTTTAGGTCTCTAAAATTTCTTCGTAACATTTCAGATAAATCAAAACAAAAAACAAAACCCCCCCAAAATTTAATGTTTTTCCAATACACTTTATATCAATTCTTTATTCCTACTGAACTGGGATGTCCAAATATCTATTCTTAGATGTATTGGATAAGTATATGACAACTAAAACAGCAAAATCAAAGAAAAACTTGTGCTACTTAAAATACAGATTTTGGGAAATAAGTAGGGTTGTGTGCTATAGAGATTTTAAAGATACACTAATGGAAACACTAATTTAAAACATCTTTTCTCTATGAGGAACTGGTTTACAAAAAGATGAAAATGCATGTCCAAAAGCACCCTTTCCACTGTACCATACTTCTCTTCATTTATATCTGCTTACATTTTAAGAAATATAGCAGTCTTATCTATTACTCACTACCTTATAGAATATAGTTAACCCAAATTAAAAGTTAGTAATACTGATTTTTTTTAAAACATTCTTGTAAACTGAATGAATTTGTAATGGCTACCTTAAATACAAATAAACGCTGGAAAAATTCCAGACTAGACCATGTGTCCTTCCTAACACTACTTAAAAACAATTATGCTCACAGAAAAAGAACAAAAAATCTTCTTCACATTATAACCATCTTTAATATTTTCAATAAAAATTTATTTAATAGTACTAAATATATACCTGAAAGAATTCACGTGAAACTTGAATTTCATAAGGCAAACAACTTATCGCATCCACTTTTCATGGCAAGGATACTGAAAAACAAAATGGTTTTGAAATGTTAAAAAAAAAAATAGAATGAAACACCAGGGGAGGAACAAATTATAAATACCTAGAACAACCATGAAATGTGGTTGACAACGACATTATTTCTAGGAAACAAACGAATCATCTACCCTGTCAATAATACTGGAATTGATGATCTATCATTGAAGATTCAGTCTTTTGGTCCCCAAGACAGGAACACATCACTTATGAATGCCTAGTTTTTAAACAAAAGGTTGCTCTGGAGAAACTGGTGGTGAGTAAAAGCAGATCCCTGGAAGAACAGGGGTTGGAGAAATTGAGAAGTGGATTCTTGGATGAAAATTCTCTCTCTTTTAGATCTCACAAGAATATAGGACTGCAGATTTAGAGCTGGAAAATACCTTCAATTTTTTCTTTTACAGATGTAGAAAAAATGAGATCCAGAGAGGTTAAGTGATTTAAAGGTCACACAGAAAAGGGACAAAATCAGGATGTGAACTCAGATTCCAGTTTTGGAGCCAATGCTCTTTCTACTGTACGATGGTGCTTCTCTTCACTTTTATCTGCTTACATTTAAAGAAATTTAACAGTGTTATTTATTAACGGATTAAAGTAACTAAGCCAACTATATACATTAGGGATTACTCAAATAAGGTTCTGTGTTGGCTAAATGTGTATTAGAAGAGTTCTGAATCTATCACTGACTGGTAGAATATCAAAGATGTTGGAAAAAGGAGGGATTTTTGACCACACAATAATTCCCAAGTGTTCCATGCCAACTGCTAATGCTAACATTTTTCCTTCCTGTCATAACAGGAAATCAGGGTCCAAAACTTGGTTCCCCCATTCAGTCATCTTCCAAAAACGTTTGCCAACCCTTGATTTAATTAACATTTATTATGTATTTGCACAAAACCACAAATGATAACAGTTTTAAGAAAGCTTTATTATTACAAACATTTTAAATTATGTTTAACAATAAGTTATTTTAGGGACAGGAATTTTTCTTATTCTGTGGTGAAGGGGGCATTAATAGTTCAAAAAAAGGACACTGGCTTTGGAAGCAAAACAAACTGGGTTCAAATGCTAATTATGCTATTATTATTAGTTGTATAACCTTAAAGAAGATACTTAATTTCTGAGTCTGTTTCTTCATTTGTCAAAGAAAATACTCATATAACTAAACAGGGTTGTGAGGAACCTAGCTACAGCAAAAACACATGTTAAATTAATTAAATTCATTAAAGGAAACTACTACAACATGAGAAGATGAAACCTAACAGACTATCATGAGGGTAACCCATAACTCAAGTATTATTATTATATGACAGTCAGTTGAATGACAGTAACAAAAAGTTGTCATCTAGTCATTATATATCAGGATCATATGATCTACAAGTAGAAAGGACTTTGAAAAATTATATAGTTCAATCATCTCATTTTACAGATAAAACCAAAACTCAGGGAAGTTAAAACCAATGTCACACAGGTACTAAGCAATTTGAGATTCATGTCCTCTGACTCCAAATCTAATTAGATTTCAATCAAATACAGAGATTATGAAAATAAGTAATGTGACAGGCTTTTAAAAATCCTTAAGAAAATAACAAAAAACCATTCGTTATTAAAAACTTCAAAAGAAGGAAAGAATAAAGTATTTATAAAGGTAAAGTGAGCAAAAGCACTTTTTACTAGGAAAATGTATTGTAAAACATTAATTTAAACATAGCACTCTATGTAATAGGGGCAGCTAGGGAGCACAGTGGATAGAGTACTGGGCCTGGAGTCAGGAAGATTCCGCTTCCTGAGCTCAAATCCTGCCTCAGATACTCAATAGCTGTGTGACCCTTGTCAAGTCACCTAATCTTGTTTGCTTCCATTTCCTCATCCGTAAAATGAGGTGGAAAAGGAAAGAGTAAACTACTCTAGTATCTTTGCTGAGAAAACCCCAAATGGGGTCACAACAAGCTGGACACAACTGAAAAACGAATGAACAACAAAAAATATAGCACCACTAAAAATAAGTCTATTTCTTACCACTGCAAAGAACCTATAAGTCTTGGGGGCTAGAAAGTACCTCTTACAGCTAAACTGCCTTTACATAACAGAAGTAAAAACAAAAAACAGTGAGCAGAACCAGGAGAACATAGTACACAGTAACAGCTACATTGTGTGATGACTGGTAGCCTTAGCTCTTCTCAGCAATGCAAGGAACTTAAGACAACTCCAAAAGACTCATGCTGAAAAATGCTATCCAGAGAAAGAACTACTGTGATGTCTGAAAGCAGATGGAAATATACTATTTGCTCTCTTTTTTTGCCATTTTGTTTCTTCTTTCTTGTGGTTCCTCCCATTGGTTCTAATCCTTCTTTACATGACTAATGTGAAAATATATTTAATATGAATGTATATGTAGAGCCTCTATCAGTTTGCATGCTGTCTTGGGGAGGACAGGCAGGAAGGGAGAGGGAGAAAATTTAAAACTCAAAATCTTATAGAAGTCAATGCTGAAAACTAAAAATAATTAATTTTTTAAAAAAGCAAAAAGACAAACTATAAAAAAGACAAAAAACAAAAATGTGCGCGCTTGCTTCAGTATCCACATGCATGTGTGTATATGTATATGTATACATATATATATATATATATATATATATGTATACACACTGTAAACAAAAATGACCTTAAGTAAGATCTGAGAACAAGGCAGAGCAGAAAAATGGTGATGGGGAGAAAGACACTCCAAAGTAGGCCATGGAGCAGACAGAGACAATTATTATTATTTTTCTGAGAAAGTTAATTAGAATTACTATATATCAGGGAAAAAAAGCCTACACAGTTAAAATTTGGACCTTAATTTGAAACCTTTCTCTCCAAAATACCTCAGTCCCAAAGTGAGGGTTTTAAAACTCCTGTATGTAAGAAGTTTTTGTAAAGCTGTTTTTTAAATTTATCTGTTTTATTGTTTTCTTTTTTAAACCATCCATACTTTCCAGTACTCCCTTTTAAGAAAAAATCAAAGAGTTCTGCAAAGCCAACACATCAAAGTCTGACAAAATATGTACAGCTCCATGACCATAAGAAGAGAGCAGAGGCAACTTCTATCTTTTCTCTGAGGCCAACCTTGGTCATTACAATTTCGAAGCACTAAATTTCAACTGTTGTGGCAGCTAAGTGGTTCAGTGGATAGTGTTGGGCCTGAAGTCAGGAAGTCCTGAATTTCAATCCTGGCTCAACACTGACTAGCTGGGTAACCCTAGGCAAGACACTTAAACTTCCTCAGTCTCAGTTTTCTCATCTGTAAAATCAGGTGAACAGCAAGTACTTCAAGGGTTGCTTTGAAGACCAAATGAGTTAGCATATGTAAAGCAATTTACCAACTTTCATTATTATTATTATTCATAACTAACATTTACATAATGCCTATTTGTGCCAGGCATTATGTTATTATTGTGGTTGTTCTTTCCATTTATGTTGTCATAGTCAATGTTTAGTAGATTTTTTTTACTTGGTTCTGCTTAATTCACTTTACATAAGTTAATATCTTCCCATGCTTCCCTTATTCATTATAGTTATCATTTCTAATAGCACAGTAATATTCCATTACATTCTTGTTCCACAATTTGTATATTTCCCAAACATCCAACTTTCGCAAATTGCACTCCTCAAGTTGAATGGTATTCTATTTTATTTCCAGTTCTTTGCTACTATAAAAATCACTTCTATAAATATTTTGGTGCATATGGGGGCCTTTTTGTCATTGACCTCATTGAAACACATGCCTTGCAGTGGGATTTTTCTATATTGTTAGTTGCAAAATTCTACTGCCAAATACAAAATCTTTTACTTGCCAAACCAAAAACTTAATTTTAAAAGTTATACTTTATACTTCATTGTCTGACACATCTATTTCAGTTACAGATATAGGAAAATCAATTATCCATATTTATGTGATTAACGAAACTAAAGTACAAGTTTCCATTTTGGTGACAGAGAGTCAGAGGTATACTGTGAAATAAAATTGGTAAAGTTATCATTTACGTGAACTAAAATGATTCTGATAAAGCATTTAACTCTATTGCCAAGAAATCTTGAGCTGTCCTCAGGGGTTAACAAAGGATCATAGAACTGTAAAGCTGAAAGAGACCTTAGGAATCTATTAAAGGGAACTGAAGACCAAATTTGTGGCAGAGTTGGGGAAAGGTAGTATTGCACAAGAGGACAGTGCTTGAGAAAGAAGGTCTAGATTGGAACCCCAGCTTTGCCATATACTACCTATGTGGTCTCTGGCAAATAACTTTAACTTCTCTGTGCCTTAGTTTTCTCATATGATAAAATCAAAGAGGAGTTGGACTAAATGACCACTGAGGTCCCTTCTAGCTCTAAATTTGTGACCTGAGAACCTAGGTCTCCTGACCATGAATGCAGTTTTCCCTGTGATTCCCCATGTTGCCTGGTTACAGAGACATATCTGGAAATTATTTTTTCCTTTTACACAGATCCCCTCTGAAATCTAAGATTTTCATAGTTACCTGCGAGGCTGACCTATATAGTTCAGACCGATATAGACATTCTCAAATAAGAGTTTAAATTTCAGGTAAAACTCTAAGTACATTACCTTATTCTTAACAGTAATTAAGACACTTACGTGGAAAAATAAACTTTTTCATCATCAATAAAGTAAACAATGGTTGAAAAGGAAAACAATGACCTAAGGTAAAAATGTGTTAACTTTGCACTTGATACAGTTATTTGAAAGAGATTGTACTGCAGAGAACATATAACAAGGATACACATTCAAAAGAGACGGAAGAATAAAAGGAAATGGCAAGTTTCTCAAAATAGTTTTCATTGGTAGATGTTTTACTACAGAAAACTCTGCCTTTATGAAACTAAGTTTTTGAAAACTGAGACAGAAGAGTCATCCAGATGGATTTAAGGTAGACATAAACTAGTTGTTATTTCACTTATGAATGGACTCGATATATTTATAGCAGTAGGCTTAAGAAAAAACTTCAGAATGTGCTGTTAACTCAATACTCAATTGCTTGCTACCAGTTTGTTTCTTCACGTTATGAGGTATATTGTAATGTGAGTGCTACATTCTGTTACCAAATTAATAGGAAATGGAATAAAACTAGGACTATTCTCATGTCAAGAGAGACTCAGTGGGTGATTTATACACAAAACTTCTAAGAAAGAGAGGAGATACTCTAGTCCACAAGACAGAACTGTTCATGATATTTAGTGAGATACTAGAAAAATAAAATCAGACTAGAGAGGGTAGTTTCCATTCACTTAAGCATTCATTTTACCACTACCAATAAAGTTAAAACTGAAAGCACCTTCTGGTGGGGCAAAGTTGCTCCCAGATTAAGTGGCAACTCTGACCTGTTCTATATTTCTGTTTGGCATAAAAACTCCAAGCACTCAATCTCAAAGCAGTCTTCATATAGTACTTATACTATTACATA
>CM053588.1:238563124-238580046 GCA_028646515.1 Pseudochirops corinnae | reverse complement strand
GATAGGTGAAGAGAATACAAATGTATATATACATATGCATACACATATGTCTATGTAGGAGGGTTTATATATGAGTATGAACACATATCTGAGTATGTGTATATACGTGTACATAGAGGGCACAGGATCAATTGACTAGGAAGGGACGATACTCTAAAAGGTGAAATTCTGAGGTGGGAGAAGATTAGAATGAGAGGAGGCAGGGAGAGACAGAATGGGGTTAATCATCTCATATAGAAGAGGTAAGGGATAATTGTTATAATGGAGAGGAAGAACAGGTAGGCAAAAGGGAAAGGGTCAACCTTACTCTCATTGAATTTGGCTTGGGGAAGGAATGACATAAACTCTAAACTGGGTATCTTGCCACACAGGAGAGTAGGGGGGATGGGCATGAGAGATGGGATGATGGAGCGATGGGAGGGTTGCTGGAAGTACACACTTCTGTAAAGGGACAGGGTAGAGAACAGAACAAGGGGGGGGAGGGATAGGAAGGAGGGACATATAATCAGTCACTCACAATATGTCCACTGTGGAGATGTTCTGCGTAATTACACATGTACAACCTGTACTGAATTGCTTGTCCTTCCAGTAGGGATCAGTGACGAAGGAGGAAGGGAAAGAATCTAGAATTTAAAGTTCTATAACCAAATGTTAAAAAAAATATATCTATATCTATATATCTACATATATATATAAAATTATTATTATTAACTACATGCAACTGGGAATTAAGATATATAGGCACTGGGGTAGGGAGACCCATCCTGCCCTACTGGAAAGTCAGAGGGGTGATGGGGGAGGACATAGGAGAGAGCAGATTGGGGGAGAGGCTATACAGTGGGAGTATTGCTTTGGGGTGGTGGGTAAAGGAAAGATGGGGAGAAAATCTGTAACTCAAAATCTTGTGGAAATAAGTGATGTAAACAAGAGAATAAATAAATTAATTTAATTTTTAAAAAAAGAGAACTCTAAGTAGGACCCCAGTGGTACACTTAGGGATAATCATGGATAAGTTGCATAGGATTGATGGGGGAAGAGAATAAGTACTTATATAGCATAATGTGTCAGGCACTGTGCTAAGTACAAATATTATTTCATTTGATCCTCACAACAACCCTGTGAGGTAGGAGCTGTTATTAAATCCATTTTACAACTGAGAAAACTAAGTGTCTGAGGCTGGATTTAAACTCAGATCTTCTTGACTTCAGGCCTACTACTCTATCCACTGTGCCACCTACCTACATAGGCAAGCATTAATGTTCTACCTAGGTACCAAATTTTTGGTAATGAGATTCACCCACTCTTACAGAGGCTGGTCTTTTGGATACACTACAGACCCATGTTCAAATGCTTTGCTGGTCACTTACTAGAGTTGTGTTACTCCAAGAACCTACAAGAGCCCAAGGCATAAGAGTAAGACCTTCAAAGTAGATAAGAATAAATTGCTATACTTCTTTTAAAGCAAAATTTCAATTGATGAAATAAACCTAGATGCTAGGGAGATGAAGAGAAAACTATCAAGTGAGCACACATACAAATATATTTATACACATAATTATACAAGTAAATGTGTATGTAAATATTAATGTATGTAGAGATATGTATGTATATAAACACACATATACACATACATTATTTCCCATTCCATATATTTAGCATTTGTTCTACTTGAATGTGAATATCCACATCAATCAAGATCACAGATACACTGAAATATTATAGTAAAGGTTAAAATTAAAAGACTGCATAATACAGAAACCTTTTCCTTTTTGGCATGAAGATTTGTCTTACTCTGTGAAACTCCATGATTCATTAGCACAGACTACTGCTTTGAGAGTCGTCTGGTGATGGTCAAAAAGACCCAACGACATAAAAACACCCTCAAATCTAGATCACAAGCCTATAACTGATTTAGCTCTCTAAATCAGAATTCTCAGATTAATGTTTAAATCTATAGAATGGAAAGTGAACTACCAATTGAAGATCTTTCCCTTTATTTAGTAACTGAAATCTACTGGTATGGAGTAAGAATTTTTAACTTTTTTTCTTTATCATGAACCCCTTAGGAAATCTGATTTTAAAAAAAGGAGAGACTCCTCAGGATGTTTTTAAACACAGAAAATAGACTTACAAAGGAAAATAATTATATTGAAATAATTATCAAATTTTTTAAAAGTTCATGGACCCCCAGTTAAGAACCCTTGGTCTAGGGGTTAATTTAAGATTAGCAAGATAAAAGATTAACTACTTGAGTGCTCTATTTTTTTCTGTATTTGGAGAAGAAAGCTGACATCTCAACTAAGAAAAAATAACCCTTGTGGAGTAAAAAGTTTAGCTTACATAATAAGAAGGAACTAAATGAGTATGTAATAAGTTGTGGTCTAGAAATTCTTGAACAGATTATATTTTCGAAAGATAGCACAATAAATCTTCAGGTTCATTTAAAGTTGACAGTAGCCAACTAGATCAACATTAGGACTACTGCACAAATTTACTAATCCTATTATTAGGAAACAGCCCTTTTCAAGGTGGTACTTCCTAAGTTGTCTTTGTCCTCATACAGGAATCTCTTATTCTGACAGTCCATAGTAAGGGTCATGTTTTATATTGTAGAAGGTACTTTGGATTAAAACCCCAATTAAAATGGGGCAAGATTTACATTTGATGGTGCTGCATTGCAAAGCTCTATTAAGAGCTTTTCTATTAAGCCAATATTAATTGGCTTATCTTTGTTTTCATCTATGGGATGTGCCATTTTTCTAGGTACATTCTTGCAGTCCTTTTCAGTGTACCTGTGAGACACTTTAAAATTAGAAAGTCCTCTTGGTAATAAAGAAATGAAGTTTGGACAAATAAAGGATAAAACAAGAGTAATATGTATATGGAATATCCCAAATAAAAAGGAAGAGGACAAAAAAAAAATCACAGAAAAGAGAATAAATGTGAAGATAGTGACGATATTGTAAAGTTGCAGAATTAGAACAGCTATCAATTAAGAAAAAATGTAGTCCACAAATTTAGAAATCCAAAAAACCCTTGGAATAGCAAGCTCTTTAAACTGCTTAAGAGAGAAACACTGGACTCAAATTTAAAAGCATAAATTTCCTTTTACCTGGTCTACCTTTCTTATTTAGAATAGCATGACAATTGAAATGAGGAGCCAAGATTTAAATATTTGGTTCAAATTTTATATCTAAGACTCATTTTACTCTTATCTACCAATAGCCTGGGTATACATAATGACAGTTCATAAATTTGTTTGGTACACTGAATGCTATTCAGAAGAAAGCCCAAATCATTCATTATAACATTCTCTAAGTTTAATCATATGCAGAGGAAAAATGTGAGTAAATCAAACTCCTCAAAAAAAAAAATGATGGATTCATATTTTGAACAGTACTCATACTATTAAAAAACTTCTTACCAGGTATGAATAGGAAGAAAGGAGGGTGAAAAACAGAACCGATTTTGCAGAATTTTTAAAGAGTAGATTATTATAACTGTACCACCAATATGGCAATACTATCAATTACCTCTTTTCTTCTATGACAGTGGTTCTCAACCTTCCTAACACTGCAACACTTTAATACAGTTCCTCATGTTGTGGTGACCCCCAACCATAAAATTATTTTCGATGCTACTTCATAACTGTAATTTTGCTGTTATGAATCGTAATGAAATATCTGATATGCAGGATGCGTTTTCACTGCTACAAATTGAACATAACCCACAAGTTGAGAACCACTGTTCTATGAGACAAGAAATAAAGATGGAAATTATCTCAACTTCAATATATTCAAAGTAAGGATAAGGGGTGGATCCATTTCTTTATTATTGGTATAAATGGTAATATTAATTTGATCCAGTCTTCAGGAAGAATGCTATTTCTATCTAGCCCACCAATAATGTCCTCTGTTTTTGACAACAGGTTATTTTTCAATATTTCAAAATATCAGTAATTCTAGTGCTATGGCTGGGCTGCTTCCACTGATACATACTAGAACGTTCTACAATTTTCATAAGTTGTCCACAATCCAAAAATGTTCTACCTAGGTACCAAATTTCTGGTAATGAGACTCTCTGGTAATGAGACTCACCCACACTTAGGGAGGCTGGTCTCTTGGATACAACTACAGACCCACATTCAAATACTTTGCTGGTCACTTACTAGAGGTGTTAGTTATTTCAAGAACCTACAAGAGCCCAAGGCATAAGAGTAGGATCTTCATAGTGTATAAGTATAAATTGCTATACTTCTTTTGAAGCAAAATTTGAATAGATGAAATAAACCTAGATGCTTGGCAGATGATGGGAAAATTATCAAGTAAGCACACACACAAATATATTTATACACATAAATATACAAATGTGTGTGCATGTAAATATGTACATGTATGTGTGTATATATGCATATACATACACACATTATTTCCATTCTATATATTGAGGAATATCTGTACTACTTTCAACAAAAATTACATTCCTAGAATTTTGATTTTGTCAAAAGAACTGTACTCCTTTCAAGACTTTAAAGAGATGTAATTTCATTTTATTAGATACTCCTTTCATTGATGTAGAAATTGACAGTCCTCAAGAAATACTGTGTCCAAAAAAGTCATCATCCTTCAGCCAACCAGGTGATGAATTGAGATGGTCTTTGAACAATTAGTTAAACTGGTCACATGCAGGCTTCTACTTAAAAACCTTTCCAGCCTGGTAAAACTTGTCAGAGTTTATGTGCTACTAGTATAGTACTCAAGGGCACTAAGGGGTTGCCACCATGGTTATAATGAAAAATAAGAACAGAACTCTGATGGAACAAAATTTCAGGAAGCTATATCTCACTCTAAAACTGTTACCAAAAAAAAAAAAATGACAATAAATTCAGTGATAAATTGCATAAAAATATACAGACTTTGAAGATATTTATCTGTGGAAATTAAGATGCTCAGATGATAGCATCAAAGATAACAAAGTCATAGAAGATTTTTTAAAAGGTTCATATGAATTCATTTTAGGACTTATTCATAATAACATGGTTATTAGGTTTTCTGTGCTGTTCTCAAACAAGATACTGTCTCCCAGCTCTGCATTTTCACTGTCCCTCATACTTGAAATTCTCTCCCTCCTCATCTCTGTCTCCTAGTTTCTCTGTCCCATCTAAAATCTCCCCTCCAAGAAGCCTTTCCTGATCCCCCTTTAGCACTGAGAAGGACTAGGAGCGTCAACTGACATCAGAATTTTATAATCACTTTACTCTGAAATAAAAATGTTCATTCCATTTTCTTTGTCTTCTGGATAAAAAATGCAGTGCCAACTGATGCAGCTTGGTCCTTCAAGGAACTCCTTAAGTTCTGGTCCTTCTAGTGCCTTCCTTCCATTTATCATCTCCCATTTATCATATCTACAGCTTGTTTGAAAGAATTGTTTTCAGGTTGTCTCCTGCTTCATGAGAGCTCCCCATGGGCAGGGACTACCTTGTCTTTCTTTATATCCCCAGTACTTAGCACCAATGCCTGACACGTAGTAGATGCTTAACAGATGCTTGTTGACTTTGGAGGCACATTCCTAGTCATTTGAGGTTAACAGCATGAAAGACAATCACAAACTCCCAAAGTGGCAAGGCAGAAATAAGCTATTCATCAGAGAGGTCTGAAAGAAGCTGAAAAGGACCTTGGAGACCATACAGTATCATAAAAGTTATATTAGGTATTATAAAGTTTAGGCAATTTAATAGGGTTATGAGACAAACACAGATATAAATATATTAAATATAACAATACATATTAAAGCAATAAAGAATATTTAACACATCCTATACATTTAGATCTTCTCACATTATAAAAGAGGAGAAAACTGAGACATAATTCTGAACCAATGTGAACTTTTTCAGCATGTAAATATTTCCAAAGTAGGAAAACATATTAAGCAGAAGTTAAAATGAAATTTCCTTAAACAGAAAATTCATTCTAACATCTATTCCTTTTTATACAGTACATGTGAGAATTTTTAAAAATGGTTTTGGGGGATTTTCCCAGATCACCCTAACTAGTTAGTTCCTCATCCATGAAAATGGATGGAAATGAAAATGGAAACTGCCAAGAAATGTGTGAGATACTTTCAAAAGTTTAGTTTAAAAAGTACCAGTCTTCGAGAAACATATGATCTACTGGAGATGTAAACAAATGAATGTACTCAATAGAACAGTTTATAGTTAACAAAGAACATTTAACAAATACAGCACATTTCAATTTCAATGCCTAGCACAGGATTTTGAGTTTAATAAATGTACAGAAACAAAAGTAATGTTTAATAAATACTATAGATGCAGATTTATTTAGAAGGTCAGCTGGGTACAAAAAGATACTGATTTGATTTAATCGCTAGAAAATTTAAGTAATGTGAGTTTTGGCCATTTGTAGCTATTTTAAAAATTGGAGTTTTATAAAATAGTTGGGAAAAGACAAAAGACTGATGGAAGAAAAATTAACTTCAAGATTAAGAAGCAGTAGAGGAAGACTATACCCTCGGGAGTCTAAGGGACATGGAACAAATTTAATCTATTAGGGAAATAAATAAAATTTATTCTTTAATAAAAGGTCAAAGAATCAGTCATGGAAAATTTAAACCATACACAGAATGAGGAGAATATGTACTTCTATACAAAAGCATATTTACAAAAAAGTATTTCATAAGTAGAGTTTTAATGTGCACCTATAAAAATGACTTTCTGTATATTCTAGACCTGTGATTTTATCAGTATAGGGAATTCAGTGTATAAAATTTCTTTAATGATACAGTACTGCAACAGTCAGGAACGTAGTCTTCAAGCTAGAGCTCTTAATTGGTAAACATTTTTAAAAAACGCTTGGATAATTGTTCATCAGTATCATTTTTTTCCTTTTTAATCTTATGTATTTTGTATTATGTATTCAAAAACATTCTGGGAGAGGGTTTATTTGCTTCACCAGAAGGCCAAAGGGTCTATGATACAAAAAACGTTAAGAGCCTCTTAAAGGCTACCTCCTAGTATACTCAGAGGTTAAGCAGTTTCCCAGGGACAAACAACTAGTAGGTGTCAGAAGCAGGGCTTAAATCCAGTTAGTTCTTCCTAAATGCAAGGCCAGCAATTTATCTACTTCAGTACACTGATTTCATATAAATACACAATAAAATATCTTGACATTCATTCGGTTTCCAAATACTGAAAACTACTTGTTAATTAATGGATTTTGTAACTATTTTTACAAAATCTATTTTTTAAAAAAATTAAAAAATAAACTAAGTAAAAATTTAAGGTTTTAATTTAATAATAATTCTAATTCCCATAAAAAGAATTTTTTTTAGCTATATAAAATTTAATTGAAGAAGGTACTGCCCCAAACTAAAAGCAACCTAAAAGACTGAAGCCAGGAATTAATGGACTAGAAGTAGGAAAGAGTCTTCAGAAAGAGTAGTCAGATTTAATAATTTTTTGAATGGCATCTTATGGCATAATAGTTCAACCTTCAAAGAATTCCAGAGTTAGAAGATCTCAGTCTATTAAGTCCAATTAGTACCAACTAGCAAAAATAGACTAGTCCATTAAGTACAACTAGTTAACTAGAGAACTCAGATCTTCTTTGCAATATGAGTGGTCACTCAACCTCTTTCTCAAGGCTTCCAAGACCCAAGACCATTCATTCCCCTTTTGGATAGCTAAGAGTTCAGCAAGTTTTCCCGTACATTCAGCTTAAATCTGACTCTTTTTTAACTTCTCTTCACTGTTCCCCATACTGGGGACAATCAGAACAAGTCTAAACTCTCTTTAACATCATAGTCTTTCAAATTCTTAAAGACATCTATCATGTAAACCCATATGTCTTTCTCCTCCTAAGAGTACATATATTCCTTGAAGTCAGGGACTTCCATTTTTTCCCTTTCTATATCCATCACTCATCATAAATGTCTACCACATAGTAGGAGTTTGATGGTTGATGAAATCAACCAGTCCTCATACATATGAGCCAGGAGGCTCTGCACTATTCTAGTCACCAAAAGTTTTTGGTAGCATAATCAGATCTTCATAAACAAATTCAATTCCTTTTAAATAAACATAAATAAAAATGTCAATTGTGTCCAAAGATCTGAAGTGATGAAAAGCTGCAAAATATATTCTATATACCAATATATTTTTGAGATTAACCAGGGTTGTTTAGGAAATTGACATAGTAGATGGTTTGGATTGGTTTTTGGCCACAGTAACTCATGTGTAGAGCGGGTTGCCATCTACAGTGATAAAGTAGTACCCATATGGATGAAAGCAATGGCTCTGAATGAACTTAGGTATATTATTTTCAAATTTAATTATTATTTTACAAAATATTCCAGGCTTCTAAATGTTTATGTTGTTTTTGTTTATGCACTGCTTCCCAAGAAACATTGAGAGGCATCATGTCCTGGGGCATACATTATTTCTGGGCATGCAGTTTGGAAGACAAGTCCAAATACTGACTCATGTTTACTAACTTTGACTTTTAGCAAGTCACTTAACCTCAGTTTCTTCATCTGTCTAATAAAATCATTAGCACCTATGTCACAGCATTGATGAAACTACTAATGAGATATTCATAAGCTTTTAAAGTGCTATCATCAATGTCAGCCATTATTACCTTGAAATTAGGTCATATTCTTGAAATCTAAGACTACTTGATAAGAAATTAAGAAAATGAAGTGTAATGCTCTTAATAGTTACTTTTGTCCTAAATATCAAATATGAATTTTCACTAAGGACAACAAATTTCAAACTTATCAACTGACATACAGTTAAATGAACTACTGCCTCAGATTCTGTAACTCTTATTTCCAATAAAACACTTTGGCATTATTCCCCACAAAAATTTATTCCCCTGCATACTCTATATGATTTTACAATTCTGTACAATTACAATGTAAATTTTATATTTTACAATTCTCTTTTTCTTCCTCATATTAAAGTATATCAAACTACTATTTAAAATAATATTATTATGAAAGACTAATGTATATTACTCCTCAAAGACACTCTAACAACTTTTAGGGTAAGTATGATCTTTCTTCAAGATGATCAATTAAATAATGAATAAAAGAAATCATAAAATCTGCAGCAGTATGCAAGGCTTAAAGAGAATATACTACTACCTTCAAAAGGCTTTTCTCTTATTCAAGTGACTGATAAAGAAAACAGGCTTCTGTCTGATATTTATTCTATTTCACTCACTGCTTAGATGGCAGGCAGTGTAGATATATATGAGATAAATGTAAAAGTCTCATTTGAGTTAAAAAAATAAACTTCAGAAGTTCAAGAGGGGGAAAATATAATTTTCTGAAATAGGAACATGTCATCTGAAAGACTTCTCATCTGAAAGAGACCTCGCAGCTGAAAGTTCAGTTTGAGTGATGTGAGTGATATGGATGACAAAAAAGGTGATATGATACTAAGTTGTGTTCACAAAGGCATCATGATGTATAGCTCAACTGTACTGTGCCTTGGTATGACCACATCTGGAGTACTGTATTTAATTCTGGGTGCTAGATTTTAGAAAGAATGTTTATTGATAAGCTCAAGAACATCTAGAAGAGCAACTAGGATTGTGAAGGGTTTCAAGATCATGCCATATGTGATTCCATTGAAGGAAGTGGGAATATTTAACTTGGAGAAGACCTAGGGAGGTACATGACTATTGTCTTCAAGTATCTGAAGAGTTGTCATGTGGAAAAGGGATTGGCCCTATTTTTTTTTTGGCTAGAACAGAACTAGAAGCAAGGGCTACAAGTTAAGAGGCCAGATTCATGCTTTATTTAAGAAAAAACTTCCCTAATGAGAGCACTCCAAAAGGGAAATGGGCTGCCTGACAGGATGTACTAAGAAGTCATCATACAAAAAGAATGGATGGTCACTTGCTGGAGATGGTGTAGAGAAGATTTTTGTTCCAGTATGGAATAGAGAAGACAGGTTCTGAGGACCCCTTCCAACTCAGATTCTATACAACAGTCTACGAAGTATTTTGAGAATAGCATCACCTTGTACTTCATAGCTCTTCAAAGTAGGATATATAAATAGTAGCAACAGAAGTATGTGCATGCTTTAGTCACATGGATGCTTTTTTTTAAAAGAAAAATTACTGTGTATCCTTTCATCATTAAACAGGTTTTGAATATCTACTATGGGTCAGTTATTATGCTAGGTACTAGAAATATAAAGAAGATAGTAATACCTAAATAATGCAAGATTATGTTTTTTAAAACTAGAATAGGTAACAATATAAACTTGGGAAATATACTTTATAATTCATCAGTCAGTGGCTTAAATCAGTATTTTAAAACTCAAACAATTCACTTTTATTCTTCTAAGATGAAATAATCAATAAACATTTATTAAGTACCTACTATATGTCAAGTGTGGATAAAAAGGCAGAAATACAAGTATAAGTCCTCAAGGAGCTTACATTCTATTAAAGGAAAACATACAAGGACAAAAATAACTGGGAAGGGAGGAAAAGGAGAGAAGCACCAGCAGATCAGTAAGAACTTCTGTGACTCAATTTTCAAATTAAAAAACTGCTCATTTTACATACTTCTTAGGGATGCACAGAGTTATGGGTTGGTGTTAATAAAAGGTTCTTTGGGTCCAAGTCACAAATATAATTTGATAGTCTAGAACTGACACAATAACCTGAATTTCATAGTCCTTAATCCTTGATTCCATAAATTTCTAGGTTTCTAAAATAAACTTTTAATAACATGAGCTCACTTCTACAATTTTTACAAAACAGATTAGAGTGGTTGGGTGTTTGTTTTTTAACGAGTCTAATGAGCCTAAAACTCCTGTTAGTAACAACTGTTTAACAAATATGTTTCGATACGAGACGCAAAATGTTCCAATGTTAAATATAGGTAGCTTTCCTAATACTCCTTGGACGCAGACATTTTATTATCTCCCCTACAGTAAACTTAAAATTTTGACGCCTATGTTCCTTCGATACAATAAAAGGCTTGGCTGCAACAAGAACGTGGGTAATCCCTGTCACTCCATTTTATTTACATAGTAGCTTTGCTCCTGGCTCCAATATCCTCTTAAGAGAATTTTACACCAGACAACAAGAGCACACAAGCAGGCACACACAAAAAGGGCTCCTACCTCCGCCCTTTCCCTGGTCCCCTCCCAGGTTCTCAGAAAACACCAGAGTAATAAGGTAGTCCCCACAGGTGCCCTAGGGCTTTAAAGGAGAAAGAAAATAAAAAATCACTGATCATTCCCTGACAAAGACTTTGCTGTACACCAGTGGAGGTCACTGATGGGGAAACACCTGATTCAACCTGCATTCACGTAAGAAGGGGAGGGAAAAGAAAAAAGAGAAAAGGTTAGCCCTACAAGAAGCCATTACTACTGGTAGTAGTACGCTTAGTAACGATGATGCCTACAACCCAGGTCAGTGAGGTGAGCGGGCCCAGATCCCCTTCTCTTCCATGCCGCCGCGGCCACCTCCTCCATCGCCCCAACACACCAGCCAGATCTGGGGAGCAGGGGAGGGGCGCTCTTGTTCCAGGCCAGAGGAAAGGGTAACTTAGAAGAGCCCCCCTGGGGGGGTCACGCCCACCTTCACAGCAGAGGACACAACCCCAGGGGCCTCTCCAAAAGCCGGGAGAGCCCGGAAAAAAGAGCAGATGCCGTTATTCTGGGTTCACGAAAGCGCGCGAGCGGGGAGGAGCCAGAATCGGGCAAGTCACCTACCTAACGGTCTGGTCCTCGAAAGGCCGCGGGGCAGGCGCCACCCAGGCCGCAGCGGGGGCGGAACTGCCATCGCAGCCCGAGGGATCAGAGACCGGGGCCGTGAAGGAGTGGATGGTGGGGGGTGGGGACTATAGCGAGCGACGTCGCCATGTTAGCGCCTTCTTCCCTCGGTGCCCCCCGCCTGTTCCCGTCCGACACCCCGATTCCCACCGTCACTCACCTTCCCCGCTCCCCTGGCTCGCGCACCACCCCCGAATGCGGGGGCCGTGACCACGAGCTCCGGAACCCACGGCTGTTTACAAACTACCCCCGGAGGAAAGGGCTGAACCGCACTTTAAAGGCCACGGGCTCCCACAGGCTTCCGTACGATCTCGCGAGATCTTACTGACAACACTTCCCTCCGCCCATTCCTCGCGCCCTCCCTTTTACATTTCCCCTCCCACGTTGCCTTCCCCTCCCTATAAAAACGTTCTCCTCCCCTTCCTGCCGCAGGACCAACTCCTGGTCAGGTGGTCTGGGTTGGCTATTCTAAGAGGGTGGGGCAGCAAAAGAGTTGGAGGAAGATTAAAGGAAGAGGAGGAGAATGGAGGCTGAGAACAAGAGACTGTTAAGCTCCTGTGATTGGTCTAGGAACATGAAGGGGCGGGAAGAAGGCGGGAAGAGGAAGGAAATGGAGAGTTCTCTCTGGTTAGTGCGGTGGATTGTGATTGGCAGGAGAGTAAGGCGGTATTCGAGCGTTGGAGTTTGGTAGTGCAGGCCGCTGAGGTCCTCCGGGTGGGAGGACGATTAGGTTAGGCAATGAAGTGTGGATCCCACGCCCAGCCGCTTGAACCTTTATGCCCCGCAGCCGGGAGGGGCTTGGCAGGTAGCCGGCACTGCCCTCTTCTCACGTTACTCCTTGAGGAGCATGAAGCCCTGAGAGAAACGCGACACCCTCTTTTCCTCTCCCCGGGCGCCACCCTCCAGTCCTGCAGCGCGTGCGCACTCCCTCTCTGCTGCCCGAAGGGGCTCTGTTCGCGGCTGCCACATCAGTCAGAGGCGGAGCTTAGGTTGTGGAATGGGTATTTTTTTTTTTTTAGTGCCTACACAGTTAAAGAAAAAAAAGAAAGGCAAGGTAAGAGGTAGTTTTAAGGGCTGACAGCCTTGGTAATCGATTGCTTAGGTTCGCTTCTGACTAGACTGAAAGCTGGCATGAGACCCAAGTTTGAAAGGAATCTTGTCTGAACAGCCCGAACTTTACCTAGTCCTAAGTAAAGGTCACCTGCTGGTCACCCCTGATCGCGATGTAGGAAGGAAAGGGCTCGTTCTTCCCTCCTAGATTAGAATTTGAAGCTTATCTTGTCCAAAGTCGAGGTTGCAGATGGTCTCCTGGTTTGCTGTTTTCAGGTGGAAATTACATTCTTAGGCTATACTAATCCACCACTTTTCATCTCTTTTTTTTTAAGTAGAACTCAAATAAGGAGTCAGCCTTGATGTTCTGGATTCTGAGAATCCTGAGTTACTTATTTATTGTCTGTGTAACCTTGGGAAAGTTATTTCTCGTCCCTTGCCCTCAATTTCTTCATCTGTAAAAATGAAAGGACTTAGATGAGATCATCTTTATAGTCCCTTACAGCCCGAATTCTGTGATGCTGTCAATGGCTGCTCCCTCAGCTTTTAAGAGTATTTACAGAATGGAGAAAATCACATTCATTAGTAATCCCACCAAAGAATCACCGAACATTTTTTAAATATAGGGACGTTTTTCTTCATTTTTGCTTTGCACTTTCGTGGGATTTAGAATTGGAAGAATCCTTAAGTGATCATTCATTCCAAATTTCTCGTTTTGCAGATGAAGAACTGAGACCCAAAGAGGTTAAAAGACTTGCCCAGTATCACACAGAGCAGAACTGGGATTCAAATGTAGGTCTTCTAACTCCGAATCTAGTGTGCTGTTTTCACAATTTAACCGTTATGAAGTATCTCCTAGTTGTAAATCCTCAGGCCCTGGTCATACAACAAGAAAAATCAGACTCCGTGCTTTGAGAAGATTACATTCTTCTGGAAGGATAAAATGTGAATATGTGTGATATCTGCTAATTTAAGGACAAAAAAAGCGCAACATTCCAAGTTTTCTTTCAGAATTGTGGAAAGGAAATTGAAATTATGAAATATTGCCTACTCACTAATTTGATTCATGCTTAGAAAACAATAATTATCTCACTGTCTTTCCTCTTGATATATATAACAGTATTTTTTCTAATTATGTTTAAATAAAGATCCATAATGCATTTATCTAATAGCAAATTCAGAAGTATTGAGGACTTCAAGTTCAGTTATTAATTTTGGCCTTTTAAGACAAGTAAATAGTTGAATCACTCTTGAAAAAGTTATAGAAAATTGTGTATAAAAATAATATCAAAATTAGCATTATTTTAACTATTACATTACCAACATCTTATAATTCCAATAGACAGAGGAACATCTGTCAGCTTTACAGCTGGCTTTGTAAAGAATGTTGATTTTACCAAACTCACATGCAGGAACACAGGGCCAGCTCTTCAGTTGGGTTTGCCTGAAAGGTGATTTTATAGCCCTACCTTTAAATCACAGGTGTGCTTTTAAGATAATGAAAAGCAGATGTACCTGGACTTTTTAATAATCAATCCCAAATTCTCTATACTATATATATGGATTTCAGGGGTGTTCAGTAATATTAGTTAGTGAAGTCTATTTGTCTGATGGATTATTTAATGAAATAAGTTAGAGGCTTTGGCACTGGTCTGAAAAGTATGATTGCCCCCCTAACGAAACTTATGAACCTTTTATTAACTACACTTTCTGTAAGAGCAAATTTATTTCAGTATTCCCCAATCAGTTTTTTTCTTCTTAATGTTTACATTTTAAACAATTTCTAATGGCATTAAAAAAAAAAAACCAAACCTGGTCTGGGAGTCAGGAGATTCGGGTTTTAGCTCCAGTTTAACCTATGTAATTGATTTTAAGCAAATTTAACACAGAATATTTATCTGTAAAATAAGGGAAGTTGAGGAGTAAGACCAATTTCTAAGTTCCCAACCATAGCTACAATTTCTATTATTCTGTTTTAAAGCAGATTAAATTATTAATATTTAATATATGTCCTCTAAAATTATCTTTATATATAAATGTACCCAACAAAGTGAAATCTAAATTGATGTATGGATATCCATAGATTATATTTCAAAGGTAAAGAATGTACAGTTCAGTAATGGTATTTGGCATTAAAAATAAGGTGGTAATGGCGCTGGACCTTTTAACAGATTTCTGGCATGCGTATATGTGCATGAGCCAACTCAATCCTCTTTTAAAACTAATTTTCAATACACTAAAGACAAGAAGGATGCCAGATTATTAATGCTTGAACATTAAAAATTAAAATTTTGGTAACTTCCCAAATTTAACAGCAAACATCAAAGTATAACATTAAAATGAACTCTTTAAAAAACAACAATCACATCTACAGCCCTTATCTATTGGAGATTAAAAGTATTCACTGTAAAAATACTAATCTACAAAATGCAGAGTAAGTAGATCATAAACAAGTCTCGAATGAAACATTAAAATAGTGCCTCTTTACCCTCTTCAACGTTGTATATAAAAGAAAGGCAGTTGTAATCATGACAAGAAAATTTCACAAACTCTTATAGTTCAGTGGAGAGGAAATAGCATAAGTGTATTTACTTTACTAGGGCCTATGTTCCTGAAAACTTTCTTGTGTATTTAATTTTTGTAAATCAATCATTTTCTCATTGACATATATTAAAGTTTTGAGATGCTTTATCTTCATTTCTGATTAATCTTCAGTTGGCAGTGACTCCTAATATTTTGGCTCTAAAATTCTCTTGCTCTCCTGACTCACTCAACCTCCCTGCCAAGTAGTTAATGATTTACTTAAATGCACTAGGGAACTTTCTATTTAAAGGAATTCTTCCATGAATCCTTTCAGAAAGAGAAGACTTCCATAACATGAATAATCATCTCATGATGGCTTTTTTTTATAAATTAATTTTTTTAATATCAGGTTTTCTAAAAATGAAGAAAACCATCGAAGATCAAAGGAATGATAGAAAATAAGGATGAACAGTTTGTGAGGAGAAAAGGCCCAAGTAGCAGCCAATTAGGTTGAAGACACTAGTATCAGAATCCTTTTCCTATGTCCTTTTCAGATGCTCATTCTTTTGATATCTTTTCTCAGTCCATCAGTCAATGACTTTATGCTTCTGTGTTCTCTAATCTCAGTAACTCTTACATCTCCTCTTATTCACTTCCTTCTATCTATAGTAAACATCTCCAAGAACCCTATTTTCCCTGCTTTGCTCTATGATTATCGCCCCTTTTTTTCTTGCTCGATCCATAAATAATCCTGGTACCAGAGTGTTAGACTTGGAGCAATAGAACTGGACTTCATATCTTTACTTATTAGTACTGTTTGGGGTACAAAGACCCTTCCCCAAAAACTACTTGGAGAAGTCTCAAGGTGGAAGTAGAAAAGTCTCTTTTTTAGAATCTCATGAGAAGTGGGCAGTCTGACCACTAGAATACCCAGAGGAAGAAGGCCACCAGACAAAAGCAGAAGGGTTAATTATGCTAGCTAGGTGGGCAGGGGTGGAGTTTGGGAGGGGTTAGGGAGGAGTTTGGGAGTGATCAGTGCTTAAAGGGACATGCACTTTTCATATCAACTGCACAGGCGCATTGCCCAATATTCATTGGAAAATCCCTCTTGGGGGGGAGGGAGAGGTATGGTTTTTGCCTTGACATGTCACTAGGTAATTTCTGGTCAAGGATGAATGACATAGGTCCAATATGGCTGTTGGGAGGATAGGCTTGATTGTTTCAGGAGGTGCCAGGTTTGGAAGCTAGACTGATTAGGGATTCAGGAGGTACCATCTTAGGAGGGAGTTATCTCTTTGATAATGTTGTTCAGCGTTTTCGGGTGCAGCTGACCACTAAGAACAAAGGAGATCTTTAAACTAAGCATTCGTTGATTAAATGCCTGGGCGCTGTATTCATGGGAAACTGTATCTAAGCAGACTGACTGCTAGCACAGGGAAAAGATTTTGAGGCTGGGGGTGGGGGAGAGACAGAGTTAATGCCTTTATGGCTGGGGGAAGATGTGGCTTTTACAACTTAATTGCACAGGCTTGTTACA
>CM053588.1:238544262-238562624 GCA_028646515.1 Pseudochirops corinnae | reverse complement strand
AATATGGTCATTCAATGAGGTGGAGGACTTCCAAGCATTCTTGAGGAAAAAAACAGAACTGAACAGAAAATTTGACATTCAAACACAAGAAGCACAAGAAGGTAAATATAGAAAAGAAATCATAAGGAACTTATCAAAGTTGAACTATTTACATGCCAACATGGAAAAATGAGAATTGTAACTTGTGAAACTTTTCTCAGTATAAGGACAGGTGAAGGGAATATAAATGTGTATATATATATATGTGTATACATACACATATGTCTATATAGGAGGGTATATATACATATGAATACATATGTGAGCGTGGGTATTTATGTGTATGTAGACAGAGGGCATAGGATCAATTAAATAGGAAGGGACGATATTTTAAAAAGAGTAATTAAGAGGTGGGAGAGGAATAGAATGAGAGGAGACAGTGAGAGAATGGGGTTAATCATCTCATATAGAAGAGGCAAGGGATAACTGTTACAATGGAGGGGAAGAACAGGATGGCAAAAGGGAATGGGTCACCCTTACTCTCTTGAATTTGGCTTAGGGATATCTTGCCCTACAGAAGAGTAGGGGGGATGGGGATGAAAGGGGGGAGGATGGAAGGGAGGCCAGGGTAGGGGGAGGAGGGATGTTAGAAGCACACATTTCAGTAAAGGGACAGGGACAAAGTAGAGAACAGAACAAGGCAGGGGGGGTGGCATAGGAAGGAGGGAAATATAGTCAGTGTTACACAATATGCTCATTGTGGAGATATTCTGCGTAACTACACATGTATGGCCTGTATTGAATTACCTGACTTTCCAGTGGGGGTGGGTAACAAAGGAGGAATAGAAAGAATCCAGAATTTAAAGTTCTAAAATCAAATGATAAATATATATATAATATATATAATAATAATTATTATTATTATTATTTACATGCAATTGGGAAATAAGATATATAGGCACTGGGATAGGGAGATCCATCTTACCCTACCAGAAAGTCAGAGGGGTGATGGGGGAGGATATAGGAGAGAGCAGATTGGGGGACGGGTAAACAGTGGGATCACTATTTTGGGGTGGTGGGTAGGGGAAAGATGGGGAGAAAATTTATAACTCAAAATCTTGTGGAAATCAATGATGTAAACCAAAAAATAAAAATAAACAAAAGTTAAAAAAAAAAAAAAAGCAAATTCCCTCCATCACAGGCTCCATGTAATTACATTCAGCCTTTTGGGGGGCAGAATTTACTTTGAAAGCAGGGGAGGTCTTCAAACTCCCCCTAGGTCTATTAAGAGACAGGGAAGATCTTCAAATTCCCATTCCCATTACACCAGCACCCCCCCCCCCCAAGTTGTTTCTTCCTTTCATACTCATTTGTATGAGATTACTCCTTTTTACTTCTCCCTATGCAGTTTTATTTTTTTTAGAATCATGCCATTATATACAGTTCAGTCAAGGCCCTTCTTTCAAACTACCCAAATAATAATGACAGTCATAAAAGTACTGCTAAAATTTTCACATATAAAAAGCAAAGTTTGACCTTTCTGAGGCCCTTTTAATTGGTCTTTAATGTGTACCTTATATTTGTCCTGAATCTTATATGTTAAATTTTCCATTATGGTTTGCTCTTTTTGTCACAAATACCTGAAAGTTTTTAATTTGTTAAATATCCTTTTTTTTTTTCATTCAGGATTATATTTTTCTTTTTTAGAGAGGGGAAAGGCAAAGCAATTGGGGTTAAATGACTCACCCAAGATCACACAGGTAGTAAATGTGTCAAGTGTCTGAGGCTGGATTTGAACTCAAGGCCTCCTGTCTCCAGGGTCAGTGCTCTGATTCACTGCACCACCTAGCTGCCCCTGATTATATTTTTCTTTGCTGGTGTAGCACTAATGCAATATTTACAGCACCCGCGATCATGATAAAGACTGTAACTATAAGTATTGCATGATGTTCGATCACAAAATATACCAGATTCTCCAGGTAGATAACAGAACTGAAACACTTATTTAGACACCAGAAAACCAAATCCCAAAACCAGTAAGCCAATTCCATCATAGTACCAAAGATATTCAGAAGCCATAATAATGCTGAGAGCCACAGCATCCTTCAGCCTTCCAGCAAACTAATACAAGATCAATATTTACTTACAAGCTTATTTAACTCCTCACCTGAAGGTTCTCTCTCCCCCCACCCCAAATCTGGCTAGCTCTAAACAGCTTTCTGTGGGCTCTGCTTCCCTTCAGCAAATTCCCTCCATCACAGGTTCCATGTGACTACATTCAGCCTATTAGGGGGCAGAGTTTACTTTCAAAGCAGGAGAGGTCTTCAAATTCCCCCCCTAGATCTATTAAGAGGCAGGGAAGATCTTCAAATTCCCATTCCCATTACCACTGGGTAAATTGTTATTTGTCCTTCATTCTCAAAGAGGACCATGTCATCAGGAAGGAGATGTCGTGACTTGGCAAGTGAATTGGATATAAGTAAGGGAGGGCTGTGCAAAGTTACCAGCCACATTTTCTCCTCCTGAGTCATATGGGTCCACTGGCAAGATATAGATCAGGACAACTAGAAATGATCCCAGATGCAGTGGGAGGCCTTGGCCTTTCTGAGCTCAGTTTGTCTGAGGCAAAGTCCATTCACTGATTAAGGTTAGGTATAAATGACGCAAAGAATGTCTTCTTTTGCCTAGTCAAAAAAAAAATCAATCTGGGAGGGGAAGACTCTCAGGGTTTCTGGACAAAACAGAAAATAATTGTTATGTAACAAGTTACCCTTGATCATAACCCCAGCTCTTTTGCTCTACAAAATATAGTGCTCCAACACCTACAGTCCTTCAACATGGTAGCTACTAGGTCTTGTGTAATCCTGATTGTAGTTCTGCAGTAATTAAATTATTTTTTTCTTGTTGCTTGCAATATTTTCTCCTTAACCTGGGAGCTCTGAAACTTGGTTATGATATTCCTATACGTTGCCCTCCTCGAATTGCTTTCAGGTGGTGATCAGTGGATTTTTCTATTTCTGCTTTACCTTCTTGTTCTAGAACTTCAGTGTAATTTTCCTTAATGATTTTTTGTAAAACTATATCAAGATTCTTTTTTTTTATTGTAACTTTCTGACTATTCTTATATTATCTCTCTTCAATATGTTCTCCAGATCAGTTGTTTTTCTTTTGTTTTATTTTGTTTTTGCTTTTTGGAGAAGAGAAGGCAGGGCAACTGGGGTTAAATGACTTGCCCGGGGTCTCACAGCTTATAAGTGTTAAGTGTCTGAGGCAGGATTTGAACTCAGCTCCTATTGACTCCACTCCTCTATTCATTGTACCACCTAGCCACCCCTCAGTTGTTTTTCTGATGAAATGTTTCACACTCTAATATTTTTTCATTCTTTTGATTTTATTTTTTTTATTTCTTGATGTCTTGCCACATCATTAACTTTCTTTTGTCCAGTTCTAGTTTTCAAGGAATTATTCTCTTCCTTAAGTTTTTGATTCTCTATTTCTAATTGGTTGACTTTCTCTTAAAAATTTTATTGATTTTCTTAGATTGCTATTATTTTCTTTCCTAATTTTTCCTCAATCTCTTTTATTTGATTTTTAAAGTCCTTTTTAAGTACTTCCAAGAATTCTTTTTGGCCTTGTGACAATTTGCCATTTCTCACTGAAAAAGGACCCAGATCTTCTCTATCCCCATAGTAAGTATCTATATTTGGTTTCTTTCTCCTTTGCTTACTCATTTTTATTTTGTTTTAAGCAGCTTATTATTGTAATCTAGCCCCAAGCCTCAGGTCCTTCTTACTGTTATTTTCTGAGCTCTGTCCTGGGGCTCAAAATTGGACATTCCTCTCCACCCCTAATGCCCCCAAGCATGCTATCCTGCAAATGATCTTGTTCTTTATGGCCCTTCTGGTAGCTGCAAATTTCAATTATCTTCTCTGCCCTAGAACTGAAACCGGGGACTCTCCTCTCCTGCAAATGCCCACAGCTAGCAGAGTCCCTATCCCTCTCCTACCTCACATATCAGGTGTGTACTAGCTCCTTCTCCCCCTCAGCCACAGTTTGGGATCACTTCTGGTCAGCACAGCTATACTTGGTATTCCTTGACAGTGGAAGATTCCTCAATCTTCTACTCAGCTGCCCAACTCCTACACTGTCTATGAGGTAAAATTCCTGAGGCTGAAACTGCCTTTCAACCCAGTTGTCCCCAGAGCTTGTTTTTTGTTGGTTCCACAGAGTCAGCCTGGAGGTGTTTGCACTTCACTTGGGTCAAACCTCCACTCCTGGAAGTTGAGTCTTTCCTGGGGTCTTCTCAAGTTGTCCCAGGGGTAACAACTGCTTTACCCCAGCTTTTATTTCTGCTGCTCTCCATTCACTTTGAGGCAATGTTCTGTTTTTTTTTTTTTTTTTTTTTTGTGCAGGAATTTTGGAGAACCTAAAGTTTTCTAACCTGTTCCACCATCTTCCCAGAATTCTCTCCCACCTCAATAATATTCTTCACTGCTACTTCTTCCTCATTCCACATATACAGTCAGTTGCCAAATACTTTGCCATTTCTCCATTTCTCCTATCCACCTCCTTCTCACTCCTCGATAGCCACCACTTAGTATGACCTTCATCACTTCTCACCTGGACTATTGTAACAGCCTGCTACTCTCTGTCAGCTCCCCACTCAAATCAGTCCTCTACACAGCTGCTAACATGATTTTCCTTCATGTTTCCTTCATATTTCTCCTATTCACTAAACTCCAGTGGTTCCCTATTATTGTCTCTAGGAAATATAAATTCCTGTTTAACTTTTAGACTTTCAAAACCTGACCCCTTCCTATCTACATTACTCTGTGGTTCAGAAAAAAAAAATGGAGTTTTCTCTGTTTTCACATATAGCACTCCATTTCCTCTCTGTACCTTTGCACTGGCCATCCTCCATGCCTGAAATGTACTCCCTTCCTCACCTGTTTTACAGAATCCCTTATTTCCTTCAACTCCTTCAGCTCAAGTGCTATCCTCTACAATTTAGTGCTTCTTAAACTGTGGGTTGTGACCCACAGTTTAAGAAGTGCTGAAGGGGTTGTGAGTGGAAAAAGTTTAAGAAGCCCTTGTTCTACATGAAGCTTTTGCTGATCTTACACAATTCTAGTATCTGCTCTCCCTTACATTAAACTACCTTGGAAATTACTTAGTCTTTACTCTGTATATATATTTATGTTATCTCACAGTAAGTTGCCTAGAATTTATTATGCATTTACCATGTGCCATTCACTCATAAGTGCTGTGGATACAAATAAGGCAAAAACATGATTCCGTACCCTCAAGGAATTTCACATGAATAAAAGCGGTTTCATTTTGTTCTTGCACTACCCCTGCATTTAACACAGTTTCAGGTACACAGTAAATGCTTATTAAATAATTCATTTATTGTTTTATTATGATTCTGCTCTCTGTAAAAACAGTAACAATAGGAAGCATTTACATAGCTCTTTAAAGTTAACCAAGCACTTCACAAACATTATCTCATTTGTTTCTCGTAACAATCTCGGCAGCTAGGTTCTATCATTATTCCCATTTTATTGATGAGGAATCTAAGGTAGACAGAGGTTAAGTGACTTGACTTGTCCAAGGTCACAAAGCTAATGTCTGAAGCTTACTCTGAATTCAGATCTGCCTGACTCAGGGTCCAGTGCTCTATCTACCATGCTACCTAGCAACCTCAGGTATCAGAAAGAGCAAGTCTGATCTTTTTTTTTCATATGCCAGCCCTTTCAATTTTAAAATACCATTATCCCCTTTCTTAGTGTACTGGAAAGGTTATTGAGCTTCATAGTTAAGTAATCTGGGTTCAGGTACTAGCACTGCTATTAATAACTGTATAACTTTTTTAAAAATGTTATAGTTTCTGCCCAATTACATGTTAAAACATTTTAAAACTTTTTTTTTAAGTTTTGCGTTCCAAATTCTAACCCTCCCTTCTCCCCTGCCTCAGATGGTAAACAATCCAATATAGTTTATAAATGTGTAATCATGTAAAACATTTCCATATTATTTTGTATAAGAAGACTTAAATTTTAAAAAGAGCAAAAGAAAGTAAAAAATAACATGTTTCAGTGGGTAATCAGACAGTACCAGTTTTTTCCCTGGAGGCAGATTGTATGCTTCATCATGGGTCCTTTGGGATTGTCTTGGATCACTGTATTGCTGACATTAACTAAGTCATTCACAGCTCTTCTATCATACAACACTGCTGTTACTGTGCATAACATTCTCCTGGTTCTGTTCACTTTACTTTGCATCACTTCATATAAGTCTTTCCAGGTTTTTCTGAAGTCATCATGCTTGTCATTCTTTATAGCACAATATTTTATCATAACCATATACCACAGCTTGTTTAGCCATTCCCCAGCTGATAGATATTCTCTTGATTTCTAATTCGTTGCCACCACAAAAAGAGCTATTATAAATATGTCCTGCTATAAATAGGTCTTTTTCTCTTTTTTTCATGTCTTTGGGATGTAGACCTAGCAGTGGTATTGCTGGATCCAAGGGTATGCGCATTATTATGGCCCTTTGGACATAAGTAACTATGTAATTTTTGACAAGAAACTTTACCACTCAGGGAAAATGAACAGAATAGACTACATGATCAATAAATCCCCTTACAGTGCTAACATTCTATGATCCTATGACCGACTTCTAAGGGTTAGAAGGACTGCCAATGCTACAAAGTGGTAAGGGGTCATCCTGAGTTTAGAATTAGAATGTGTGATCCCTACTCAGTGTCAGGATAAAAAGTCTGAAGGAAAAAAGTGGTAGAGAACACCAAATGAAAATGGGAATATTGCAAGGACAAAACTCTTCTGATCTAGAAAAAAAAATTTCGGATCCTGTGATAAGTGAATGCAAGAGCTCTTTGAGGCCTTCTTTGTGATCTGTGACAGAAGGCTATGCTCTGGGTGATAGAGAAGACTTAGCAAAGAGTCTATCTGCTAAAAAAATAAAAAAGATGCTAGCAGAGGGCATTGCGACAGATTCCAGCCAATTTATAGCTCAGGTGATTCTGGCACACATAAGAAGGCTCTTGGTGCCATGATGCTAGGAAATAACAAGATCTTTTGGACTTAAGGGTCTTCTATGTTTCTTGTTCCTTTATTCTACCTCCCCCCCCCTTTGCCCCCATCCCTTCTTCAGATAAAATCTTCCTCTGCCAAGTGATTGAAATACAAGATGTCCCCAGGCTTCTGGGTAGTAGTAGCTTGAGTCAAGTTGAATTCTGAATTTTCTTCTCCTTCTACCCAAACATACTATCATCAGATTTAGGGTTGTAAATGGGATTTCAGAAGGTCATTTAGTCCAATCTCATTCATTTTATAGCTGAGAAAACTGAAGTCAAATGATCTGGGCCCCTTATCTGTTTAATCTGGGGGAAGAGGTAAATGGGCATGAAAGAAAGTGACAGGGGCATTGTTGAAATGGCTGGTACATTAATGGCTGGGATTAATATGTAGAAATAGACAGACCAGAGTGAAAATGGCAGATTCAAGGAGGAAAGAGGAAGATGGAAAGTAAAAGGATGCTGTGGTCAGGGAGGGAAATAAGAAGAATGAAAACAATTTGAAAATATTTGTAGAACCAAGTAAATCATGTTGACTACAATACAGTTCTAGGTTTAAGCTTAAAAAAAAACCCCAAACACTAAATTTTTGTTAGCTTCTTTTATCTCTTAGTGTATTTTTCAACTGTCTTCTGCCCTTAAGAACACTTCTTGTATACTATGGTATTTCTACAAATGTTATTTAGAATTTGAACTAAAACTCTGAATTTTGTCCTTGATGGGTGCTAAAGTACTAAAACTTCAAAGTTTACAGATTTTATATGTGTGTGTGTGTGTATATATGTATATATATGTGTATATGTATATATGTGTACATACATATGTTTTGCTTTTTGGACAAGGGAAGGTAGGGCAATTGGGATAAAGTGACTTGCCCAAAGTCACACAGTTTTTGTGTTAAGAGTCTGAGGTCAAATTTGAACTCAGGTCCTCCTGACTCCAGGGCCAGTACTTTATTCACTGCACCACTTAGCCACCCCTACAGTTAATATTTTTTATTCCATTATCTCAATAGTAATTGAATGTATCAAAGTAATTGAGGGCAGTAATCTCTGCCTTATTAATGGCAAAGAGCAAAGTTATTTCACTTGTCTTAGGTGACTGCATTTGTGAACTATAATTTTAGGTGTCATGACTTTTTATATGAAGATAATATGTTACTAATAACTGGAAATGTGATAACCTAAGGTGTAACAGTGGCAAAATTTGTTTTTGTCTTTTTTCCCCTTGAAGACTTTCTGGTTTACTGGTAAGTCACAATTTGAAAAACTGAAAAAGTTTCAATCAGAATTTGTTTAAAAAAAAAAAAAGATTAAAGTGTTTAAAATGCCCCTAGGTCACCACTCTATCTTTAATCCTACCAAAATTTCCAAAATATATTCAGTCATTAGATTTTTGTGTGTAAGACTCTGAAAGATAATTACAATTCTTATATATTGAGGAAAAGCAGTAATATATAATTTCAAAATATGTAATTATATAATATATAATTTATATAATTACATATTGTTACATAATACATAATACATATATAATATATATAATATACAATATGTATAACATATAATTTCAAAATAAAAGAACACAATGAGGTTCCTTTGGGGCTTTTTACTTTTTCAAGAGAAAGAAACAGAATAACTTATGATTGCTTAGAAAACTAAAATGGTCAGACAAAATTCTGCATGGTATAATATGTTTTCCCTAAAAGTACTAAAATTGTTCTCCTCTCCTTTTAAAATTCTTTTTCTGAAAATGTGCAGAGTTAGAAAAGTCCTCATAGATAATCTAATTCAAAATATGAATCTTAGATTCATATCTATATAGTCCTAATACCTAGTCATATAGCCTTCACTTCTTTTCTATAGTGACAAGGAACTCTACATTTTAAGACAGCCCATTCTTGGTTTTTTGAAACCTCTAAATATTGGAAAAGTTTTCTTTATTTGCTTCCCTGCAACTTAAATCCATTGGTTCTGTTAAATTCAATTCTGCCCTATGGGACAAACCAGAAACAGTTTAATCTTTCTTTCACAGTACATCTCTTTTAAAATTTAAGAACAGCTGTTATGTCTTTTCAAAATTTTCTCTTCTCTAGGCTAAACTTCTGTTTCTTTAATAACTAACTCCTCATCCAAAATAGAAAACTATCAACATTTTGTTTTAATAAATTTCACCTTATTAAATTCAATTTACAATTCTAATATTTTTGAATCTCAATTCTGTCATTCAATTCAACAACCATTTATTAAGCACATATTACTCAAAAGACAGAGCTAGGTACTGAAGACACAAAGACAAAAATGAAAGTCTGCTTTTGAGCAACTTACATTTTCCTGAGGAGATCTGTGTACAAAAATAAATAAATACAGAATATATACAAAGTAATTCAAAGAAATGTTGAGTGATAATAATGGGGGGTTAGGGAAAAGCCTCATGTAGGAGGTGACATCTGATTTGTGCTTTGAAGGAATATAGGGCGTACAGGGTAGATGGGAGGAAAGAGTGCATTCTGGATACTTGTACAAAGGCACAGAAGTGGAATACAAAACATCATGCAAAGGAATAGCTAGTAGACTAGAACTGGAGCAGTGAGTGCATGAAGAAGAGTAACATGAAAAAGACTGGAAAGGTAGGCAGGAGCTAGACTGTGGAAGGCTTTAAATACAAAGCTGAGAAGTTTGTATATCTCCTTGATTGGGGGGTCAATGAAATTTTTTGAGTAATGGAGTCATCAATTTGATAGCTGTGAAAAGGACGGTTTGGAGAGGGGAAGGCTATTGCAGGGAAGCTACTGCAATAGCCAAGGTGAGAGATGATAAAGTTCTAGGCCAGTGTAGAAGCTGTATGAGAGTAGAGGAGGCAAGAAATGTAAAGGATGTAGAGGACAGGATATTGATCAGAATTGGCAAATGAGTGGATATAGTGACTGAAACAAAGGAAAAAGTCATTGGTTACTCCAAGTTTGTGAATTGAAAGTTATTGAAAGGATAATAGTGCCAGCAACAGAAACATTAACGTTTAGAAAGAAATATAATCATCTAATATATTAGCTATGCTCTTCAAACTGATGTTGCCTATAAATTTGAAAAGAATGCTGTCTTTTTCTTTATCTAAATCACTGACAAAATGTTAAATAATATATCCAGCCAAGGACAGAGAGAGCTCTGCAGTTCTTCAGGAGAGATCTCCTTGAGACTTGCACTCATTGTTAATCATCACCATTTTCTCTGAGTTAAGTTACCCTGTTCTGAGCATTCCCAGTCACCCCCTCCCACCCTTCTTCCACCAGCTACTATCATCAAGCTATCTCTCTGTCTGGTCTGTTTTTCTTTTGATTAGAAATATGATTTCACTGCTATAGGGAGCCCCCTGTGAGGACAGTCTTAGAGCTGTTTAGAGTGGTGGAATATTAAGTGACTTGCCCATAGTGATATAGCCAGGATGTATCACAGGCTGAACATGAATTCAGGTCTTCCCAACTGTGGAGTTGAGCCTCTACCCTTCACATCTTCTCAAACTGTTCATAAGAATATGATGATAATAGTTCACATTTCTATAGCACTTCAAAATTAGCAAAGTACTTTTCTCCTAATAAATGAAGTAGGATGTACAAGGTTTTGTTTTTTTTTAATCTCTGTTGGAGCAATGGTGAAGGGAAGGCAGAGACTGGGGCAATATCTGAACCCAAGTTTCCTGATTCCAGATTCAGTGTTCCTCTTTGCAGTATAACACAAATTATACAACTTCTTGTTGATATCCAGCTATATTATCGTAATGCTATTCCCCCAATCTATTAACTTTGTCCAAAATTAAAATGAGGTTAGTCTGATGCCATTTGTTCTTAATTCTTGTCTGTTTGTAGTGATCATCTCTTCTCTTGTAAGCACTTAAATATAGTTCCTTAAATAATCCAACCCAGAATTTAACTAGGAATTCTTTCTCCTTTTGAAAAACAGGATATTTGCCTATCTATAATCTCATTGTACTACTCACATTTACTGTTTCTCAAAGATCACACAACTGTTCAGCAGTCATGTCCGCATGTTTTTTCATTACCCTGGGCTGTAAGTCATTTAGGCTAGGTAACTTTGTCATTAAGGATGGGTGAGCACAAGCAAGGGGGAGTTTTTGTTGTTTTTTTTTCTTCTTGTTGTTGGAGTTCTGTTTCCTAGGCTCATGCTAAATTGTAAACATCTGAAGGATCAATCTCCTTTGAACCCTGATTGTATAGCTGTGCAGAGAAAGGTTTTCTTGCCTTCTGACTCTAAGCCTATTAGTCGAAAGTGTATATTCTGAGGTGAGATATTGCCTGGGGGCTCACTCAAGAAAGAACATTCAGCAATTAGCCAGGGGCCCCCTGGCTGTGAATGTGAATCACTCATCAAGATTTGGAGACTAGACCATGGAGAGCAGAGAGGAGAGAGGAGACTTCTGAGAGGGAGAGGAGACCTTTGATACCAAGCCTTGAGAGAACACTGGAACATTGAACTGATAGAAAGTAAGATTGTTAACACCTTTGAGGAAAATATGGGGTTTAGTGAGACTGGGATAGTTGTTTGTTATTTCCCAATTATTGTATTATTTTGCTGTGCTCAGAGCCCAGATGGGAGTGGCCTCTCCCCATATATGCTGGGGGAGAATGAGCTGCTCTGGAGTAGGAGTGGTAAGGGCCAGAGAAAAAAGCTGGAGGCAGGGGCCCCTGGAGCCTGCTATGCCTGAACTCAGGCAGGAGTAAGAAGAGCTTAGAGTGGAGCAGTCCCTTTCCCCTTGAGGTGAGACATGGAGCAGGAGCCAAGAGCTGCCTGGGTCAGGAGCCAGATGTCAACCCACAGACCTTCAGAGGGAGAAGCAACAGGGCTTAGGACTTGACCCCAGGTCAAGATGAAGACTTTGCAGCAGGGAAGGAGCAGTGTGTGATTTTCTTCGTTGTTCCCCTGGGATGGGGTTGAGACCCAGGGAGTGGAACTGTTTATGGTGAGATGGGGGAAATGTTATGGATGCTGTGGAACCACTCCATTGGCTTTTTGCTCAGTGGCCCTCAGGACCTGGAAGCAGGGGCTAGAGCAGTGTTAAGACTTGGCTCATTAGAGCATGTGTGCACCTGAGAGTGCCAGGTTTGGGGAGGACACACCTCCTAGAGGACTTTACTTGGACACTCTGTTTGCACTGAGGGGATTGTAACCTACTGTGACCTACGGGTGGAGGGTGTGTTTTTTGCTATCCCTGGAGATATGTTGTGTTAGCGAACACCCTGGCCTGGGATCCCTTGATCATATAAATAAGTTTTTTGGAATAGTACCTGAGTGAGGAGCTGGTTGCTCACTCCCCAAAGACTCCCCCCCTCAAGAGTGTAAAAGGTGGTGAGTATGTTATATTATGTTATATATTCTGCTATGTTACTGAATGGTATGTTTTGTTTTAGGCCTTGTGGCCTGGTAATAAGTTGTTATGTTATGCTTTGGTTTCTTGACTTAAGGTTTAGTTTTGAATAAACAGAGTGCTTATTATACCCTGCAATTAGACCCTTAAAATTATTCACAGCAGCAGCCCTCAGGTGTGCCTGCCTTGATTGGCATTACAGGATGTTATGACAGGACTCTCTTACCATCTCCTCACTTATTTTCTGCTTTAATTCTATATTAACTATTCTTGTTTCTTCTTTCAGAAGGTGAAGATTTGTAAACAAATCTTTATTAGAGAAAGGAGAAGTAAAGTATGAGTTTACTAGTTTTAACTTTTCCTCTGCCACATTATCATCTTCCCATTCACTCCAAGTAGGGGTCCTATCCATCTTTTGATCTTCCCTGTTCCTAACGTGTCTTTTAAAATACCTTTTTGTTGTTCTCATCTTCAGTATTTATTACAAGACTCAGCTAATTTTCTGAAAATAAGTTATAGTCTTCCTGAAATCACTGTAAGGATCTAGCCATTATTTTGTATTCATCCTCAATTCCCTTCTTTCCCTCATCTCTCGTGTTTCTTTAAAATCTCAATTTACTGATGAGCTCCTCACACAGTATTAAGATTCTAAGACAACCACCTCCTTTTATTTTGCATCATAATCAATGACAACTATATTGCCAGAATGCCCAGCCTGATTCTTCCTTGAATCACCTTCCCTTTTAGTCCTTGGCTATGGGTTTCTAGTCTTTAAACTCTGCTCTTTTAAAGATCAGAGTATTTCAGATTATGTCTAGCATTGCCCTCCCTATCTATCATCTTCTCTGAAATAGCATGATTCCTATCTTGCACAGTTCCCATTGCCATTTGGTGCAATGGATAGAGTGCTGGGCCTGGAGTAAGGAAAACCTGTGTTCACAGTCCTTAGACATTTACTAACTGTGTAACCCTGGACAAAGTCACTTAACTTTTGTTTGCATCAGTTTTCTCATCTGTAAAATGGAGATAATAATAGCACTGATCTGCCATGCCTGTTGAGAAGATTAAATGAGATATTTGTAAAGCACTTAGCACAATCACTGGCACTATATAAATGTTAGCTAATATCATTATTCTTATTTGTCAGAGTCAATTTCAGAAGAGCAGTTCCCATCATTGTCTCTCTCATCTTATGAAAGATCAAATTAACAAGGCAAATCAAGAATTCAGCTTTTTTGCTTTTAGCAGAAACAGTCTTTCAGCACTATATGCTTTATGACAGTTTTGTGATCTATTCCAGGAACTTGTCATCTATTTCCTGGCATATGTCTAGTAACCAGTACTATACTTCTACTGTAATATTAGTTTTACTTCTTCTTGTAGTAATCATTGACCAAATACTCTCCCATTCATGCTTCTCAGGATTGTGGGTTCCCAGATAGGTGAATATTTTCTCGATGTACATTACTAAACTGTCTTCTGGATTCCTTCAAATCCCAACAAAAAAAATTCAATGTTCTACAAGAGGCCTTTCCTGCTCTTCCCTACTGCTTTTGTCTTCCTGCTGCTGATTATCTCCAATTTATCCTGTATAATTTTGTTTGTACAAAGTGGTTTATTTGTTGTCTCCCCCATTAGACTGGATTCCTTGTGGGCAAGGACTATATTTTGCCATTATTTGTAGTCTCTGTGCTTAGCACAGTGCCTGGATATTTATTCAGTAGTAGACACTGAATAGATGCTTGCTGACTGGCTAGCCTGTATTGGATAGGTAAAACTATAGGTTTGGGATACAACCAATTACTATGATATATACTCAACTGCAATAGAGAATGTAACAGTCAAATGTTCAATTTGGTCAACAGAGAAATTATGTTCAGGCATTCTCCCTATTCTTAACCCAGTCCTAGGGGGCAAGGAGTACTAAGAAACACATGGTTTTAAGACTGTCAAACCTGAATTTAACATCTGGTACTCTAAACAGGAGATCCTTGTCCAATGACCAATGAACAGATATATTGCTAAAGCAGCTGAATCATATCAACCTTGACATTCTTGCTAAAAAGGAAATCAGAAGAAAGAAGTTGCAGCTAAATGGAAGGATGGTTTACAGGTACTCCTAAGAGGATAAAAGAAAGGAATTGGAGCAAGTGTTATTGTACACACAAAGGCCTAAAATTAAAAAAAAAAAACCACTTTATTTTATAGGATATTTTGTCATTGAAATCCAATGATAAATATCTGAAAAAAAAAGACTATCAGGAAAATAATTAGTTTACATATCAACATCAGTTGCTGAGGACAAAGCAGTAATGAAATTCTATGAAAAACTTGCTAACACCCACTAAATCAAATCAACCTACTCTGACATTTGATGACTTTGATGTAAAGCTGGGAAAAGGTGAGGATGGTAGAAATATACTGGAAAGTTGGTTTAAGAGAAAGAAATGAAAGAGGCTTTCATAGACAATAGGATAAATAATGCAGAAGTTTCATGCCTCTACATCATGGCCCCTTTCTTTGTTAAAAAAGGGGGGGGGGAATGGTAGAAACTGGATATGGTAGGCACCAAATACCATCACAAAGAATGAAATTTTCTATGTTTTAAATGTCTTATTTAAAAAAAACTCATTACAGACGTGAAAGTTTTCCCTGAGTCAGCTGTCTCTGCAGTCAGACCATCAAGTCATCAGAGCTGAGATCAGAATTTATAACAAACAAGAAGAATTTGAAAAAGATATGGCATGTAGCTGAAAACATTTAACCTTGAATTGTTTTAAAAACGTACTGAAAATCTGAAATTAGACATGGACAACAAAGATGACAATCAATGACTATAATAATTTCATCCAGAAGTTAAGCCAATTTTCACAATAGAAAACAACAAAGTCTGAAAAACTTAATAGCAAACATTTGATTTGTTTGCCAAAAGCAAAAATATGGCTGGAAAAGGCAACACCAGATTAGATTATAAACTCATTTACAAAATCTGATGAAGTACTATAAGTAGTTCTGCATAGTATCGTCATAAAGTAGAAAGAAGCAGTGAAGAATAAAAACAGCTTTAAGAAAGGCTTGGAAAGATACTTGAACAAAGTCATCTCAAGTATATTCAAGGATTAAAATGGAAAGAGGTTTACAAAAAGGAAAAAAAATGGAACAATTTGTAAACAAGTGAGGAGGGCTTCTAGGATCCCTGTGCTAAACTTTTGGAAGAGCATGTCTGAGAATCATTTAGGATGTGAAGACAAGATTGTGTTGTAAAATTGCATCATTGGAAGGATCTCTCAAATGGATGAGATCACAGATACATTTGATTATTTGCATTTATCATTTGTTCTCACATAAAGAAAAAGACTTGCCCGTCACATTGCCTTGGGATGATAACTTCTGAATGTTTCTAGTAGGTCACTATATTGCTGCCTCAGTATATACGTTAATTACCACTATGACCAGTCTTCTGGTCAGTAGCAAAAAATCCTTACTGTTGCATAAATGCCTCCTCATTATCCTTCCACAGAATATCAGGAAATATTTTCTCCTCCTAAGGTTCAGCCCTATGCCCTGAAGGAAGAACATCTTAATTGTTACCATGATTCCCAATGCCCAGAATTTCTTCTACCCTCTCTCTTCTATTAGATTCTTCTATACCATTCAGCTTCTTGATCCTTATGACACTTGTTTGGCTTCCTTCACTTTAGAGTTTCCTTCCTTTCCTTCCTTCTTCTTCAGGATTTTCCATCTTGTAACAGAATATTTTCTTTCCTGCTAATTTGAAGAGTAGAATTTTTCCAACCTTATCATCTTCTTAACCAAGGAGACCAATATGTACTATCAACATTTATTGTCTCTACCAATATTTGCTTGACAATACATTTAAAAAACATGGCAACACTGGATAACAAGTCTAGAGACCTGCACTGATAGCACTGATACTGACTAGATGCCTTACTGATGTAAGCTTCATGATCTGAAAAGGGAAGAGTGAACTAGATGATCTTTATGGTTCTATTCCTTTGAGCTTTAAATTTAATAACTCAGTAATACATTAATTATATTATCATGTTAAGGGTTGTCTTACTATTCATGTTTTTCCCTGTTCTCATAAATCAGCAAAAACTAAGAGATGACATATTATTATCCTGCTGGCTTATAGTTAAATTTATAACAAAATTTAAACACAAATAATAATTAAAATAAGTTTATAACAATAAATTATGCCCTTCATATACTAAGCATAATAACATATATAGATTAAGTGACTTGACCATAGTCACATCTAGTGTCACCACTTACTTGAACCCAGATATTCCTGATTCCAAGTCCAGAACTCAATCTAATATGCCATATTGCCTTTGAAACTATGATAACAAAATACTGATGTACTACTACCCAATATCATTGGACCAGATCTCTTTCGTCATTTAAAAGCTTTAGGTGGAGTTCATAGAAAAAAGTTTTCCCATAATCATATTTTAAATTTTAAAATCTGTCAGTGGCATAAAAAAGGGAAAGGGGCCCATTTGTACAAAAATATATTTATAGTGGTGGTTAAGAATTGGAAATCAAAGGGATGCTGTCAGTTTGGGAATGGCTAAAACCAAGCTGTGGTATATGATTGTGATGGAATGTTATTTATTGTGGTGTAAGAAATGACAAGCAGGATGAGTTCAGAAAAACCTGGAAAGCCTTACATGAGATGATATAGTGAAGTGAGCAGAACCGGGAGAATGTTGTATACAGTAGCAGCAATAATGTATGATGAAGAACTGTGAATGATTTAGCTATTCTCAGCAATATAATGATCCAAGACAATCCCAAAGCACTCATGATGAAGCATACTATCCACTTCCAGAGAATAAATTGATACTGTCTGAATACAGACTGAAGCATAACTCATTTGTTCTTTCTTTCTCTTTTTTCTTTCCAAGTCTCCTTGTACAAAATGTCTAATATGGAAATATTTTACATGGTTGCACATGTGTAAACTATAGTGGATTGCTTACCATCTCAGGGAGGAAAAAAAGGAAAGAGGGAGAGATAGAATTTGGAACTCAAAACTTTTTATTAATGTTTTAAAAACTTTTACCATGTAATTGGGGGAAAGTAAAATATTATAGAATTTGTCAGTGGGAAAATGACCAATGTATTAAATTTCATTTAATGTACATTTTCAGAAATCATCTGCTTTGTATGTTTAGGGATACCTGTATTATTACCTTCAATTACAATGTGGTTCAAAGATCACAGAAACTCAGATTTAGAAGGTACTTGTCTCTTCAAATGCCACTTAGTTCAATTAGTACATAAACAAAAATCCCTTATACAACATACTCTTTCAGCTTATGTATGAAAATTTCAAATGGGGAAACCTTTAGAAACTGCCCACTTTTCCATACTGCTAATTGTCAGCAAGTTTTTCCTTACACAGAATTGATACAGAATTGATATCTGCCATTCTGCAACTTTCCCCCATTGCTCTTAGTTCTGCTCTCTGGGAAGAAGCAGAAATCCAATGACCATGTCTGTATGACAGTCCTTCAGTAACTTGAAGACAGATATTATGTCTGTTCTAATCCATCTCTCCTATTTTTTTTGATATTGGCTTTCAGGTAGTCCAGTAATTCTTTTTTTTTTTTAAATATGTATTTTATTTTATTTTTGTTTTTTTTTAAACGACTTGTTTATTTACTTTTAGTTTACAAGATTCAGTTCCACAATCACTTGAGTTTCAGATTTTCTATCCTCCCTTCCCCCCAGGCCCCATGGTGGCGTACAATCATGCATAGGATCTGCAAATATTTTCACATTGTACAACAGTCTGGTTGTATAGAAGAGTTGTAACCAATGAGTGAACAATGGGAAAAAAGAAACAAAATCAAACATGAAAAAGAACGATAGCATG
>CM053588.1:238517096-238543762 GCA_028646515.1 Pseudochirops corinnae | reverse complement strand
CATATAATTATAAGTAGGCACTAACTAAAGATTAAGTCACAATAAAAGCCAACCAATCTTATTTGCAAAGAATTTTAAAAAGCAGACTTGATGCCAAAATGAATGAACTATTAACTTAGAAGGGACTCAATTCCATATTATGTTGCTTTTTTGTAATAACATTACCAGATACAACTCCCAGTATTTCTCATGGAAGAATTGATTATACATACATTTTTCTTTTAGGCAAACATAAAACACAGAGGCAATATACAACAATCTCCATATTACATCACTCAAATACTACCATAGATGAAAAGTTAATAGATTCATTCAGTTTAGCAGTACAATTTATACCAGAGCATGTGTTCCCATGTGCTAATAAGTTCAACATAATAAGTACAAGTGACAGCAAAAATTAAAGTTTTCATCTTTAATGAAATGACTTTGGAAATAATGTACATTTCCATGACACCAACACAACAGTTTTCGGAGCCACAGTAAGATACACAGAATTACATCCGTAATTTGTATTAAATGTCAACATTTCAAGCTGCAATTAATTACATCGCAAACAAGATCAAGAAAGCAACCATCAAACAAAAGAGACCCATAGCTTCAGACAAGGCGAATCCCAGGATAGCATATGAGAACAGCTGCTGCTTCAGTGAAGGGTTTCTAAAAGAGAGATAGAGCAAATATGACTGTCTTACTTGATATATTAGTTAAATTTCAATCAAGGGCTGATAGCAAAGTTTTTTTTTTAAACTACTGCCATATGATGCTGCTTGAATCAGTTTTAACTGTACATATACATATGTGTGCATACACACACGTACATACATACATATGTGTGTTGCTACTTTTATTGGAAGGTCACATGCCTAAGAAGAGAAACTTTAACTTTGAAAACCACTTTTCCATGAAAGAACATACTTAGCTGTTTTATTTCTAAGTTAAAACAACACAAACTGAAAGAACCCTAGACAAGTAACTACTTCCATCCTAAAAGCCAATTTTAGTTTGTACACTTCTTATTAACAAAGAACTTCAACAAGTATGCATTTACAACTGAGTTAAAAGCAAATTACTAGAAAGCAAGACCTAAAATATATTAGAAATATGGCGGGGAGGGAAAACACAAAGGTTATTTTGAGAAAAGCAAGCAATAATGTTTTCCAAATATTTTTCAGAGCCACTTTATTATTTCTCCTAAACATACACTTGGTTAAGGATATTTCATATATTTCGAGAGATTACAATAGATTAAATATATATTATAAATATAAATTATGTCACTTGCTAAACCAAAAGATGTGGTTTTAAAATAAGGCCTTAAATAATAAAGAACATGGACATATATCTAAAAGACACTCCTACTATGGAAAATTTTAAAGTATATTCACCAGGGCCCCTAGGTGGTGCAATAAATAGAGTCAGGAGGACCTAAGTTCAAATCCAGTCTCAGACATTTAACACTTACTAGCCATGTGACCTTGGGCAAGTCACTTAACCCCAATTGCCCTCCAAAAAAAAAGCATATTCACCAATGAAATTATTTCCAGGTCCAAAACAGAGGACCTTACTTCACTTTGCCTACCCCACCCCCACCAAAACAAAAAAGTTTTGATGACTGAAAAATTAATGATTTCGTTAAGTATTTTGTAAAGCCATTTTCAAACATATTAGATTAGCCTTCATGCAGTGTAAATGACCATGAATTCTTTTAGATATGGAAAATGTTACCTGGCATAACCAATAATCAGACTACCAAAGACAGTTCCAATACCAGCGCCAGAACCAGCCACTCCTACTGTGGCAGCACCTGCACCAATAAATTTGGCAGCAGTGTCAACGTCTCTGCTGATAGCACTGGTCTGGAACTCCCTTAGTGCTAGCTGAGACATCCTGTTCTGGGCCCCATAAGAAACTGTGTTGCCCTAGAAAAATAAAAAAAGACAAAGGTCAAATCAGTAGTTATGATTATTTAAATGATTATATTGCCAAGCTATTGCCATAACAATATTGCTCTAATTGTAGTTTTAATACGTGTAGGTAAGAAATGTATTTATTAGAAACAGTGGGTATGTGAATATACGTATCATCTGAAATCAGAGGACCTGGGTTTGCTACCTATTTATAATTAAAAGTATTTTTACTGTAGACTGTGTGCATTGTTTGGAGTCTAAGGACCTAGGTTTAAATCCTAGATCTATTATATCTATTACCTTAGACAAATCACTTTACCTCTCTAGGCCTCAGTTTCCTCACTTGTAAAATATGGAGGTTGAACCAGAATCTTAGTACTAGATGATCTCCCTCTCTTCTAGCTCTAAATATGTGATCTATAACACTTGAGTCCCATGTGTTAATTGCAAGACCTCTTCTCAAATGGTTCAATCTCTAAAACTTGTGATTGTTTATTCCTTATTTTATCCTTGTTAGAGGGGATGCAAAAAGATACTGCTACAACAAATACAAAACACGTTAAGTCTTATTATTAGTTTGATATGGTTTTCTTGTAACCAGTTACCTCTCCAGTCCTGACCTCTGGTCCAGACAACACTGTTGCAGAAATTGGTCTGTATACAATTCTGGATCCAGCACGGATCTGATAAAAGACAAAAATAAATTAAGTACCCAAATATTAATGATATTCATAATTAGATTAAAATAAACATATAATAATAAAAAATAAGCAAACACATGCTCTACAGAACTGCAGTAACTTTTTTTTTGCTCCCTAAGTTCTGAGAAAGCCAATAAAAACTGACTAGGGTTATTCTCCAGACTAGAAAAGGCAAGAATTGCTACTAAGCTGTATACTGACTTGGAGGTCTTTTAGGGGGCATATCATACTCTATGTTGCAATTTCCAAAAAATAAAACAATGTTCTGATTCAAAATTTTTAATTTTAATACCATAGCACATTACAAACTATTTCTAGGAATTCATCCAGTGAATCTAAAACCTATTTTGCAAAACCTGTTAAATGAGATAAATATGGAAAGGAAAACCTAATTAATTAGACTGGTTATCTTTGAAGCTGATATATGTCATTCAAAACATTCTATCCCGTGTATTTAAAAAAAACAAAAACAAAAATCATTTCTAAAAATAAAAAAAAGCTGAACGTTAATAATTACAAATTCCATTTCCAAAGTCCTGGTAAAACACCAATCATTAAGTCAAAAAGAGCACTGTTTAAATATATTGTAGTTACACAAAGCCTATGAAGCATTACAACAGACGAGGAGCTGTCTTCCAATTCGGCCTATGTCCTTGGCTCTGTCCTGGCCTAAGGTCACCGCGAGTTCTAAGAGAACGTTTTCCCGATTCCCAGACGAGCCCTTCTGGGTCCAGCAAACACCCCGACAGCCCAGAGCCGGGCCGGCAGCCCCAGCAGCGCTTTCTCTGGCTCTTCCCCGCCCACTCGGGGAGACGAAGTCCCTCCCTCCGGGGCTGCGGGAGAGTTTGACCTACAGGCAAGGAGCTCGTCCCGGCGCAGCTGCGGAACTAGGCCCTTCCGACCCCCACCATGCGGACCCCCACCACACACTCATGGAAATGACCCAAGAGGCCCCTGCTTGTCCCTGAGAGCTAGGCCCGGCCGCGGACGGAACCGCTGGATAGACAAGGAACCGGCCGGGCACGGGGGTTTGACCTACACTCAGGGTGACGCCTGACAGCTAGGCCCCGCCGGCCTCCTCACCAATCCCTTAGCCAGGGAGGGGAAGAGCGGCATCCCAACCCCCAAAGGCTCTCGAAAGCACCCGGGAGGAAAAGGCAATAGGAACCCAAGGCCTGCTCAGCGTATCCACTGTGGCTTTGCCCGGCCTCCCCTGTCATTCAACGTGGACGCTCCGGGGGGAGGGAGGGGGTGTGAGGGGCCCGAAGCCCTTAGTTCCGCACTCCAGGGCCACTCACCAGAGTGGGGGAGCAGGCGAGCTTGGCGCAGGCGAACATCTTAGGTACAGCTGGGACAGCAGCGACGGAAGAGGGGACCAGGTGGCGGGAGGCGAGGGCTCGGCTTACTGCCGCTTTCTCTTGTGTCTGCAGAGGGAGGAAACAAGCTTTAAGGTCAAATGCTCGCTCGGAGCCTGCTCCCCGCGATTCTCCTCCCGGGAACCCAGAGCCCGTGCCCGCTGCGTTCCCCCTTTCCCCCGCGCTGCACCTGGTACCGGATGCAGCCCGAGTGAATGAGGGAGCGGACTGGGCCGGGTCGGGCTCCAGTGCGCCCGCGGCTTACCTCTCTCGGGCGGCTGCCGCAGAGGTCGAACCTAGTGGGGCTAGGCGCGCAGGCGCAGTCAGTCTCTTATCCCAACCCCAGCACCCGGATGGAGAAGGAGGAGGGGGCTAAGGCAGAGAAGGCGGGGGAATCGGCGTGGGTTGAGGTTTGGAGAAATAGACGCTCAAGGTCACTTTGTAACAACTTTATTAGTAACAAGCTGGGAAGGACAACGGGGCTGCCTGTGCAAAGGGCTAGGGGGAGGGACAGGATTAAGGAGGGAGTGGCGTCAATAGCTGAATGGAACTTCTTAGGCTCGGAGAAGGATAGCAGAGGAAATGCCGTCACCAAATCCCTGCCCCACATTTTTGGAGAATTCATCTTTTTTGCACTTTCCAGGCTTTCTGCAGAAAACTCCTTTTTGGGAAACATATCTAGAGAACTTTAGGCCCTGGGCTTCAATGCCCAGACGGGGGGGATTTCTTGACCTGCGAACTGCTCCCACTGACAGCCAGATACTTCATTTGCAGTGAAGTCATTAATTAAGAACTCTCAGAGAAATGATTTTCATGTTTTCAAATGCCTGGAAAATAGTGCTGGATCTAGGGCGTGACGTTTAGCAAATTTGGGTACAAGAGGCTGATTTGCGGGGTCTTGGAATTGAAATTTTGCAGTAGTTGAAAGAGCCCTGGTTTGGCTGTCCTGAAACCTCTAGTTTCTAATCTCAGTGCAACTAATTAGGTTTGTAACCTTGAGAAAGACACTTTGCCTTTTTGGACCTCACCTTCCTCATCAGTAAAATGAAGGGAGTAGACTGGATGATATCCAAAGTCTGCTCTAGCTCTTGTACTTGGTTCTGTAATCAGAAGAATAAAGAATGGCTTCCATTTGTGTTACTTAGTATTAAAGTTCCTGGCTTCTACACTTATTTTTGGTAACTTTCAGCAAATAATTTTTCTCAGATGAAAATGAAGCTTCATTCAGGCCACAGAAATGTTTCCTTGGGTTTCAAAAGTACAAAAGACACAGGATTGGGAGTTAGAATACTATATTCTAGTCCCAGGTCTGCCATTGAATAACTGACTCCCAACAAGTCATTTTTGCCTCTCTGGTCCTTAATTTCCCTAGGCTTTAGGTCAGCGGTTCTCAACCTGTGGATTAAGTTCAATTTATAACAATGAAACTACATCCTGCATATCAGATATGTACATTCATAACAGAAGCAAAATTACAGTTATGGAGTAGCAACGAAAATAATTTTATGGTTGAGGGTCACACAACATGAGGAACTATATTAAAGTGTAGCAGCATTAGGAAGGTTGAGAGCCACTGCTTTAGGCTTTAATGTCCCTATTTGTAAAGAAGGGATAATCAATTTTCCTAGCTGTAAAAGGAGGCTGAAATAGATGTTACTCATTCTAACATAAACTTCCTTTATATATCATACAACAAAAGACTACTATAATTATTGATGAGCCATTATGTTTTAATTGAAATTCTATTTATCAGTTAATGAGCATTTATTAAGAAACTACAATATGCCAATGATAAATGTGCTGAAGACACAAATGAAATATTTCCTACCCTTGAAAAGCTTACTCTTGCATCTTGTGTTTTTATTTGGAAAATAATGTAATCACTATGACTTTAACTCTGTTACACAACAGATGAAACATGTACAGTTTTTCAAAATCTTCTCATCTTTTCTTTCCTTATACTTCTACCCCCCTTATTTTTATTTATCACCACCAATTGCATCCCGGGCTACCACTACCCCTCAATCCTTCCAGTGCCAGGGGCAGTATGGCCCATTTTGGGAGACTGGAACAAACAAAGAGTACATGAAGTGGGAATAATGTATAGTAATTAGAAAAAGGTAAGTTGCTTCCTAGGTGTGAAGGGCTTTAAATGCCAACCAGAAGATTTTATATTTTACCCTAGAGGTAAATGGGGAGTTATTGGAGTTTATCGAGGGGTCTTTCAAAGTGTATTAGTTTTGTTAATTAAACATTTCTAGTAAATTTTATAATCCTAAATCAGTATTAATTATCAACCACCCTCCCCGATTTTTTTTTCAAATAGGTACACCGAAGCCTGGAGCCTGAAGAGGCATTTGAAAGGTCAAACAGTAAATTGCAGAGCTAGGATTTATTTTTCCCCACTATCTCCTCTTCACTCATTTCAAATGAAGAGGTGGCCCTTCAGCTTGCCAAGGCTAACCCACTACTTACACCCTTGATCTCATTCTAGCCTGACTTCTCCTTGCCCTTTCTATCATCCCCACTCTCTCACTTATCTTCAGTCTCTAATGGTTGCTTCTCTTTCTACAAACTTAAAGTCTATTCTGTCCTTAAACCTACAATAGGTATTTCTACTTCCTCTTCTCTCACTCTTCTAATCTCTATGCAGTCTGGCTTCCCACTGAAACTTCTCTTGCTAAAGTGACCAGTGATCATTTAATTAGCAAATCTAACCAATTTTTCTCAGTCTTTATCCTTGTTGGCTTCTCTGCAGCCTTTGACATTCTTGATCACTTTCTCTTCTATGTTTTTGTGTCACTGTTCCCCCCTGGTTCTCCAAACACCTGTCTAACTGTTCTTTGTCGATCTCTCTTGCTGTTAAGTTATGACTACTTACCTCAATGCCCTCAAAATTCTGCCCTATGTAAGTCCTTTTTTCTTTTCCCCTTATACTGTGAGTGATCTCAACTCCTATGGATTCACTTATTATCTCTATACAGATATTTCTCAGATCTGTTGATCTCTATCTTGACCTTTAGTCTCATATTTCCAGTTGCATTTTGGACAACCTCTCAGTTATGTAGGCTTGCAACTTGGGTGTCAACCTTGACTCCTCACTCTTACACCCCATTCATGTCTAATGTGTTACCAAGCCCAGGTGGTTCTATGTTTTCAGCATATCTCCTATACGAACTCTTCTTTCCTCTGACATAGGGGCCATCCTGGTGCAGGCCCTTATCACCTCATGCCTAGACGATTATATTATCCTTCTGTTGTCCTCCCAGCCTCATTTCTCCTCGCTATAGTCTCTCCTTCATTCAGCTATCAGTGTGATCTTCCTAAAGTATTTGGCTGACCATGGCACTCTTCTCACTCTTCTCCCCCTTCTCCCTCATTCAGTAGACTCCAGGGGCTCTCTATTGCCTCCAGGATAAAATATAAAATCTTATGTTGGGCTTTCAAAACCTTGAATTTAGCCTTTTCCTAACTTTCCAGTCTTCTTACTCTTTATTATCCAGCAACACTGGACCCCTTGCTATTCCTCAAACATAACACTCCTTCTCCTGACTCTATGAATTTTTGTTGATTGTTTCTTATTCCGGGAATACTTCCATCTGTGCCTCCTGGATTCCTTGGTTTCCATCAAGTTTCACCTTCACAAAAGGCATGTTCCTCCTCAATGTTAACACTTACCTCTGAGATTATCTCCTTTTTACTCTCTGTTTCTGTCATGTGTACAAAGTTGTTTAAATCTTTTCTCCTTGATTAGATGAGTTCCTTGAGGGCAGACTGTTTTTGCCTTTCTCTGAATCCCTCTTGCTTAGCATAGGGCTTGGCATGCAGTAAGTGCTTAACAAATGCCTGCCTACTTAACTAGAATTGATTTATAGACTTAATTTCCAGGATTTAGACTTCAGTATCCCTCCAGCTTCTATTGAATACTTTGTTATTGTGAATTGTGTGATAGCTAGTCATAACTGATCTTCAGCCCAGTTTCTGGATTTGTAATTTACATATCTTCAAGAAAGAAGGTTAAAACAGTGTCTTCAAATATTTTAGCCTGAAGTTCTGTTGTTTGATCATTTTTGAGTTGTGCATGACTTTTTGTGACTCCATTTGGGGTTTTCTTGGCAAAGATACTGGAGTGATTTTCCACTTCCTTCTCCAGCTCATTTTACAGATGAGGAAAATGAGGCAAACAGGGTTAAGTGACTCACCCAGAATCGCACAGCTAATAAGTGTCAGAGTCATACTTTCGCAAAATGGGCAATACTACCTCATGGGGGACTCTGGACTGATCCAGGGGGCTGGTCAGATTCAGGTGCAATTGAGGAGTATTGAATAAAAATAAGGGGGAGGTAGAAACGTAAGGAAGTAAGAGAAGATAATAAGAACATTTTGAAAAACCATTCATACATGTTTCATCTATTGTGTAACAGTCAAAGTAGTAGTGATTACATTATTTTCCAAATAAATACACAAAATGCAAGTTATAATCCATCTGTGGTCAAGTCTGCAGATAGGTCTTAACAAGCAAGTGTTGGCAGGCCAACATATTGTACCTTATCCTCCCCTTCCCACCCTCCTCCTCCTTCTTCTCCTCCCTCTTTTCCTCCCATTCTTCTTCCTCTCTCCATGTGGGTAGTCATACCCTTACATGTGGGTAATCTGTCCAGAGAAATATAATTTTTGATCACTTGTACTTCCACAAGGTATCTTGGGGTTTGGGGGCTAGATTTTTTTTCTTCCTTAATTATTCTAATCATTATTTTGTTAAAAAATCTGGGACAATGAACTCTTTTGTCTTGTATTGTTTCCATTTATAATTTCTTGAAATATAGCTTTGGCAAAATAGTCTTTGAAAAATCCATTATGATTCAAATGGAGCTACCTGACTATGCCTTTAAACCCAAACCCCTTTGGTTTTCACCAATTGGCCAATGATAGGTTCCAGCTCAAGTCTCACTTGTTCGTTGTTTGGATTTTGATGGCTCAGAGTGAGTGCAGATAACAATTGTTTCTGTTCTGTCCCAAAAACTCTAAAGGTCTTCTCCCAGATTAATTCTTTTGTGAAGGTGAACTAGACCATCTTTTGTCTCAATTCCTACCTAGTCTTTAAATCACCAAATGGATGTTACCTCAGACAAACGGAGGCCTGGGGAAGACAAAAGGGTCAAGGTTTCTCTTTGAATCCTAGACCATCTCCGGTCATCATAATCTGTATCTTAGCACTGGACCCAGGTAGCTCTGGAGGAAAGAGTGAGGCTGGTGATTTTGCACTGGCCTGCCTCACTTAAATATAATTCACTTGCAAGTCAAGGCATCACCCTCCTGATGTCATTGGTTCTCTTTGAGAACAAAGGACAAACAACAACAAACAAATCTAAATAATTGGAAAATTTTAATTGCTCATGGTAGACTGAGCCAATCTAATAAAGATGAGAGTACTATCTAAATTAATTTACTTATTCAGCATCATACCGATCAAACTACTAAATGATTGCTTTATAGAGCTAGTAAAAATAATAATGAAATTCATCTGGAGGAACAAAAGGTCAAGAATCTCAAGGGAATTTATGGAAGAAAGTAGGACAGAAGAGGGCATAGGAGCACTAGATCTCAAATTATATTACAAAGCAATAATCATCAAAACAATTGTGTATTTAGTTAGAGATGGAGAGATTGAACGATGCAACAAATTAGTTATGCAATAAATGAAAGAAAATGAGCACAGTTGCCTAATGTTTGATAAACCAAAGATCCCAGCTAATGGGGTAAGAACTTACTATTTGACAAAAAACTGTTAGGAAAACTGGAAAGCAATCTGGCAGAGACGCTCACACCATATATCAAAGTAAACTCCAAAAAGATGTATGACTTAGACTTGAGAGGTGACATCATAAACAAATTAGAGGAGCAAGGAAGAATTACCTATCAAACCTATGGATAGGGGAAAAGTTCATGACCAAACAAGAGTTAGAGAGCTACACAGAAGGTAAAATAGACAATTCTGATTACAAAAAATTTTAAAAGGTTTTGTACAAATAAAAATAAAGCAACTAAAATTAGAAATGGTGCATTTTAGTGGAAACATGCATTACTTTGTGAGGCAGCTAGATTCAATGGACAGAAGGCTGGGCCTTGAGTCAGAAAAACCTGAGTTCAAATTCAGCTTCAACATTTACTAGATATATGCCCCGGGCAAGTCACTTCTCTGTTCCTTCAGTTTCCTCATCTGTAAAATGGGAATAATAACAATAGAACCTACCTCCCAGGATTATTGTGAGGATCAAATGAGATAATATTTGTAAAAAAGCACTTAGCACAATGACTGACTCATAGTAGCCATTATATAAATGCTTATTTCTTTCCCTTCTCCCCATGTGATCTTTTGATGTTTCTTAGACTCCATTTGGTGGATTTGTCATGCAGTTTTAATTTGCTGCAGAAACTTTCTGGCTGGCTTACTGAATTCCTCTAAATTCTGTGCCCCCACTCCATGTCTTGGTGTTCCCTGACTGTGTGTAACACAATGGAGCTTTTACAAAAAGAACATTTATTTCAAAAGATAATACAAATATACAAAGACACTGCTCCCTGCATAATCCCTCTTCCTCCTTGTAACCCCTCATTCTTTGGGGAAGGGAAGGGGATTAGGTTCATAGTTTAGCTTTGTTTCCATAGAGCATAGTCCTAGTTTTAAATCCAAAGTCATCCTTGGCTCAAGTCCCAAGCACTCTGGCTTCTCAAGATTTCCATGCTGACCCGGGTAGCTGTACCACCAAACTTTCAATCCTGGCTCCAAGGTCTCCATGGCTGGAACTGATCCTGTGGAGATTATCTCCCGTACCTAAAACTGAGGACAAACAACAAGGAACAGAAACAAATACCCCCAGGATGGTAGAAACAAAGAGACCACCGACATAGTAGGGGACACAGTGGGCTCCATATTAGGCAAACTGAGCTCAAAGTCAGGTTGCATGTGTATTCTGATAAGGGGCCATCTCTTACCAGGTTTCTTGTCATAAAGTCAACATTAACATGGTCAAGGTCAAGACCTTGGCTTTCACTAATCCTGGCTTGGGAGAGAATTCCCCTGCTCCCCTCACCCGACTGTAACACCTCCACCCCAAGACAAAGGTAAGAACTTTGAACAAGCTTTTGTTTATCCTGCATAGGGAGATAGTCTTTCATCACCATGCAGATGGGTGAGGGAACATCCTTGAAGATCCCTAGAAAAACCCCATTCAAATCCCTAGTCAGCAAAGCAATCACTGCCGGTCTTTTAATAATATGTTTGTTTCCCACCTTTGGTTGATGCCTAAGGATCAGCTTTTTCCATCCTTCAGGAATTGCCTATTTTCCTGAGTGAGACCTCTTCTCCATTCTTCTCTTTTTATTCCTTTATATAGATTTTGCTGTTTCTGGACCTTGTTGACAACCATTAACAATTTTTGGTCATTGTCAGTTCACTGCCAATAAAGTTTCCTATAATGAATTTTTGAATTATCCTTTTTAGAATCTAAATGAACTTCAGTTCAGTTAGATATGTACCCCAGTAATAGGACACATCTTCTCCACTATGATTAGCTATCAACAAAAAGACAGGAATGGGAAAAAGTCCTTGTAGCAAGTTTGTCTGATAAAGGTCTCATTTCTAAACTATATAGGGAGCTAATCAAATTTATAAGGGTAAGAGCCATTCCCTCATTGATAAATGATCAAAGCATAGTGATAGGCAATTTTCAGAAAAAGAAATCAAAGTTATCAGTAGCAATGTAAAAAATGTAAAAAAAGATGCTCTAAATCACAAATAATTAGGGAAATTCTGAGGTTCCATTACATAGCTATCAGAATGACAAAACTGACAAAAATGCTAGAAAGGCTGTGAGAAAATAGCTATATTAATGCACTGTTGGACAATCTGTGAAGGAGTTTATCTGTTCTAGAAAACAAATTGGGACTATGTCCCCAAAACTACACAGTAAAACTGTATATACCCTTTGGCCCAGTGACACTATTACTAGGTCTATACCAAAAAAAGATAAAAGAAGGAAGGAAAAGGCCATACATACAAAAATATTTGTAGGAGGTTTTATGTGGTAGCAAAAAATTGGAAACTGAAAGAATGCCCAACAATTGGGCTGAATGGCTGAATGGTATATGAATGTGATGGAATACTATTGTCCTTTAAGAAATGATGAAAGGGATGGTTTCAGAGAAGCCTGGGAAGACTAGTATGAACTTGTGCAGAGTGAAGTGAGCTTCTCTAGGAGAACAATTTATAAAACAATACTTTAAAAACAATTAACTTTGAAAGTCTTAGAAATTCTGATTAACCCAATGTCCAACTATAATTTCAGAGAACTTTTGATTGCCACCTACCTCCTATATATTTAGGTAGAGGTGATGGATTCAGGATATGAACTGAGGCATACTGTTTTTGGGTTTTGCCAACATGGGAATTTGTGATAGGATTTTGACGGGGACTTTAGGAAAGAGGTGGGAGAGAGAAAAGGTGGATCTTTATTTGGGAAAAAAATTTAAAAAATAAACCAAACTGCTAGCCAATTGTTGGGTAAAGAGACTACTCCAGTCTTATCACACTTGTCATGCAAATTAATTTGCACCAGAACATAAAGGTAAGTGAAGCGGGGCAAAGTCATTTTTCTTCAACAATCTCGTCAAAATTCCTTCTTTATAATGTATATAGCAGCAGAATCACCTAGCTTTAGTTCTTATCTTTTGACTAGTGAAAAGCCTTACAGTCCTCTTCATGCAAAATTTCTCATATCTGTTCCTGCTTCAATTTCCACTCTTTCTACCCTAGTGCAGGTTATCATCTACCTAAAACATGGCAATAGCCTCTTCTCAGGTTTTGCAATTTTTACTCATATGCCACTTGATTCAGTCTTTCATACTACTGTCCAAGTAACTTTTCTATTCAGGATGCATCCTTGTCCTTACATTAAAGACTTCACAACTGAGTGTCATAAAATATTCTGGTTTCAATTCATATTACTCCGTCTTCCTCCCTCTGGCCAGACTGACCTATTCTAGTGTTCAAAAATGCCATGCAACTTCCCCTTCTTTTCTTGTTCATACTGTTCCCTATGCCTTGACATCCTCCCTACCCTTCTTCACTTGTTGAATTTCTACCCATCCTTTAAAGTCAAACTGAAAAACCATGAAGCCAATTTTCCCTTGATCCTTGTCTATCAGCCATAAACTTCCTGCTTGGACCTCAGAGAGCACTTCATTCTTAAGAAGTAAAAGCCCACAAAGTGCTGTGCTACCATAGAAAGGGCATTGCATCTGGAGTCAGAAGACCTGGATTTGAATTCTGGCTCCAAGATTAACTTTCTGTTTGATCTTGGGTATGTAATTTTACCTTTTTTGGGGTTTCAGTTTCTTCATCTGTGAAATAAGATGGTTGGGCTAGATGACCTTCAAGGTCCTTTGAGAGAAATGATTATTAATAACCAATGATTTGGGCAGATCTAAAGTTCCCTCTTGTTCTATAGCAAAGTTCAGTCTTTTGAAAGAGTGAATTAACTCTCCTCAGTCTTGGTCAGACTCCACCCAATCTTACAAGGAATTTAATTCCACTGTGTTCTACTCAGATTCTGGGTGGACATAAATTATCTGATTAGACCGTCCAAGACTAGGGGTAATTTCTGGTTGTGGTTTGTCCTTCCTTTCCCTTGAGGACCATGACATCAGGGAGATGATGACATGACTTATACTGAATTGGATTTAAGTGAGAGAGGGCTGTACAAAGTCACCAGTCTCATTTTCTCCTCCAGAGCCATCTGGGTCCAGTGGCCAGATATAGATCAGGATGACTGGAAATGACCCAGGGAGGCAATTTAGAAGTAAAAGACATAATCAAAATTCATTAGAATAGATCCAGCCCTTCATTGTAATATTCATTCTCTCATTCATTGTTACCCAATCAGAATTCATTGTCATCCTCAGAAACACCTGTCTTTCAAGGGCATATAAGCCTGAGCCTGCTGCTGTGACTGTCTTTGGCATTCCAGAGTGCCCAGAGCTCTTTTATTAATAACATGCCAACCTTATTTTTTAAGTGTCATATCTTCCAGCTTGAGTCTATGATTCTATGAACTCTCTAATGTAGTCATCATATGTCATAGAATATTATGCTTATCTATCTTGTCCCTTACTAGAATATATACTTTATGGAGATAGGGCCTGTATCTTATTCAAACTTTCTGTCTCCCAGGATCCATCACTGTACAAAGGCTTAATAAATGTCTATGTTTTTTGATGATTTCACATCCTACATCTAATCCTTAAACATCATATACTATTTTATTTTCGGGATCAACATTTTTGACAATGAAATATGCCATTGGAACACGTCTTTTTTTTTCTCTCTTCTTTCCATCTGTAGCTTTGTTTAGTTTGAACAAGAATGGCGAAGTACCCCCTGGTTCTCCCTACTTATTCTAACTTCCTCTTATGTGTTGTCTTTCTTCATTAGATTGTAAGATCCTCGAGGGCAGGGACTGTTTCTTTCTTGTTTGTGTTCTCAGTGCTTAGCATAGTGACTGGCACGTAGTAGAGTAGAGGCTTAATAAATATCAATTGAATTGAACCTTTTTTTTTTTACTGAAAAGTTGTAATACTATATACTATTACTCACACTACTGCTTATATTCAGTAATAATCATATTTATAGTAAAAATCAGCAACAGTTTAATTCTTGTGTGAAATTTAGATAAAAAAAGATTACTGACCCTATTCTAGTTTTACAACATCGCCCACACAAAATTCATTGTATCTAAATTTACATTATTGAACATTTGGGAGACTTATTCTCATGGTATCACTAATGACATTATTATAAAGGTTCAAGAAATATAATAGTTCATATTTACATAATATTTTGTAGTTTGAAGTATGCTGCCCATACAACAGTCCTATGTGATAGGTTGTGGAAGTATCTTTATCTCCATTTCATCAATGAAGAAAAGATTCTGAGGAGCCTAGTGATTTGCCCAGTGTCCCATAGCTTAGTGTCAGGACATAGACCCAAACCCAAGTCTTCTGAGTCTCAGTCTAGGGAGCTTTCCATTATCTTGTGTGGCCTCTCATTAAATAAGAGTCAGAAAGATGAAGATTCAAACCCTGCCTCTGACACATACTGCACTTGTTGTTCAGTGATTCAGTCATGTTCAACTCTTCTTTATCCCATGGACTGTAGTACACCAGGACCTTCCATTCTCCACTATCTCCTGAAGTCTGTCCAAGCTCATGTTCATTGTTTCCATGACACTGTCTATCTATCTCATCCTTTGCTATCCCCTTTTCCTTTTGCCTTCAAACTTTCCCAACATCAGGGTCTTTTCCAGTGAGTCCTGTCTTCTCATTCTGTGGCCAAAGTATTTAAGCTCCAGCTTCAGTATTTGACCTTCCAGCGAATAGTCTGAATTAATTTCTTCAAGTACTGACTGATTTGATCTCTTTGCTGTCCAAGGGACTCAAAAGTCTTCTCTAGCACAATTGGAAAGTGTCAGTTCTGTGGTGCTCAGCTTCCCTTATAACCCAATTCTCACAGCTAGCTATACATAGGTACCAGAAAAACCATAGCTTTGAGTTCCATGATCTGTTTACATTTATTTTCCCCACTGTGTTTTTGCATTGTTCTAATTACATGGAGCCCTGGAAAATTACAGCCCCTCTTAAATGAGATTCACACAGGGAACATCAAATGGATGAAGAATTGCTTATTTTCCAAATTGTGATATGCAATAGTTATAGACAGCCCATAAATCTAATCTATAGGAATATATACTTGAATGTGTGTATGTGTGTGTGTGCTTGTACATACACATGCCATCCACCTGCACACTTACAATGTAGGCTAAGTATGGTGGTACACTTAGCTTATGGTCTATACATACCTATGCATATATCTTGAACAAACATTTCTAATGAATGATGAACTGAGCCCCAAATTGAATGGGGGTGGGTGGGAATAACAAGATTGGAATGTGTTTGAGAAATAGTGCAACATTGTCAGTGATCTCAAACTTATCTCTAAAACAAAGTCCTATGTTTTAAATAGCAATATTTCCTCAATTAGGCTATGTGGCTATAAACCGTGGAATACTCTGTTAGGGAAACAAATACATCACACAGGGGGTAATGGAGAGAAACACTGTAGGCATTAAGTGGACTGTCTTGCAATTTCAGTAACAGATTTTTCACAAAAATAGCAATAGAGTTATATGACCAGAAATGGAAGTGGACTGGTATTATAGCAGAAGTAAGGAATAAAAGATGGAGAGAATAACAAGAGAGAGGATAACAAGTAAGTCCATATGCTTCAGTGATAATAAAGTAATGTCAGAAGATCTAGGTTAAGGCCTTCAGTATGTTGGGTTGACACCATGAGGAAGATTTCCAGGACAATTTGGACAAAATTGCAGAGGATAAGAGGGTGTATATAAGATATGATAGAAATTAATGGGGGTGCAGTGGATAGAGCACCAGGCCTAGAGTAAGGAAAATTCATCTTTCTGAGTTCAAATCTGGCCTCAGACACTTACTAGCTATGTGACCTTGGGCAAGTCACTTAATCTTGTTTGCCTCAGTTTTCTCATCTGTAAAATGAGCAAGAGAAGGAAATGGCAAACCACCCCAGTATCTTTGTCAAGAAAATCCCAAATGGGGTCACAGAGAGTCAAACATGACTGAAAATGACTGAATAACAACAACAAAAGAAGTTAAAAGGAATTCCAGGTCATGATTCATTTATGAATTTAGGTTGAGGTACCACGATAGGCAATGGGAGAAAAGGAATTTTAAAGCAGCTTAAAGGCTTCTCTAGCTAGCTTTCTGGGATTCATTTCACAAAAGAACTAAAGATGCACATTGGGGCTATCAAGCTAAATATTTAATAGTTCCTTCCATTGCTCTAGGAAGATGCTACATCACAGGGGGCGATCTGCAGAGAGAAGCAGCTCAGTAAAGACTCTGCAGTGAAAAAGGTGTGAGTTTTAAAATGTTTTTATAAATGAAATGAGAGCACTCGAGGAAAACACTGGAAAAGAGACAAGAGTTATGGAAGAAGGAATTGGAAAGGAACTTAAGAGTTTGGCACAAGAAGTACAAAACCTTGTCCAAGCAATAAATTCCTGAAAATTGGAATGTACTACATAGAAACCATTGGCCCCGTGAGGTAATAAGAAATATCAAAACAAAATCAAAAGACTGAAAATACAGAAGAAAATGTAAAGTTTCTCATATCAAAAACAACTGATCTGGAGAAAAAATTGGAGGAGAAAAAAATTGAAGAATCATTGAACTATCTGGTCACCAGGAAATCTTAGCTTTCCTATTTCAAGAAATCTTAAAACAACACTGCCCAGATTTTTTTTAGAATCTGAGGGCAAAGTAGAAGTAGAATCCACTGGTCACCTCCTGAAAGAAACACCCAAATGAAAACTCTCAGGAATATCATAGCCAAAATCCAGAGATTCCAGGTCAAAGAAAAATACTGTAAGCAATACAAAAGAAAGAATTCAAATACCAAGGAATCATATTCAGGATCACTCATGATTTAGTAACCACATTATTTTTAAAAATTTTGTTTATTTATTTGTTTTTAGTTTTCAACATTCACTTCTACAAGATTTTGAGTTCTAAATTTTCTCCTCCCTCCACTCTCCCTTCCCCAAGATGACCTGCAATCTGATACAGGCTATACATGTACAATCATATTAAACATATTTCCACATTAGTCATATTATGAAAGAAGAATCAAAACAAAAGGGAAAAACTATGAGGAAGAAAAAAAGAGAGAGAAAATAGTAGGCCTTGATCTGCATTTGGATTTCATAGTTCTTTCTCTGGATATAGTTAACAACATTTTCTATCATGAGTCTTTTGGAATTGTCTTAGATCCTTGTATTGCTGAGAAGAGGTAAGTCTATCAAAGCTGGTTGTCGCACAATGTTAGCAACCATTATTATAAAGAAGCAGAAAACTTTTACAAAAATTTTACAGAATTTAAGAAAGCAAACCGCATGAACTGATAGCCAAGAATAAATTCCCTAGCAAAACTAAGTATATACAGGGGAATAAACAGACTTTTAACGAAATAGAGGACTTCCACATTGTGAGGAAACTGAAATTCAAGCATAGAAGTGAAGAGAAACATAAAAAGGTAAAAATATTTTTATAGTATGTAATTTAAAAGACATCTTTCTTGTTTTTTTTCAGTTTTTTCAAAGTAAAGATTAAAGATTTAATACTAGTCCTGTGCTTTTAGATTTTTTTGATATAAAACTATATTGAACAGTTAAAATGTGAAAATAGATAGTCTATTTAACTTCATAGTGTTAGGCAAAGAGTTAGCATCATTAAACTATCATTACTTAGTATTACATTAAAATTCTCCACTATACACATTTTTCGTGGATATTGGATAATGGATGATTAGATAATACAATATAAAATAATGGACAGGATATGGAATGATTAATATTATCATGAAATCATTCAACCAGTCTAAATAATAAACATGAAATGCAATAAGTTCATGAACTCCATGTAGCACTGTATAGCATAACTTAGCCATACTAATTTGAAGTCAATTTATTATCAAAGAAATAGAATATAATTTGAAAGCAAATCCCATTTGGTTCCTCTTTACATATTTTTTTAAACGTTCAAACTATCTTTGTTAAAAAGCAAATTGTTACTTTTCAGACCACAAAGAACCAGAAGAGCAAAGGTTTGGTTTGGAATTAAAAAAAAAAAGAAACTGTAAAGGACCTTACAGACTATTTTTAACTGTAACATTTAAGAGGGAATTATAAAAGAATAATGTATTTAGTCATTTTCTAATCATTTGACATAAAGCTTGTTCATAGGGTTTTTTTCCCCACTATTGTAAATGAAATAGCTATACATCTTTTTGTACAGATAGCTTCTCTTGTCCACATAATGATTTTTGAGTTTGAACAATGGGATTGCTAGCTTAAAGATTATGATCAGTTTTGTGATTTTCATTATATATTGTGAGCTTATTCTCCAGAATGTTGGTTTTTTGTTTTTTTGTTTTTTACCAACCTATAGAACCACCAATAATGTCACAAAATTCCGGCTTTTCCATAGTCAAACAAATTTAAACATTTTTTTGGTGGCTATTTTTGTCAATTTAGTGGGTATAAGGTGGTATTTTAAGATTATCTTGATTTGCATTTCTCAGTTGTCTGGGGATTTTGAAGTTTTAAAAATATGTCTTGCATGAATTTCATAGAATCATAGATGTATAGCTGGAAAGATCATCTAGTTCAACTCCATTAAAGGCAGCTAGTTGGCATAATGCAATAGGCTGCTGATGGGTCTGCCTACCTCAAGTCTCTGCCCACTCTAGTCCCCCCTCCATTCGGCCACCAAAGTGATTTTCCCAAAGCTTTGGTCCAACTGTGTTACTCCCTGCCCCTTATCTCCCACTCAATAAACTCCAGTGGCTCCTTATCTCCTCCAGGATCAATTACAAAATATTCTGGCATTCTAAGCCCCTCACAACCTAGTAGCCCCACTTCCACCTTTCCATTCTTACATCTTATATTCTGTACCTTCCACTCCCAACCTCAAGATACTCTTTGATTCAGGGTCAGTAGCCTTCTTGCTATTCCAAGAGTAAGATTCTTCATTTCTCTGTTCCAGGCATTTTTACTAACTGTCCCCAATACCTGGAATGTGTTACCTCCTCAAGCCCTAGCTAAAATCCCACCCTCTCTGGAAAGTCTTTCTCTCTTAATTGTAGCACCTTCTCTCTATTGATTATTTCCTATTTATCTTGTATATAGCTTGTTTGTACATAGTTGTCTCTCCCATTAGTTTGTGAGCTCCTATAGGGCAAAGGACTGCCTTTTGTCCTTCTTTGTATCCCCAGTGCTTAGCACTATACCAGGTATGTAGTAGGTGCTTCATAAATGCTTATTGACCAATAATAGAGAGAACATTGGACTTGGAGTCAAGAAGACATTGTTGTTCAGTCATTTCAGTCATGTCTGACTCTTCATGATCCCATTTGGGGTTTTCTTGGCAAAGATACTGGGGTGGTTTGCCATTTCCTTCTCCAGCTCATTTTACAGATGAGGAAACTGAGGCAAACAGAGTTAAGTGACTTGTCCAGAGTCACACAGCTAGCAAGTGTCTGAGTCCAGATTTGAGCTCAGGAAGATGAGTCTTCCTGACTCTAGGCCCAGCACTCTATCCACTGTACCACTTAGCTACCTTTAGGAGTCAAGAAGACCTGGGTTCAAATGTGGTTTCAGATACTTAAAAGCTGTGTGGACCTGGGCAAGTCATTTAACTTCTGTCTGCCTCAGTTTCCTCAAATATAAAATGAAGAGAAGAGTTATAGGTTTTTGTGAAGACAAAATATTTCTAAAGTGCTTTGCAAGCCTTAAAGTGCTCATGTAAATATTATTATTATTATTATTAATATTGTCATCTTATAGATGAAGGAACAGGCCTGGAGAGGTTAAATAACTAGCCCTAGATCAGATGGTAAGTCACAGAGCCCCTTACACAGTGTCTGACTCCATCTCTAGTACACTTTCTGCTACATATGTTGCCTCCCAACTAAACCAATATTTCCTCTATACTGGGGCTTTGGCACATATTGAAAGCCCCCTAAGATGGAGGAGGCAGCCACACTGGAACTGCCAGGGAGCTCTTCTGGGAGAAGACATATTGTCTGGGAGAAGACACCACATGGGTGGTAACAGCCTGTTCAGATTATCTATGTAGCCAGAACTGGTTGCATTCTTAAATTTATCTGAGGCAAGTAGCTCATTTTTTTCTTTTCTTTTCTTTTCTCCCCACATTGGAAGAGCACTTTCACTCACAGCAGAGGTATCATATAGTTAGCTGGGTAGAGAAGGGCCCCTTTCTCTTCCCTGTAGACCTGCGGCCCCAAGAAGTGAATCTCGAGTTTTGATCTGTTGCATTTGCCCTTAAAAGGTTCAGGTGCAAGGAGCAGAGTCCTGGATCCAGGAGCTTGAGCCATGGGGACTGTGGAACCCAGGATTCTCTGAGAGGACAAAGGACATAAACTCAGGGAGGGGTTCAGACTTGGAACTTGGTGGGATTATGGCTATGAAGGAACTGATTTAAATTGGAAACTAGTCCTTCTCACCTCTCCAGTGTCCAAGGTGGTGTAGCGGGTTATGGCTTTTAGATCTTGAGGGAAAATGTATGCTTGTTCTGGCTCTACCTTTTCTTTTTTAAATTTGTATACATGGATTTTAGTTTTGTTTGCTATACATCACTATGACCTTATTGTAATTGAAATTCATAACAGGATTATTTAGTTTTAACTCCACAAAGACAATAACAATGCTGTGAAAGAACAAAGGAAAAAAGCTGATATTTATTTACAGTTCCTTATATTGTAAACATTTAATCTATGTACTCTTACTAACTTCTAACAAGTATTAAGAGATTTACATAGACAATGAAGGAAATAGTGTCCTGTATTTCCATTCATATTCAGCAATAGGTTATCATGACAGAGCATCTGCTCCTTTTAATTACCGTAGCTTTAAAGCAAATCTGACTGTTAACTGGCTAAATGGAACTGGGGTGCTTGGGGCCCCTAAAATTGGTGCAATATAGTCATTGGAGGCTTGAGCCTGTGGGAGAGATGAGAGAATCCCCAACCCCCCAGGGGGCACCACAGACCCCTCAAGGAGTAGTGAAATGTAACACATCTGGTCTTCAGGCAGTGGGGGCATCTGTTACAGCTCCATCCCAAAGTGGTCTTTTTCTTTGGTCATTTCTCTAATGGAGTGTACACACACACACATGCATGTATATATATATATATATATATATATATATATATATATATATATATATATGTATTTAGGTGTGTCTATATACACATATATATCCTTATAAATTCTGAGTGCTGACATTTGAATTGTTTACTAAAACTATTTTTCCCCATTCCATTTTTTTCTATGATACTGCACTTATTGCACAAAATCCTTTTGTTTATGTATATGCAGAACAAACTTTCCTCTTTAAACATTCTTTCAATCACCAGAATATCTATTATTATACTTCCCCATGACAGACCTGTTGCATTTTCAGATATTAAAGTGTATGTTATATTTTTTTACATTTTAAATTGATCCCTTCCTTTTTAAAGAGAAATCCTGCATCTTTTACTAGGGATTCAGAAAGTAGCTGGGTCTTATCAGTAATACATTTTCATGCCATCTCTTTTCAGCGGTCATTTTTGAAAATCATGTGTCTGACCTTATCTTTCAATTCCAAGGGTGCATCCCATCTGTGTGCAGCCTTTTGCTATGAGTAAATGTAGACTATATACACAGGAAGAAGCAAACTCATTAGGTTACTGAAATTAGATATTGTCAATGGTGACATTCTTCATAGTTTTTACTGTTTCTAACTCCTTTCTCTAAAGTTAAATGATAAATTTTGATGATTTCTATTTAAAATAAGTATTCAAAATTTACAACCATAGTCCTCTACTGGAAATACTAGGTACAATGATTGTATATTATATTCATTTTTATATTCTGAAAGTATTTGCTAAGACTCTCATTTTTTATTTTTATATTACCAATCTAATCTATTACTAAAGTCTTATTTAGCCAAATGATTTCATTCTAACTTTATCTTAGAATTCTATAACTTGGGAATGTTTTGATAAATGAATTCAAGGTTCATTTAATAACAGAACTGAAATCCACCATTAAATTATATTTGCTAAAAGTTGCTTGAAAGTCTTTTGGTCATGTTAAAATGTAATGTTATGTTTTATAACATTATCAGCTCTAGCTTTTAGGAGTTGGAATAGCAGTTACTATTTATAAGTCAAATCCATTTAAATGAAGTCCTAGGAGTTTTGTTGATTATATTAGAATCCTCTCATGTAAAATATTATTTGAAATAAAAAGGATACTGACTTGGAGTTGGGGATCGTTCTTGTTGTACACATATTTTTTTGTAATGCTATTTTTGAATAAAGAGTTTTTCTCTGCCTTTGAGATGTTTTCACCTTAAACTGGTCTTTGTGAAATGACTTCCTTTTGCAATCTTGTTACTGAGAAGATTAATTTCTACCAAAGTTTAAAACAAAAGATAACTTTGTTCAGTAGCTCTAGCTATAAATATCAAGCAAAGTATAAACCATGGAGACAAAGATGCCTGCCACTGTCGTGGAGGTTATCCAATGCAGAATCAAAATGAAAGAGAGGCTGATGTTTTTCCATTGTTCCTATTTGTAGATATTGTGCTGATTGCATTGAGACTCGGAAATTGCAAAGTTCCTAAGATGAGGTCTGTGTGGGGGTACAGGAACCCCAAAAATCCCCTACCCAAAATTTAAAAGTCAGAGTTGTCTTGAGGCAAGAACAGCAAGCATTTATTCAGTTCTTGCTAGAAGAGGGCATCACCTCCACCAGGATGGACTAGTGGAAGGAGGCGTGTGACAGAAGACAGAGTGAACCCCTCCCCCACGATCTCTTATTCCCATTGTCTGGGAGGTGGGCTTACAGTCTAGGTATGAAAAGACAAAGAACAAGGAAACAGGGTATAACCAATCCAAATGTATATGTACTTATTTGGCAAATTTGACACTGAAGTGACAGTAAAGAAGGGGAAAGGGTCCTAAAGGACTCCTAAAGGACTTAATGCTGAACCAGAACTTAGGCCTGTCTGGTCTTACAAAAATCTGTCTCTAGTTTTGGGATAATCTCTCTCTTACCACCCTGAGGAGTCTTCACAGAGGGTACATCCCACTCAGGTCTATAATTGTTAATTAAATAATAAATTCTAATGATCTACTAAGTCAGTGGTTCTCAACCTTCCTAATGCTGCAACTCTTTAATACTTGTATGTGGGCGTGTCTGCATGTGGGCGGACCCACCTGGAGATGGATAGAGGAGTGGTGTCTCGGTTCCTAAGACCATTGGAAATACGTGTTTTCCCATGGTCTTAGGCGACCCCTGTGAAAGGGTCATTTGACCCCCAAAGGGGTTGCGACCCACAGGTTGAGAACCACTGTACTAAGTGGGTTAAAAACGCCTATTATCAGGACTATTACATGTGCTTGGATGGACAACCTATAGAAAAGTGCCATCAGCTTATATATCTTTAATAGACCCTGCTCACTGATAGTGAACTGAGTCCAGAATTGAAAAGGGGGAAGATACCAGACTGGCTTGCATTTGAGAAAGTATGTAGTATTTTCAGTGAACTTTCTCTCTGAAATAAAGTTCTGTCTTTTTATTGGCTTTTTTCCCCTCTAGTTCTGTCTTTTTAAAAACCAATGGTCTTCGGATGATACTATGTGCCTGAGGGTCATTTAATACCATAGACCTCAAAAGAATTAAAATTAAGGGATGCCCAAAGGGCACATGGTATACACAACTAGGTTGCAGTGTATTATTAATAAAGAATTAATAAAGATGTTATTAGAGGGATGCGTGACTAGAAGGGAAGATTCTAGAGATGCTTACTTGTACCAGACAGCCATAGGATATAATTATTCAAAGCAAAGTCAATTAGTATAATAGCACAGAAAGAACAACAGAACATTTTCCCCATGAGCTTTCATGCTTTTCCACACATGTACACATAGCAAGAGTGAATATTCATAGGTATCATGCATGGGGGGGGTCAGCTAGGGAGGAGAGCATGAATATAGGGAACTTGTGAGGTCAGTACAAATGAATGGAAATGCAATTCTTACCTCCAGTACTCCAAGGTTTCTGATGGCTTCTGATGTCCCACTTCTCTGCTGGGCTTGCTTCCCAATGGGCTCCTCCTCACCACTCCCTCTCCCCAGTGGGCTGTTCTTATTGCTACCAGTTAAAGGGATTAAATCGTGGTCTTCAGTTGAGGCGCTGCCTGTTCATCATAAAAGGAAGCAGAGTAGGGTAGTGAGCAAGGTGCTGTACAGAGAGTCATTAAGACCTGGGTTCAGATATTTCTAACTATGACCATGGACTGGTTTCACCAGCTCTGTGCTTTGGTTTCTTCAGCTGTAAAATGAAGCAGTTAGACTGTTCTTTCCAACACTAAATCTAACACCCTTTTCCTTAGTTATCAGCAAGACAACTGGTTCAGTTTTTGTCTTCAAAGTTATATGACATTTTTTTTCATTTATCTTAACTTTTGAAGTCCATTTTTCTTAATGTCCATTTTTCTTATTTTCACCTTTGCACCTAGTCTACCAGCCCATATTTCTCCTCAGTTTCTCTTGATAACAGTTGAGGAAACCAATTGAGTGATAACCATACAATCTTGGTCTGATAGTTGTCCAAGATAAAATAGGCTGATGTGAACGATGTATACCAGCCATTGCTGTCTGCCAGGGTCACTGTTTGCATTGAGGAACAAGGAAAACCACGGAACTGGAGACCTCTCTGTAAAACTTAACTACAATACTGTGGGACGTTCCTTGTTATTCAACAAATATTATTTTTGGTATTCAAGCTAGACCTCCTAAACTCCATTTAGATAGCCTTATTTGAGGTCTTGGCTTTATCCAGCTATGTGCTCATTGTCAATGCTTGAAGTTTCCTCAGGGCATAGATCCTCTGTATATCCCAGATTGTCTTGTTGATCCCATTTCCCATAACTATTGTTCAAACCATACTGAGAAATAACCACTTTCTAGACAGGACCCCCTTTTTCTTCTTTCCTTTTTCTATACTGAAGGGAAAGAAGAGTACTGGGACAAGTACGTCTTCAGCTTGGGGACTTTGTAAGCACCAGTAGATGGAAAAAGACTAGAGGATCAGTTTTATAAGTTTGTATATGATAGAATACCCTATCTAAGGTCCAATCTAAAGTGTATGTGTGTGTGTGTGTGTATGTATATCTATATCTGTATATCTCACATTTCTGATTATGTCCCTCTACTTGGTATGATGAGGCTCTGAATGTTGACCTTTGTTTCATATGCTTTGACCTCACTTCTTCCTCTGTCTTCCTATTTGGCTTGTACTTTTAAACTCCAGCTTGACCTGACACTCTAGAACAGAGGCCTCCTTGAGGCTACATGTGGCCCTCTACATCTTTGGGTGGGGTCTTTTGACAATCCAAGTTTTACAGAACAAAACCTTTTTTGTTTTTTGCAGTTTTAATTTTTTTAAAAAAATATTTATTTTTTGTTTTCAATACTTGCTTTTATAAGATTTTGAGTTCTAAATTTTTTCCCTCTCTCTCCACTCTCCGCCACCCCCCCCAGACGGCATGCACGTATGATCATGTTAAATATGCTTCCATATTAGTCATGTTGTGAAAGAAGAATCAGAACAAAAGGAAAAAACCACGAGAAAGGAAAAACAAAAAACAAGAGAAAGAGAAAATAGTATCATTCAATCTGCATTCAGACTCCATAGTTCTTTCTCTGGATATGGATAGCATTTCCCATCATCAGTCTTTTAGAATTGTCTTAGATCATTGCATTGCTCAGAAGAGCTAAGTCTAACAAAGTTGGTCATTGCACAATGTTGCTGATACTGTGTACAGTGTTGTGATTTTGCTCACTTCACTCAGCATCAGTTTGTTCAAGTCTGTAAGGGATACCGGTGCGTTGACAAATACCGAATTCTGCACAAAAGGCTGAAAATGCCTTGGACTGATACGCAGGGCCATTATCAGTTTTCAGTACCATAGGCAACCCC
>CM053588.1:238475992-238516596 GCA_028646515.1 Pseudochirops corinnae | reverse complement strand
GACGGCATGATTATGCGAGATGTCTCCTTGTCTTCGGGACGGTACGTGAGTGGCTCACCGGGCGATGACGGCACTCGGAGGCAGGGATCAAAAGCTAGGGTATAAAAAGGGGAACCGCGTGTGTGTAGCTCTCGGCCATTTTTGTCTTTTGGGTTTTGCACGCTAGCACGCTCAGCATATAATAATAGTGATAGAATAAAAAGAAACGATTGAAACTCATATCATGGTGCAGCGTGTGTTTGTGGGGGACATTCTGTGATTGCAGCCTGAGCATTCACTGCCGGATATCCATCTGAAGAAGCGGCTCTCAGAGTGGAGAGGCTTATAGACCAGGAGTTGAAGTAAGTATAAGGTAAGGTAAGAAAATATCCCTTAACAAAGTCTTTTCAAATTTTTCTCAAGTCTGCCAGCTCACCATTTCTTATGGAACAGTAGTATTCCATCGCATTCATATACCACAACTTGTTCAGTCATTCCCCAATTGGTGGGCATTCCCTCAATTTCTAATTCTTTGCAACCACAAAAAGAGCTGCTATAAATATTTTTTATAAATGTGGGTCCTTTCCATTTTTATGATTTCTTTAGGATACAGACCTAGTGGTGGTATTGCTGGATCAAAGGGTATGCACAGTTTTATAACCCTTTGGGCAACAAATCCTTTTATTAAGTGGATTTGTTCTGTGAAGTTTGGATTTAGTCAAAGGGCCACACCTGAGGACCTAGAGGGCCACATGTGACCTCCAGGCCAAAGGTTTCCCATCCCTGCTCTAGAAGTTAACTTCAGGTTTACTCTAAAGACTCATACTAATCACATTCCTCTTTTCTATATGAATGGGATCTGTGTCCAAGATTTATATCATGTGCCAGCACATGTGTTCAACCTTAGCTTAGCCTGACTCCCAGTTTTAACCCCCTTCTGTTCTGAGACACTCATAATTGATGTTATTTTTTGTTTTTGATGGTTTTTATTTGTTTCGGAGGCAATTGGGGTTAAGTGATTTACCCAGGGTCACATAGTTAGTAAGTGTCAAGTGGCTGAGGCTGGATTTGAACTCAGGTCTTCTTAACCCCAGGGTCTATGCTCTATCAACTGTACCATCTAGTGGCTCCAGCTCTGATGGTTTTGACTATTTTCGGGACCTAGAGAAAGTGGAGAGAAACCTGATGGCCATGGATAAATATGACCTAGGACTGTCCGGGCCAGCCGGACTCGGGAACCCCAGGGGCCCCAGAGTACCTACCGTAGCCCCACAGTTGCGCACAGCTGCCCCCACGGCCCTGCGGGTGCTCTCAGTTGCCCCGACGACTCTTTGGGGTTAGAACTCCAGATATGGACAGAATAGTCCGACACACCTCAGTGGAATGGCCAAGCGTCTTTATTGTCTCACAAATCTCCTCTTGCTGCTACCCTCCAAGCCTTATTCACCTGCCTCTTTTATTCCCTTTCCATCTGCCCCTTTGTCAGGTGTCCCGGCAACAGGGTCCTGATAGGTGGGGAGTGCTTCTCCATTGATGGTGCATACTCAATGCCCCTGTGTTTAACGTGCAGTCATTGAGGCAGAATGCACACCAGGATGCCTCTTACCCACCTCAGGTTTTCCCTGTCAGCAAGGGCACACTGACCAAGGTCAGACATCTAGGTAGCTCTAAGGGGCCCTTACATAGGACCAATGTTTTTTTTTTCCACTTTCCACTTGGTAAAAGGTAGAACTTGGCAGAACTCTAAAATAGGCTGGGTAAAAGCTATAGTTAGCAGTATGAAACACTAGGCATTGGTCTCATGCTATATAATCTTTTAGCTTGAGCCAATTATATTTCTAAGACTATAAGGCTATTTTTTCTTTTTAGTGCTATAGTCAACTCTCAATTACTGAAGGTAATAAAAGGAGGGAACAGTGCAATGGGGAGTTTCTCAAAATTAGTTTATTGGATGTTCAGTTTAGACATGCATAATATAATTTTCCCCTAGCAATTTTACTTTTAAGGTTATATTTAACTTAGATCAGTATTAAAAATTAGCTTTCATTCTCATGCTCAGAAATGCAATATGTAACAGGTAAAGCCAAGCAGATGAATAATTTGCCATGAGTAATCCGCAGAATGGATGATCTATATTGAAAAGACGGACAGCTTGCTTTCTTTTTGTTCTAATGGCTTTGAAGTGGAATTTGGGATGGATGAAGTGGTAATGCTTTGGAAGTGATCAGATTTTGTAAACATCTAGGAACTTGTCTAAATTCCCTTTATCAATAAGGGTGAAGCCAAGTACAAACTCAGGTTGGTTTTCTTTTATCGTCATCATAATGAAAGTATATTTGATACCTTTTCCCAAAACACTTTTGTATACTTCCTCATTTGATATTCACAACAACTCTGTGAGGTAGGTAGAGTAGGTATCATCTCCTTGAGGAATCTGACTCATGGAGAAATGAAATGACTTATCTCAGGTTTTACATACCAATTTAGGAGAAAGAGGCCTAGAATATCTGTTGTTGAACTTTTCAATTTGTATCTCTTCCAGTCCCTATCTTAAGTTGAAATCAAGTAAAACAGAACCCATGATTTCTAGAGTGTTAGTAAGCACATAGTAGGTACTTAATACTTTTTGCTAGCTAATTAATTGGTTCTAGTACATGTCTTTTTACACATTTAAATATTTCAAGGATCTAGAATTTTTTTTTCTTGCTTCTTCAATCAGTCAGATTATAGGCCTCTATGCCTTAGTGGATAGTCTTTCAGAAGTGGTGCGATTGAGAAATTTGTTACTTTGTAGGCAATCTAGTGATGAGTATCTTCAAACTTAACTAAATTGTTTTCTGATCTGTAGAGTTCATTGATGGAATCACACCTGAAGCCTTTCCAGCTCTGCAGGATCTTCCAGGATCTCTGATTCTGTCACAGTCACCCCTTTTTCTATAGGGTTCTCTTTCTCTCTCTTTCTGGATTCACATACTCTGCTAAGCTATATTCACTTAAGCAGGATAGGATTCCTTAGAGAGAAGGCTCCTATAGGAGAATAATACTGTGTATGTTTAGTGGGGTGGAGATAGGGGCTACGTTCTTAACATTGTAGCTGCTGAACTCCCAGAAGTGTGCTACGGGTAATTATACTTATTAATCAATATTTAGATAAATATTAAAATTACTATGTATTTGAATTATTAACAAATGAAAAATGATAAATGTTCATGTTTGTATATAGGCACACACGCTCAATATTTTGTCTATTACCAATGTTACCACCAAAGTTATCTCAATCCCTTAAAATAGCATTAGTTTATACCTCTGTATTTGTCTGGGAACACAGTACTACTTTATTTAGTATCTCTCAGGGAACTCAGTACTACTTTATTTAGTATCTCTCAGGATCTTTTCTTATAAATCCTTTCAATAAGATAAAAATTGAAAATTACTTCCTAAAAAAAGGTCTTTTCATTTCTTTTTGTGCCTTCTTCTGTTTCTCTCAAGTTAACATTTTTTATATAAGAGAAATAAGTAAAAACCAAATACCAAAAATAACAAAATACATGTTCTTTCTCTGATTTCAAAGTGCAGAAGTTCTTAACCTGGGGAATGTGAACTTGTTTCCTTAATATTTTGATTACTATTTTGATATAATTGGTTTTCTTTATAATCCTATGTAGCTTATTTTATACACTTAAAAACATTATTCTGAATAGGTGACCATAATTTTCCCCAGACTGCCAAAAGGATCCGTGACATAAAAAAAGTTATGAACAGCTACCATAGGGAAAGCCAGGCATAATGCAAATTCTTTATAGATCTTCATAGCTCACAGATAAACAAACCTTCTCTCTGATTTTGTAGAAGTGCTTGACATCAAGCTTTTTTTCTTAACTGTCACTCCCACCTGCCAATAGCAGCTATTTCCCCAACCTTCCCTTTGCTCTTAGAGTTACCATAACAATATCTCTGTGATACAGATATTTAAAGCAAGGAATACACTCTTTTGGCAAAGCCTTTCAGAATCCAGGATGACCTTCAAACCACAAATGACAGACAAAATGAGGACTTTATGTATGGGGCTTTTTTCCCCCAACAAATAAGAACATATTTTAAAGTACCTTAAGAATCATAAAGTAGATTATCCCCACTAGGCTTGTATGTTATAATATAGGTGCCTTCCAAATATCATATATATCTTATTTAGTAAAATATTTCTGAGACCATAGTGCTAATGAGGCCAAACAACATGTATGGGATCAATTATCTTTATTCTCCTCCACAGCCACATAATATGGGGAAATCCAAAGTTTAAAGTCAGATAAATTGGGTTTATTCTAATTACAAAAATCCTAATTATCCCTCACATGTTTGCTATGGGTCACAAGGGATTCAAATGAAAGGGTACAAACGGAGTGATGCAAATCTATCATTGTCACTGGAAATACAACTTGAAGACTAAGTTTAATTGGCACTGTATCAGTAACAACATTTTTGTTTGGGAAAGATAGCATAACTATATTATAATAGGTATATCCCTGGAAAGTTGCATGTAAATCAAATTTTTGTTCATAAAATAATATTTTTCAGTGACTTACATTATAATTTCAAAGATAGTGTCCTTTCTTTTCTGATTCAATTCAATTCAACTTAGCAATTATGTGAAATAACAAGAAACATTACAAATAAAGTCTAAAGATTAAAAAGATAGAAGAAAATGTAAGGCATCTCATATCTAAAACAATTGACCCAGAAAACAAATCAAGACCAAATAACTTAAGAATCACTGGACTATTTGAAAGTCATAAACAAAAAAAGAACCTGGATATCATATTTCAAGAAATCATGAAAGAAAACTCTTAGAATCTGATGGTAAAATCCAGTGATGACTTCCTGAAAGAAACCTCAAAATGAAAACTCCTAGTAATATCATAGCCAAAATCTGTCAGCTCAAATAAGAAAATATAAACAACCAGAAAGAAACAATTCATGCACAGAGTAACTATAGTCAGGATCACAGAAGATTTAGCAGCTACCATCCTAAAGAAGTAGAGAGCATCAAATATGATATTCCCAAAGACCAAGAATATACAACAAGAATAACTTGCCTAGAAAGATTCTGTATAATCCTACAGTGGAAAAAATTAACCTTGAGTGAAATAAAGGACTTCCAACCATTCTTGATGAAAAGACCAGATCTGAATAAAAACTTTGAAATATAAATGCAGAAGTCAAGAGAAACATAAAAAAGGTGAGTGAGAAAGTGAACAACTTTTATAAAAGTGAATTTTTTACAGTCTGATGGAGGAGGGTCTTTTCAGAGCCCTTATATCTTCAGGGGTCATGGAGGGAGCCAAGATAGAGGACCTCAGAATGATTTTGTTGTGTCTTGATGAAAGAAACAGTATATAATTAAAACCAACAGCCAGCATTATATGTAATGTGGACACCCTGGAGTTCTTTCCAGTAAGATCAGGAGTGAAGCAAAGATGTCCACTGTCATCACTTCTATTTGACATAGGACTGGAAATAGTAGCTATAGTAATAAGAAAAAAGAAGTTGAAGGAATAAATATAGGCAAAGAAAAAAATAATATCATCACTTTTTGTATATGATAAATATGCTTAGAGAACCCTAAAGATTCAACTAAAATTAATTAAAATAATTAATAACATCAGTAAAGGTGAAGACTATAAACCAAATCTGCAAAATTATCTGTGTTTCTGTATAGTACCCACAAAATGTAGCAAGAGGCAATAGAGATATTTTATTTCAAATAACTAGAGAATATATAAGATAGTTGGGCATCTACCTACTAAGAGATACAAAAGAACTATATGAATACAACTATAAAACACTATTTATTGAAATACAGACCTAAATAATTGGGGAAATATTAATTGCTTATGGGTAGACTGAGCCAAAATAATAAAAATGATATTTCCAAATTATTTTATTTACTCAGTACCATAACAATCCTGAGAAAGAACTGATAGAGTCTGAATATAAATTGAAGCATGCTGTTTTAATTTTCTTTTTTTGGGGGGGTGTATAGCTTTTCTTTTTGCAAACTGTAATTGTTTTGCAAACTGTTTCTTCTTTCACAACATGACTAATATGGAAATAAGTTTTACATGATTGCCACACATACAACCTATATCAAACTGCTTACTGTTTTAGGGAAGTGAAGAGGAAGAAAATTTGGGACTCAAAATTTCATAAAAAATAAACATTAAAATTATCTTTACATGTAATTGGAAAAAATAGGATACTATTAAAAAAAAGAACATTCCAATTGTTTATTTTGATTCCTTGTTATTTACCTAGCATTCTATTTTAACTAAATGTTCATTTACTACAATGTCAAGTAATTAATTTTACCTAGTTTGGAGATTCAGAAGGAAACAGAGGCTTATAAGCATTGCTTTGGGTTAGATGATATACCCAGTTTCTAGGAACCTGACTGATTTGGGAGCACTGTATTTGTGAAGGGAAAAATAATGGCTAATATTCATACAGTTCCTTAAAGTTTATCAAATATTTCATATACATTATCTTATTTGATTCTTATGGCAACCCAATGAGGTTCTATAAGTTAGATTTTTACCCTCATTTTACAGATAAAGAAAAGTGATGTCCAAGGGGGACTCTTAATTTGCCCACGATCACACAACTAGTAAATGTCAGAAATGGAATTAGGACCCAGTGCTTCCCTGACTCAAGGTCCAGCATTTTTTTCTGAAGGGAAAATACAGAGGAGAGACTTGCCTACAGAGGGGTTGCTTTTTGGTTTGTTTCTCTACATTTATGGTTTGGACATCATAGCAAAAAATTTCCACTTTCATGAGTCTCAAATCTTGTAACTAGAAATTAGAAGTCTATGACTGATTGATTCTAAGAATAGTAGTACCTCTGTAAAAAAAGATTTTGGGAGGCAGCTAGGTGGCACAGTGAATAGAGTACTGGTCCTGGAGTCAGGAGGACCTGAGTTCAAATGTGATCTCAGACACTTAACACACTTAGTAGCTGTGTGAGCTTGGGCAGGTCACTTAACCCCAATTGCCCTGCCCTCTCCCCTCCAAAAAGAAAAAAAAAGGACTTTGAAAGTTTCTAGTTGAAAATATATAGAGAAGGATAACTAAGAATATGTTTCATGCTATTATATAATTCATGCTCCACTGACCCACTTATCAGAATTGGTCTAAATTATAAAATTACTTTGGCAAAAGTTTGTAAGTGTATTCCTATGCTAGAATCTGAAACTTTTCACTCTGGCACTTCCAGGAAGGCATTTAGGGAGCCTCTGGACTATGTATTTTGATTAGTTTCAAAACCAATCTAAATTTTCATTAATGCAGCTCAAGTCATGAAAGTCATCAATATCACCATGTAGTTTCAGTACAGATAGTGTTCTTGGAAAGAAATTTAACCCCAGTGCTGAAAATCACTGCATATCCTGATTTTCTGGCAGCACTACATTCATTCCCATCTGTTAGTCTGGCAGAATGCCCATGGAGTGTGTGCTAGGCCAATTTCAGTAGGGCATAGGTGCTAACCAAACATGGCTTTAGAAGGGCAGCTTTCATCACACAGCAAGCCTCATCTCTTCTGCCTGGCGATCATGCTGTTTGCAAACAGTTCCAGCTTTGGGCCACATGCTTTGCTACATGGGAGCACATCTGCAGATGTTTGCAGACATGATTAAAAAATAAATAAAACAAATGTTTGGTTGTATTTCAATTTCATTCTGCCTCAGTAACTATAATTTAGCATTGGAGGAGAGCATTCTCCCTTTGGGAAACCAGACTATTCTAATGGCCCATAGGAATGGAACCTAGAATTCAGCGTTTTATAAATGTCTTTATAATTGTAGGGATTTGACTGGGTGCAATTAGTCCTTTGAAACTGTCATTACCATGATTTGCTTGCCTTAGTAGGATTTCTCTCTTAAATATTTTCTTGGTATTCTTTAATGTAAAAAAAAAAAATCATCTTTTTCATTTTCTCTGCTTTGACATTTTAAATTATGGTGGAGTCCTATATAAATTTGGTTTCAAAGAAAGCGTTAGCACCTCTGTTTTAGAATTTCTGTATCATGAAGAGTTTTTTATTTTTTGGACTATGTGTGATTTCACTGGCAGAGAGTACTGTTAGAGAGGAATTTATTTTTTATTTTTTATTTTTACAAATGCATATCAACAACTATTTTGCAATTTACAGTCTTAGTTGCCTGGGGGTACATCCAGGATTATATAACTAGTGTGTGTTAGGGATGGGACTTGAACTCAGGTCTTCCTGATTCCAAGGTCACCTATACTGCTTATCATGAATAGATGTGTATGTAAAGATAGCCGTGGGGCTGGGTGTGCCCTACCACTAAGGGGCACGAGCATATTGGGTTTAGTACTGGGGGCCCCAAAGAAGGGAGTCAAGCTCTTCTCACACTCTGATATATTATACCCCCATGCCAGGGGAAAACTCTAGGACTGCTCATTAAAAAAAAAATCTTAGATTTGTCTCTGATCTAGGTTTTCCCCAAAAGGAATTTTTAGAGTTCCTTCTAAAACAGCACTTGCAGTATGTATAAAGCAGATCATGTTTAGGAAAATGATTTCTTTCACCATGAAAGAAACATGAAAAATGCAAAAGATTCATAAGCTCACCTTGCCAAAGACTTTAAACAATAACCCCAGGGCACAACCCAGTAGAAGCCCCATGGCACAACACTTTTTTTTTCTGAGGCTATTTTTGAGCAGTCAGTTGAGATTCAAGGAAGAAGCAGGAAGATTAAACCAAGAAAAAAATAGTCAATTCCTCTTTTTTTCACCATAGGTTTGACTTGGAACTGGGCTCTGCAGGGAAATGGTTTTTTAGTTTGACACCCCAAGAGCTAAACTAAAGACCAATTAAGAACTGAGAAGTATCTTGTGAATTACCATATCATAACTAGTGATTAAACAAAAGTCATACATCTGGAAGTGAAATTAGAGATAATTAAGGACCAGTGACATCAGCCTCTAATGTACTCTTAAGTTAATATGATGTCTTGGTATCACTTTCAGAATCTCTACAAGAATTTCTTATCTGTCTCCCTTTTTCTTACCTTTCTCTAAATTTGTTTTCCCTATAAGAACTAGTATTTAAGATACTTAAAAAAAACACTATTTCATATTTAACTTTATCATTCAATAATTCTACAAACATTAAGTATCTATTATTTTCCAGCTTTGTTTAGTTACTAGAATTATAACATGTCACTCTTTATGTGTGTATTTAGGTATATATTATGTTTGGGGGAAAAAAGGTGAGTCTAAATTATTTTTTGCTATTTAAAAATGACAAAAAACCATTTTAATACATTGTGGATTAAAGTGTCCATTGTGGGCTTGTTTGAGAACATAAACACAATTTATAACATTATTTTTCTAGAAAAATGTATTTTGAATCCCAAATAACTGATTGATAAATTAACTTTTGGTATGTCCAATTACGTTGGAAATTTCCAGTACTGGTTCATCTTATCAATTGAAAATTGCTCAAATGATGAGAGCACATTATATATAATTTAAGTGAATTTCCTAGAGTTAACCATCATTCAGTTCATGGGCCAGAATCCCATTCCATGTAACTTACGGGAAAGATTTCCTATGGTTTGATTTTCTTTGGAATATTTTCCAGTTATATGTAAAGAAAATTTCATGACATTAATAGTGAAAAACAAGATAGGAAGTTAAAAAGAGAGACAACCAAATATATGAAACCTCTTGAAAAGAGACAATGAAAATTTTTTTTATAGAATCTGTCGACTTAAAAAAAAAGTCTGGAAAGGTGAAAATTCTTGACTTTAGCTAGCCATGCATGTTAAAGTTGCTGAGTGGAACAGTTGATGGATCTTTTATCTCTGACTTCAAATATTGTTCAGGTGGGGGTCAGATTTCTGTGTTTGGCATGGACCCAAGAACAATTAGTCCCATGTAGGAAAGGCAGATCAATTAGGATAGAATGAATAATCTTAACCTGAAGAAGTGCAAGGTTGAGTGAATGACGGGCCAGGACCACCTACATGGAAGATAGGAGACTTTTAGTTATTGCAGTAGATTCTAAGAAAGAAAAAAAAAGGTGTTCCACTGTGATTTTCAAATCCCTAAATCAAATCTCTTTTGTCCTTTGCTTGGCAGGAAGCCACTCTGGAAAAACCTTCTACAGGACTACTCACACGTTAGCATACATATGGGGTATTAAAATGCCAGGAGTTACCAAAGTTTCTGTATAATATTCACTTATAAATGGATATACATGGGATATATTTCTTCCATAGACTTAATAAACATGGTAGTAATGTAACCAATGTGACTCCATTGGTTTTATTTTATACTTTTCTTTTTTTTCTTTTTCTTTCTTTTTCTTTTTTTTTGCTTTTTGGAGGGGGAAAGTAGGGCAATTGGGGTTAAGTGACTTGCCCAAGGTCACACGGCTAGTTTTGTGTTAAGTGTCTGTGGTTGAATTTGAACTCAGATCCTCCTGACTCCAGGGCCAGTGCTCTATTCACTGTGCCACCTAACCGCCCCTTATTTTATACTTTTAAAAGTTTTATTGATGTCTTTTGTTTTTTAGACCACAATAATTTCCCCACATATTCCCACATCTGCCTCAGAGAGAATATTCTCTTGAAACAATAATAAATAAATCTGCTAAGGCAAAAATGACAGACTCAGCAACTATGTCAGTGCATTTAACATTTTGTTTCCATAGTCTTCCATGTCTCTATTAAGAGGGTGTAATTGTGTTTGATCATTTTTTTTCCCCAGGAACAACACTGATCATTGCATTTACCCCATCAGTTTTATTTTAAAAATTTAATTTCAATGAACAAAAGTCTATTTTCTTTCTCTCCCACTTTTACCCATGTCCTATGGAGAAAGAGAGGGAAAAAGATAAACAAAATCTGAATCCATCACTTTTCTATTCAGGTGGGCAGCATGCTTCATCATTTATCCTCTGTCATCATGGTTGGTCATAGTATTTATTGGAGTTGCTAAGCCTTGCGAATTTGTTTGCCTTCACTGTTATTACTGTGTAATATTGTTCTCCTGAGTCCGCTCACTTCACTTTGCATCAGTTCATAGAAGTCTCCCTCATTTCCTCTGAAATCCCCTCCATCTTTCCTGCACCACAACAGTATTCCATTACATTAATGTACCACAATTTGTTTAGTTGTTCCCCAAATAATGGGAGACCATTCAGTTTCCAATCTTTTGCCACTACAAAAAGAGTTGCTATAGATCTGCTTGGACATATATTGCCTTTTCTTCTATTTTTTTCATCTCTTTGGAGGATAGGCTTGGTCTATAGAGGCTTAGTCACTGGGACAAAGGGTATGCATAGTTTAGTAACTTTAGAGGCATACTTCTATGTTGATTTCCAGAATGACTAGACTAAATCACATTTCCACCAATAGTGCATCAATTGTTTTCCCCAAGTCCCTCCAACATTTATCATTTTCCTTTTATGTCAGTTTTGTCAATCTGATGGGTATGAAGTGAAACCTCTGAGTTGCTATAATTTTCATTTCTCTAAATATCCATGATTTGGAACATTTTTTTTCCATGAGGTTATTGATAGCTTGGATTTCTTTCTTTGAAAACTGCTTGTTCATGTACATTGGCCACTTGTAATGTCTCCAATTTGCTTATTGGAGAAATCTATTGGATTAAAAACTTACAAATCTGTGCCTTCATTATCTGTGTACTTCCAGAGATATGGTTATTGTTACATACTTGTGGATTCCTTGAATAATTAAAAGGGATATATTAAATACTCTATTTTTAAAAGCCTTATGATGAGGACCATATTTTAACATAATGAAGAAAGCTATTTTGGCTTTTTCTGTTTGGTCAGGCTTCATTTTAAGGCACCTTGACATTCAAACCTGTACTTTGGCAATTTCAGAAGATGAATTCAGAAGATTTGTTTTAGGACACAAAATAAATGTGAATCTGGGGAAAAAAATTATCTTAATGTAAATTCTGAAACATATGGAGTTTGAAAATGATAGGGTTGATAGGGTCAACATAATGTATATGAAGCGCTTCGTAACAATGAAAGATCACATACTTTCTTATTATTCTTATTAAAAGGAATTCCAATATAAATAAATATGGACCATATAAAAATTGTAAGTAATTTGGCAGGAACTCCAGGAGGGATTGGGGGGAGGGGTGTCTGGCAGGGATTGGGCATCCTCAAATGGCAAAAATCCCCATAAATGTCTCAGTTGAGAGGCAGGCAGTATGGTAAAGGGCAGGGGTGGGGGGAGAATGCTGTGTTAGGAGTCAGAGCAGCTGGGTTTAAATACCAACTCTGACACAAAAAGGTGTGTTCCCTCAGGGAGGTCATGTCACTTCTCTAGGTCTCAGTTTTCTCCACTGTAAAATGAAGGGTTGAATTAGATAAACTCCAGCTTTAGGTCCTATGATCCTATGTATCAGTTAACACTAAACAATCAATCAATTAATTAAATTGAGTATCCTAAGGACTTCTAGACCTTTTCATTTGCTGAGACTGTGTCTCCCCCTAGAGAGCAGAGATTGTCTCACTTTTTCTGTTTTTATCCCCAGTACTTAGCACAGGGCTTGACACGTAGTGCCGACTTAATAAATGCTCTTTTATTCAACTACTTAAAAGAAAATTTTGCTAGGCCATTAGACAGAAGCAATTATTTCGAAGTCTTATTGAAATTTTCCTCTTTTTAGCTAGTGGAAGGGTACATCTCCACTAAAATCGCTTATCCAGATGCCTCATGGGGTGCAGTGACCCTGCCTCCTCTAAGTCTGTGCTGGGAGAAAAGCAGACCCTGCCAGCTCCCACTATATTGGAAAGGGTTTGAGTATAGGACTGGCAAGTTAAAGGTAAGTCAATGAGTATTTAGTAAGTGGCTACTATATGCCAGGCACTATGATAAGTGCTAGGGAAACAAAGAAAGGCAAAAATAGCCCCTGCCCTCAAGAAACTCATCATCTAATGGGGAACATGATATGGAAACAACTAAGTATAAATAACACCTCTATCTATGTCATCTCTGTCTATATCTCTGTTTTCGTAGGGATAATCTCACAGAGAAGGTACTAGCGTTTAGGGGACTGGGAAAGGGTTCTTGAAGAATGTTGGATTTTATGGAAGCCAAGAGACAGAGGGATGAGAATGGAGAGAGTTCCAGGCATGGAGAACATGGTGAAAATATACAGAGTCCCAAGAGGGAGTGTTTTGTGAGAGGAGCAGCTAATAGGACAGTGCTGCAGAATCACAGTATGTGAAGGGGAGGAAAGTCTAAGGAGAATAAAGGTTGGGAAAGAGCCATAATATGAAAGGCTTTTAAAAACCAGAGGATTTCATGTTTGATCCTGAGTGTATTAGGGAGCCATTGGAGTTTGTTGAGTAAGGGTTGACACGTCAAACCTGCATTTAGGAAGACTACCTTGATAGCTGACTGGAGGGTGGATTGGAGTGGGGAAAGAATGGAGGCAGAGACACCAACCAGAAGGGCTGTTCTACTAGTCTAGTCGTGAGGAGATGATGGCCTGAACCAGGGAGGCAGCAACGTCAGAGGAGAGACTGGGGTATAAAGGCAAGATATTTCGAACATGGAAATGACAGGACTTGGCAACAGATTGACTATGGGAATGGTGGTGAATAAGAGTGAAGAACTGAGGGTTGTATCTAGTTTGTACTGAGAAGATGGTGTGCTCTTGACAGTAATAGAGAAGTTGTGAAAAGGGAGGATGGATTTTGGTGAAAGATTATGAGTTTAGTTTTAGACATGTTGGTATTTAAGATGTTTTGGAGACATCTAGTTTTAGATGACTATTAGGTAGCTAGAGACATGAGAATAGAGTTTGGGAGAGAAGTGAGAAGTTAGGGCTGGAGATACATACATATTATATATATATGTGGAGAGAGGGGGAGAGGGGGGAGAGAGAGAGACAGAGAGACAGAGAGAGAGAAAGGGTAAGGGTGAGGGTGAGGGTGAGGGTGAGGGAGGAGGAGAGGGAGGGGAGAGAGAAAGAGAGAGAAAGAGAGAGAGAGAGAGAGAGCGAGAGAGCACGAGGGTGAGGGTGAGGGAGAGGAAGAGAGAATGGGAGAGAGGGAGAGAGGGAGAGGGGAGAGAGGTCATTTGCCTAGAGATGATGGTTGAATCTTTGTTATTTAGTTCATCAACAAGCATTTGTTAGATTCCAACTATGTGTCAGATGTTGTGCTAATTGCTGAACACAGACAAAAATGAAACAGTTGCTATCCTTTTGAAGCATACATTTTGTTAGGGGAGACAACAGGTAGGTATAGAAATATATACAAAATAAATACAAGGTAATTTTTTGGGTGGGGGAGTTAGAGGGAGAAGCACTAGCAGCAAGGGGATGAGGAATGGTTTCATGTAGAAGGTAAACGGAGAGAGTATAGAAAGAAGAGAGGAGCAGGCTCAGGAAAGAGCCCTGGGCTACACCCAGACATGGATGTCAAGCTAATGATGGGTGATTATTCAGCTAAAGAGACCAAGATGGCCCAACTGCATTGGTAGGAGCAGAAGAAGGGGAGTGCAGTGCTATAAAAACCCAAGAAGGAGAGGATGTAGTCGACAGTATCAAAAACTACAGAGGTATCAGGATCAGGATTAAGAAGAGGCCATCTGACTGGGCAATGGTAACCTTGGAGAAAGCAGTTTTGCTTGAGTGAAGCGATCAGAAGACAAATTGTAAGGAAATGACGTGAGTGAGAGGAGGAGAGAGGAATGTAGATAACTTTTTCTGGGAGTTTAGCTGTGAAGGGGAGACAAGGTATAGGATAATAACATGAGAGGTTAGTAGGGTCAAGTGAAAAATTTTTAAGGATAAGGAGACATTGGCATGTTTGTAGGCAGCAGAGAAGGGGCTAACAGATGGGGAGAATTGAAAATGAGAAAGAGGAGTAATCGCAGTGGAAATGTGCTGGATGTAATGGGAGAGAATAGAATCAAGGGCAAAAGTAGGAGTGTTCCTGTGGGTGAAAAGGGTCCCCTCCTTATCAGACCCTGGAGCAAAAGAAGGGAAGATAGGGAATATCGGCAAGGACTTTCAAGTTATAAAATAGGAGAGAATAGCAAGCCCTTTACAAATAACTTCTTTCTTAAGAAAGTATGACATGTGGTCCTCTTACTTCTGTGTACTAACTCAGACATGATAAACTAAATGCATTTCACTTGTTCTTTATACCTACAAACAAAGAAAAATACTACTTTTTAAACTTTTTGGTGATTTATATAGACCATACCCCACACCTTGGCCTCCAAAGGCATATACAAAGGAAAGACAGAAAATAATTAATAATGTAAAGGACGTCCACATCTGGTTGATCATCCCAGGTGAATCAAGCAAAAGCCTGATTTAACAGATGGACACTGCACTGTTTCCTGATGGTAAAATCACCAGATGTTTAGAGATTCCAGAAATACAAAGGCATAAGGAAATGGGTGAGGTTTCTGGCATGCCACTGAATGATCTTGCATTTCACACTGGATGCTCTTGCACAGGAGATGAACATGTGTGAATCATGTCATAAATTTAATTTTAATTGAAATTTTTTTTTGTATTGGAATTAAGTATGGAAAAGGTGGTTCATACAACACTAAAAAATAAGCTAAGTATTCTCTTGGAAATATCAACAGAGAAAACAGAATCTTTTTTTAAGGTTAGAAAAATCAGAACAAATATCTTTTCCATTAATTTTTATTTGGGCAAGTCCTTGTACAGATAGGACTATCTATCCTGTCCTCTTCATGGAATTGGAAGGAAAGGGGGAAATGAGCATTTTTTAAAGCACCTATCTGTGCCAAGCACTGTGTAGTAGTGCTTTACAAATATGCTTTCATTTGAATAGATACATTATCCCTGCACTCTCTTGTTGGTTGGCTTCAACAGGTTTCTTTCACCACATTTGTGACTTACTGCAATCTGAATTGCAGCCCCCAACTGAAAGCTGAGCCCAAACTGACTCAGTGAGAGGGAAGATAAAGGGAGTATTTTTGAGTAGGTCTTAGGGTGAGATGGATGGGCAAAAGGAAATCTTAGTTGGAAAATGGAAGTGGAGAGGACAATAATGTCACCGTGAAGCAATGGAAAGGTCTCTGGAATGGGAGTCACCAAGCCTGGGTTCTACTCTCTGCTAGGCTACCCACACCCCGTGGGTCCATTAGATCATGAGCTGCTCAAGATCAGAGACTGTCTTATCTTTCTTTGTATCCCAAGAGCTTAGCACTGTGGCTGGCACATAGTAGGTTCTGAATAAATGTTTTTTGGCTGACTAACTAACTTTGGGCACACCCTTATCCTCATTGGTACTTTGGTTTCCATATTTGTGAACTCAGGAGATTAGACAAGGTACCTTCCATTCTAATAATTAATCTCTAGTGCTTATATCAAATGTATCTGTTGTCTTGCCTTCACCTTGGTCCTGACCTGGAAGATCTTAGTTTTGGTGGGTGAGATTAAATATAGCCCGATAAAGAGGCAAAAATTGGTTCACTTCATTCTAGCAACATTAATTATGTGGGTAGTAGGTCCCTATCCTATTCTTGTGATAGATGGTTATCAAGCTGAAGACCCGCTGAGTTACCCACCTGCTGCAGTTACCTCAGGACTACTTAAAATTAGATTTGCATGCCCTAGACTCTCTTCAGATTTCTTGGAACGGTAAGTGCCCTGCCTTAAAGGAAAGAGAGAGAAAGAGAAGTGGCGTGGGGGAGGAGAAAGGAGAGGAGGGAGAGAGGGAAATCACAATGTGATTGTTCAGACCTGTGATTTTATCAGCATAGGAAATTTCCAGTGTGGAAACTATGTCCTCTGATGAAGATCAGCAACTCCACTCTAGTTTATGGTCTTAGAGAATGAGCAGGGACACTGAGAATCATGACCTTTGCTCATGGTTATACAGTTAGTATATGATGGAGATAGGACTTGCACCCAGGTCTTTCTGCCTCCAAGGTATTTACTATGCTATGCTGCCTTTCAATGCAGCTCTTTTTTGGGGGGAGGAATGTAGCGGGGTACAGTAAGGCAAACAGGGTTAAATGACTTGCCGAGGATCACACAGCTACTACATGTCAAGAGTCAGGTCTTCCTCACTCCAGGGCTGGTGCTCTATCCACTGCACCACCTAGCTGCCCCTCAATGCAGTTTTACAAATAAATTGTTGACTTTATTTTGCTTTTATATATTTTTCTAATGTATACCTCTTGCTCCCTTCCCCCAGAAAGCCATCTCTTATATCAAAGAATAAAAAAGACAAAAAAACCAGTTTAGCAAAACTGACTAAGTCATATAAAGATCTGACATTCTACTCAATGTTCCCTATCATCACCTTCCTCTTCAAAGGAGAGGAAATGCCCTCACATACTTCTTGTATGTGGTGAAATTTCATCATCATAATTCCACAGCATTCAACATTGCTAAATGTTGATTGTTTTGTCATTTTTTCCATTTGTTATTATAGTTGTATACAATAGATTGCTACCTTGGTTCTGCATACTTCACCTTGCATCAATTCATATGTCTTTCCATGCTTTTCTGCATGCCTCATATTCATCACTTCTTACATACATTTCATGACGTTGGGCAGCTAGGTGGCGCTGTGGGCTTAGTGCTGGACCTGGAGTTAATGAGACCTGAGTTCATGTATTCACTAAGTTGTGACACTGAACAAGTCACTTAATGTCTCAGCCTCGGTTTCCTGATCTGAAGAATGGGGGGAAAGGTAGAACCTGTATTCTAGGATTACTGGGAGGATCAAATAAGACAACTCCGATAAAGTGCTTTGTCAGCTGTAAAGTGCTATTTAAATTCCAGCTATTATAATTTTAAACAAATAGTTCTATCTCATATGTTTACACCTGTGTTTCATCAGTCACCTGCTGCTGAATTTATACTCTATCCATTGATGAAAAATAGACAAATCCCCAGTAAAAAGGCCAAGACTTACCATTCTGTTTTCTTTAGACTTCTTTCTTGTTTCTTTCCCCCACAATGGTCTCCTAAACGACTCCTTTAATTTGTGCGTAAACAATGATATCCAGAGTCTGCAGAGTTTTAATGCTTTCACAGAATGTCTTCACTAATATCTTCCTTCTTAAGAGTGTATAAAGCTATTTCCTATTTTAAAATATTCATCTAATCTGAATATTAACTACCTGCCAAGTTCATCACACCTCTCCTATAAACATTTCCTTCCTGAGCAGAGAGGAAGGCCAAACAGTGTGGTCCTGTGTTGTGCTTTAACTTTCTTTTTTATGATGGGTGCAGAGCATCTGATAATTCCCAGGTGTTTCAAATTTTCTCATGGTCTCCTTGTTATTTCTTCCTCCTTCCAGCTCCTTTGGCAATGAATATGACCATGAGGTCCAAAACTATAAAGGATGTGTTCATCACTTCCCTCTTATGTCTGTCTCTTTATTGAAGCACAAGTTCACTGTCTTTATCCATGTTAATTCCCCGAGGTAACCATACGGCATTTGTGTTGACTGCCTTAATTTTGATCTTCTCTAATCATTCCCTGCCAGATGGTAGTTAAAGTTTAATGGCCCCTATAAAAATAGTTCCCTTTCTTCTTTAATCAGTCATGTGTGTTTGCTTAGACCTGGCTGCTAGACATTCAGAGCTCACAAAATGGCCACCAAGAAGACGATTTCAGCAAACACTCCTGATACGGGGGCCCTGATATGTTTTCCTCAGCTGCTAGAGATGTTAGCCTCCATCATCTCTTTTCCCTTTATCCTTATCTTTTGCAATCTTTTTCCTTTGTTTGTTTCTTTCCTTTTTAATCTTCCTTCCACAAGATTTGAGAGAAAGCCACAATTACCAAGAGGCCTCCCAAGAAGAAACAATTAAAAGTGTGGATTCATGATTAAACATTATGGCTTATTGTATATACATCATTCCTTGGCAGCTTATGTTTCAGTTGTTCAAATAATAGCACCTGGTACCTCTAGTATTTTCTTCTTATCGTTCCATAAGGTAGGTGAGCTCTATTCTCTCTGTTCAGATAAACAAAATATAGTTCGCTGAAGACAACACAGTATATTGGGATAACAACTCAGTGTCCCTGACAAGTAAAGAACTGGAGTGATATAATAAGCTTATTTTTGAGAAAATATTTTGTTCCTTGCATTTTTAATGCAATTCACTATCATTAGCTAGCCAATTTAGTAAAAGCAAACCATCCAGTATGCTCTGACCTCCATTTAACAGATAATGTGATTGGGTCTAAAGTCAGGCCACACAGAAGCCACTGGCAGGAGGCTGGCACTTTAGACTGCCTTCATTTTATTAGGATGTGTAAAGCTGTTTAGTGACTATTTTAAGCAAAAAACAAACCTAAATCAAACAAAAAACCACATTAGCAAGATTATCACAAGTTTAGTAGAATGACTTTATCAAAAATGAAAAAAAAAAAAGAATTGGAGCCAATAAAAATTAGAAACCTATGTCCTTGAATTTTGTGTATGGTAAATGAATGTTTACTTAAATATTATCTTCTGGTGATCCGGCAATATTATTAAGATAGGCAGCCATATGGACACTATACACAAAAGCCTCCGAGCATGTATAGTATAATGATTTTGAGGTAATCTAGACCTATGATTTAATTAATATATAGAGCTCCCAGGGAAGAAACTCTCTGTACCAATGCAGATCAACAATTGTTCTGTAATTTGTAGTCTTAAAACAGGTGTTCTTAACCTTTTTTTTGTGTCATGGATCCCTTTGGCAGTTTGAGGAAGCTGCAGAATATTGTCTTGAAATAAATATATAAAATATTTGAGTTTACAAAGGAAACAACACATACTAAAATTAATTTAAAAAAATTTTGTGGACCCCAGGTTAAGAACTCTTATCTTAGAGAGGTGCTTGGGGGCACAGAGAGGTCGTGACTTGAGCCAGATAAGGCAGAAGCAGACTTGAACCCAAGTCATCCTGATTCAAAGGTTAGCCTATACATATAATGATGCTAATTTTAAATATAAATTTTAAAGCAAAATGATTCTAAAAGCCTCTACCCAAAGGATATATAGTTGGCACAAGTCATATTTAAGAATTCTAGAAACTGCTGAAGTTCAACAATTCCTTGGTGCTTTGGTTGCTCTAGCAGTTTGGGCAGTTTGGAATAGCCACATTATAGATGGTAGACTTGTAACTAGGGCAGAGTGACCAGGGCTTTGTTCCCAGGGAGCTCAAATTTAGCAGATGCTGAAAGTACTATTCCAGGACATGCTTCTTTCTTTTTCCACACAGCCTGGAGATAGCCGCAGTCTAGGCAGGCCACTTTCGCTGACCCTACTGTAACTCCCACTAGGGTAGGCCCATTAGAGCTGTCCTTCAGCAGAATAGCAACCTCCTGGTATCTTTGGATGTGCCTACCCCCCTTGTTAGTAACACCCCAGGTGAGCTTTCCTTCCAGTCTCCTCCCATTCCTTTCCCTAGGTGTCAAAATTCCTAGTTACAGCCATGATATAATATAGGATCCATCCTGTCATAAGGGTCTCTGACACATAGCACACATTGGGGGAATTTTTCACTTCCATGGCCCTCATATGATTCTGAGAAAACATGGGAAAATCACTACCTTCCATTTCTCAGCTTGACTCTAGGTTTCCTTGCAAGTTGGTATTTCACAATATTGAAGAGAAAGCAAAACTTGACGGAAAGAATGAGGAAAACAAGAAAAAATTCTTGGAAATAAAGCATAACTCCCAAACCGAACAGAAGTCTTCCAATGAATACATTCCCAAATGTCTACGGCAATCTCAGTTACTTGCTGATTCTTATAGGCAAGTCCCTCTTTCAGGGAGCTCCTTGCAGAAGGTTTTGGATGTGAGTCCCAGCCATGGTAGACTGCCAGCTCAGCTCTGCAGGCAGAGAGCCCTTTGGGGGTGGAGTTTTCTCTGTAGTTCTTGAATGCTTCCAGCAGGTGTCTCCAGGTGTCTCTTTGTCCTGACTGCCTTCAGTATTCGATTGCTCCCAGGTGTGCCTGGCTTTCCATTGCCAAGCCGTGTTGTTATCTGTTGGTTAGTCAAGTCCCCAAATATTTACCGAGGTAACAACATTCTCTTTCCCTGGGCACTGTCTTCTCTGCCAGTAGACACATTTCTCCTTGCAGTCTATTGTAGAAAGCCATTGATCACCCAAGAGGTTTTAGAGACTCCGGAAGCCAGGTCCCTCAATCTGTAGATGAGGGATGTGAGACCCAGAGAGGTCTCTGCAGCTGGGGTGACTACAGGAAGTCCCTTTCTGCCAGGATTGTTGCTCCTCCTTCCACCTCCCTTTGACTTTGCTCTGGCAGTCTGACAACATTATTAAATCTATTCCACCACCAACCAAACTCAGTGTAAGGGCGAGCTCAAAGTCTCTTTGAGCTTTGGCTATACACATGTATATACATTTATAATATATTCACATATACATGCATACATATGTACATACATATGTCTGTATATGCAACACACACATATACACACACACACATACATTGGCAAGTATCTGTGCCCTTTTGGCTGCTCATTCATATACATGTGAGGATGGAAGCTGTTTGGTAAGTTATTAAGGGAAAAATTCTCAGGAACATAGAACTGTAAGAGACATTCAAGGCCGTCTTGTCCAATAGACTCTTTTTACACAAGAGAAAACTGAGCCTAGAGGGGTTATATGATTTGCCCAGAGATAAATAGGTTGTAATTGGTAGAACTGGGATCTGAGCCCAGGTCTTCTGGTTTTAAATCCAATACATTTTTCTACTATATCGTGCTGCTTTATGTGATAATGAACAGGAGTAATTTAAGCTTCAGAGACAAAAATGAAAAGATACAGGGAATGTTTCCCATGAGTTAGGGTGAGGTCTTTGATGGAGAGACTTAAGCCAACACCAGTACTCTGAAGGAAATAACATTTTCTCCTTACTTTGCCACGAGCAAGGGAAGAAGAAAACAGTTTTTAATGTTTTGTTTTTTGTACTTTTTCTTTTTTTGGTCCTGTGGTTAAGGGTAAGTGCTTCCTTTAAAGCAGCTTTTTAAAAAAAAATGAATCTTATGGCTTTTGAGCTAGAAGAGCTCTGCTGAGCTGATTCTTCTCTTGAAGAAGAGTGAACCAAGGGCATCAGCTGAGGCATGAAGCTGGAAGAGAGCTACTCCACAGCTGTGTGCCCTGGGGGACCTGGCAGACTCTGGCAGGAGACAGACATCTAAAAGGGAACCCTCTTGTGGAGCCATTTCTGCCAAAGACAACATGTCCAGCAGATAGCAGATCAGCAGCTGGTGGAACAACAACCAGCCAACTTGATGAGGCTGTTCAAGAACACATGTCCAGCAGAGCCGAGTCCCACAGAGGCTTAGGGGGAGCAGTGTGACAACCTCACTTACTACAAAGTGTTAGAGGCATACATCACCTTTTCAGGTACTCTGTGAGTACCTATTCCATGATTCCCCTCCATAGCTCCACCCTGGCCACATGCTCCCAATGTGTGTGCCTCTCTGAGTGGGTCCACTCTTCCCATTGAAGACCCATATTCTTGTTGGAGAGTAAGTCTCAGGTTTATGGGAGGAAAGGTTTTATTGCTGCCTTTCTTCTCATGCCATTTGATTGAATGCTTTGTGCTTTGAACTAAATGTGTCCTTTGGCTGACTATTAAAGTTAAATACATGACTACCAGGCTCGTGAGCTATGGTTTTGAATAGATGTGGACTCACTGAGTATCTTGAACCTGGGATAGAAATTCTTTGGGGAAGACTCTGCCCGCAAGTGTGAGGTGGTGGTGGGGCTACGCCCATCACTGACTCCAGCCAACTTGCCGAGAACACTTGATTCACCTCGTCTCCCCCTCCCAAATCATCTCTGCTTTAAACAGGATTTGACAGTAGAATCTGTGGGAGAGAAGTGAAGTATTTGATGGTAATAGTAAGATAGGTTTGGTCACAGACTCAATAAGGGGGAAAATTTTGAGGATGGAAGTGCTCCTACCAAAATGCGGAGGTAAAAGGGGAAGACCTGGACTGTGTGCTGCATTTGTGGAAGATGTGACTCCCATTTGGTCGAGAAAATGCTGGTGCATTGCTACAGATGTGTGTCAGGGCAGAGTTAGTGCCAGAGCTTTTCAGAAGAAAAAGATTCTTAGGATACACTTTGGTAGAGAGAGATTTTGAAAGCTATAAACATGTAAGAGAAGCTGGCAATTCAATATTTCCCTGATTTTCAGCTAGCCTCCCTAGAGACTTTGGAGAATTTCCCCTTGAGTGAGATCAAAGGCTCTCCTGATCGAGCTAAGATCTGATCTTGCTCCCATTTAAAGAGCTCGTTCACTCTTGTGTATTATCTGGTTTGTTCTAATCTGTACAAAAATTTGTACATTCTCTCCAAATTCTATTTGCTGCTTCCTTGAATAAGTGATGCTTGCTGTTTGCTATTTGTGATGATTTTTTCTGTTAACAAGTGTTCACAGGGAAAGGGCCAAGCCAGAGGGTCTAAGTTTGGGGCTTAAAAGCAACCAGGACAATAGCTTTCTTTTGAACCCCTTAAATTGTACTCCTAGATCAGCAATATTTGAGGAGTCAGATAGGTATAATTCTAATCTTATATCCCTCTTAGAGGCAGCTGAAGGAAGGAAAGAGCAACTGCCCAGCTGAGGCCCATCTCTTGTTCCCCTCAGGGAAGAAATTACAGTCTCCCTTGTAGAGGAATGGACCAGATTCCAGAGATATTTATCTATGCATCTCACAAACCATGTCTGTATTTCAATAACTCACACCGGTATACATATCTTATGTGGGGAACTATGTATTTAACACTAGGAAAAGGAAAAATTGTATCTCACTTTAGCTGCTTAGGGTTTTTCATTTCTATATCCATTAATCCCAAAACACTTTTGCCTGATAAAACACTATGTTCATTTTTATTCTCCTTACTCTCTGTCCCTAACTAATATGGTCCTATCTCTACTTTAGTCCCTGACAAATGCCACTTCCTCCATGGTTCTTCCTGCCTTTGAAAATGGAGCCACATCCAACGTCTAGGAGAATTCTTGATTTTATTGAAATAGATTTAGGTTAGAGGAAATGTGTGTCCGGCATTCTAGGTTGGAAATGTGAATTCATTTTCCCCTTCAAAATATTGTTACAAGTGCTGGGCAAATTCTACAGTACTATTAGTAGCTTAATTCAGCTACATTACAGATTAAATGGCATTTTGTGGGCTGACCTAATAATCTACTAATAAGTAGATCCAATAGGAAACATTGTTTTCATGGGAAATATGTTCCAAATATTTAACATGGAAAGAGATTTTTTTTGTAGTTTAAACCATTGGCAAATTAGGAACTGTTTCTACTGATGCTGAAGGACAGGACTAAGATCTTATTAGCTAAGCATATTTTATTGATTATGGTTGTTTTTGCTAGGGGAAGGAGGAACTCAGTTTGACTAAGTTTTATATGTGCAACAATGGGATATGTTAAACAAACTCTTTTCAAAACTGTATTGGCATTTTTATTTTCAAAAAAGTTAAAAAACTAATAGAAAAAATGCAGAAAAAGAAAGCTAAATTCCAGGTTTAGGCAAGCCAGAGTCGAAATTTCTCTGATTGAAACTCTTTTCAAGGATTTTGAAGTAGTTAGGTAATACAGTTTTGGAATCAGGCGGACCTGAGTTCAAATTCTGCCTTATGTGACTCTAGGGAGATCGTTTAACCTCTCTTAGCTTCATTTGTAAAATGGAGACAATATTAGCACCTACCTCACAGGGTTGATGTGAGGATTAAATGAAACAACATATGTAATGAACTTTGCAAATATCAAAGCACTACCTAAACATTATTATTATTTTTTCAAATATATTTCATTTTTCCTAAAAATAACTATTATTATTATTATTACTATAATTTTATTGGTGTGGGAATACTCTCTTTTAATGCAGATCTCAGGTGTCTATAATTTATGGTTGTAGACCAGATCAGCATCCCCTGTTCAATGGAGATTCCCTATCACTTTCTCAATCAAATATCAAGTTTTCTCTTTGGCATCATGACCTCCATAACCTGGCCTCTTCTTATCTTCCTCCTCCTCTTCCTCCTCTTCCTTTTCCCCCTCCTCCTCCTCTTCCTTTTCCTCCTCCTTGTCCTCCTCCTTTTCTCCTGTTTCTCCTCCTTCATGTAGTCTAAATATATCTTGCATGTTCTTAGTTTTTTATATGTTGTCCCCCCATTAGAATGTGACTACTTAAGGAGATGGACTTCATAATTACCTGGAGAGGCTTATACAAATTGATGCTAAGTGAGAAGAGCAGAACCAGGAAAAATTTGTGTACAATCACAGACACATCGTATGTGTGATGACCAACCTTGATAAACTGGATTCTTCTCAGCAACGCACAGCTACAAGACAACTCTACAAGTCTCAGGATGGAAGGAGATATCTACATTCAGAGAAAGATCTAGAAAGACTAGAGTTTAAATGGAGACTGAAGCAATACAAGCTATCATTCTTTTTCATGTTTGGTTTTGTTTCTTTTTTCCCGGTGTTCACTCATTACTTACGACCCTTCTATACAACCAGACTATTGTACAATGTGAAAGTATTTGCAAATCCTATACGTGATTGCATGCCACCATGGGGGGGGGATGGGAGGGGAGAAAATCTGAAACTCAAGTGATTGTGGAACTGAATCTTGTAAACTAAAAGTAAATAAACAAGTCAATGAAAAAAAAAAGAATGTGACTCCTTTAGGAAAAATATTGCTTTTTTTTTTTTGCCTTTCTTTGTATCCCTTGCCCTTATTACAGTACTTTACATATAGTCTTAATAAATACTTCTTAACTTCCTAATTAGAGAGTTGCCAAAGTCTTATAGAAATTGGCATACCACTTTCGCATACTTATTATTAGGGGTAGATATAAATTTTGTAAAATTGTGTAAGCTGCTTGAGATCTGCCCAGATGACCTCCAGTCACTTGCAATATGACTTACCCAAACCTAGAAATCATATTTTTTCTTTATTTTGGTCTTTTAAAAATATTTTATATTTCCTAATTGCATGTAAAAACAATTTTTGACATGCATTTTAAAAAATTTTGAGTTCCAAATTCTCTTCCTTCCTTCCTCCTTTCACCCCTCCTTGAGATGGTAAACAATTTGATATAGGTTATACATGTTGTCACGTAAAATTATTTCTGTTTTAGTCATGTTGTGAAAAAAACACAGACCGAAAAAAAAAACCCCATGAACAAATAAAGTAACAATTGGTATGCTTTGATCTTCATTCAGACTCCTTTGGTTCTTTGTCTGGAGGTGAATAGCATTTTTCATCGTGAGTCCTTTGGGATTGTCTTAGATCATTGTATTGCTGAGAATAACTAAGTCATTCACTGTTGATCACTGTACAATATTGCTGTTACTGTGCATAATTTTCTCTTGCTTCTGTTCACTTCACTTTGCATCAGTTCATATAAGTCTTTCTTTCCAGGTTTTCCAGAAAGTATCCTGCTTATAACTTCTTATAGCACAACAATATTCCATTATAATTATATTCCACTACTTGTTTAGCCATTCCCCTATTGATGGGCATTCCCTCAATTTCTAATTCTTTGCTACTACAAAAAGGACTGCTATAAATATTTTTGAACAAATATGTCCTTTGGGGAAACCATTCTGAAAAACATTTTAAAGGAAGATTTTTATTATGGAAAATAGACATTTACGAAGAACCTTTGTCTTTATTATAAGTGTTAGTATTTGAAAATATTAACCAAGCCTGGACACCTAAAAGTGTGAAATTAAATTATATAAAATACAAATACATTGTCATTTAGCGATAAGCACTGACTTTAATAAAAACAGAAAAGAACCAGCAATAATTACAAATGACAAGTATTTCAAAGGATTCAAACTAATTAATGATTTCGTAAGTTTTCTTCTCTGTAGCAAAATCTTGCTCAGATTTGTAAGTTCTATAAAGCCAGGATCTGCTCTTCACAGAATGGCTACTTTAAAAATGCCTATTGAATTTGTTAATATTTAACATATACCCTCTCATTGTGAATATCTCAAGCTGACTTAAATAAAATTCGAATTCTCAAAGTATGTTGTATATTTTACCTGTCAGCCAATGTATCTGTATCTGGGTTACTTATATTTTGAATTTTTTAGGTTTTTAAAAATTTGATGCACAAGAGTGAACTTATATTTGCTTTATAAAATTAGTCACTATTACAAAATGACAAAGAAAACAATGTGACAAGATATCCCTTTAGTTGAGATAATTTCTTTTTATTATTTCAAGGTGGAATTTTTAAAACACAGCTGACAATTTAACCACCAGATTTTAGAGTTCTGAAGGAAGCTTAGATAATGTCTAGTCCAATCCTCTCATTAAAAAAAAAATTATATATATATATATATATATATATATATATATATATATATATATATTTTGCATTTTGCAGGGGGGAGGGCAGGGCAATTGGGGTTAAGTGACTTGCCCAAGGTCACACGGCTAGTTTTGTGTTAAGTGTCTGAGGTCAAATTTGAACTCAGGTCCTCCTGACTCCAGAGCCAGTGCTCTATTCACTGCTCCACCTAGCGGCCCCAAAATATATTTTTTTCAATGAACAAAAATCTGTTTTCTTTCCTTCCTACCTTCCCTCACCCTCACTAAAAAACAAACACAAACACCTTTGTAACAAACATGCGTGACCTCACATTGGTCCTTTCCAACAACATATGTCTCACTCTACACTTTGATTCTTCCAACCCTCTGTCAGCAGGTGGGTAGCATGCTTCATTATCAGCCCTCTGGAACAGTGGCCATTCTTTATGTTGATAAGAATTACTATTTTTCAATGTTCTTTGTCTTTTCAAAGTTGTTGTTACTGTATAAATTGTTCTCTGGCTTTTGCTCACTTCATTCTGTGCTAGTTCATTTAAATCTTTCCGAAGTTTTCTGAAACTGTCCTTCTTGCTATTTCTTATATCACAATAATATTCCATCACATTCGTAGCCATAATTTATTCAGTTGTTCTCCAATTGAAGGGCCCTCCATTGGTCTCCAGTTTTTTTGCCATCACAAAAAAGAGATTTTCTGTTTCTCTATCTACATCTCTTTCTCCCTCTCTCTGCATTCATACATATATGTATAAATGTGTTCACACAATAATATATGTATATGTATATATACATATATGGATATGTATGTACATAATACACATATGTGTATACAGCTCAGCTGAAAATACATACTATTATATGGGCAACTAGGTGGTGCAGTAGATAGAGTACTGGGCCTAGAGTCAAGGAGACTCATCTTTGCAAGTTCAAATCCAGCCTCAGATACTTACTAGCTGCGTGACCCTAGGCGAGTCACTTAACCCTGTTTGCCTCAGTTTCCTCACATGAGAAGGCAATGGCAAACTACTAGTATCTTTGCAAAGAAAACACCAAATGAGGTCACAAAGAGTCAGACATAACTAAAATGGCTAAACAACAAAAGTGCATTTGTGTATACGTGTATGTGTGTCTCTATCATGTATATGTATATTCGTACATCTAGGTCTTTTCCCTCTTTCTTCGATCTCTTTGGGGTATAGGCATAGTAGTGGTATGAAAGTCAAACAGGATGCGCAGTTTAACAGCTTTTGGGCCAGAGTTCCAAACTGCTTCTCAAAACAGGTGGACTAATTTATAGCTCCACCAACAATGCCTGAATGTGTTTTCCCCGCTCTCCATATCCTCTCCAACATTTGTCATTTCCCTCTTTTGCCAACTTTGCCAATCTGATGGATATGAGGCAGAATCTCAGAGTTGTCTCAATTTGCATTTCTCTGATTATTCACAATTTGGAACATCTTTTCTTATGTCTATTGATAACTTAGATTTCTTCCTGAGACAACTACCTATTCAAATATACTTTGACCATCTATCAGTTGCAACCATCTCATTTTGCAGATGAAGCAACCAGGGTACCAGAGATGTAAAGTGATATGCCTAAATCTTGATAGCTAGTAAAGAAGCTAGGATTTGAGCCCAGGTCCTTTGACTCCATGTACAGTGCTCTTGAGGGGAATACTTCAATGACAGAGGGAGACTCCTATTTTATACTAACACGATGAGGTTCATTTATCAGCAAACAAAACTTAATTGCCTTGGCACTTGTTTTCTGGTCCGTACCCTTTGAAACCAAAGAGAATGTGACAGGGGGAAGAAAATGTGAGACGAAAGAACAGGGTAGACAACTTCTGCTGACTTCAGCACAGCCTAATAGACCTAAGAGATTAGAACCATGAGTCCTACTTGTGATTCTGTGGCAGACTTGAAATATGACTTTGAACAAATTCTTTAACCTTTCATTAAAAAACAAACAGCACCACGGTGAACACCAATAGAAAATTTCCAAAGGAAGATGGCAGGAAGGTTTGCCTTCCTATTCATAGGGTTGTTATGTGTATTAATTAATTAATTGCTACATAGCATTGCTGGACATTATTATTATTATCAACATATGTCATGTGATTAAAACCTCAACCTTTTGAAAAGTTAGGGGACCATGTTTCAGATGTCTCGTGCTTGCTTTCTCCTAGTCCAGTCTCTGCCACAAGGGCCCGAAGGTTGTGCCAAGAGCGCATTCTGCAACGAACGTTTACACGCTTGATGTAGTACATGGCAGTTGCTAAGGCAGAAAGCCAAAGGTAATGAGCACTGTGAGAATTATGTACGAATCTTCTTTGCAGTACTTTCTGACTGTAATTGAACTATCCCCTACTGATCCTTCAGGTGCTAGGAGTGTGATTTTCTCCAGGCTTTCAGGGAATATCCCCCAAGAACCAGACACTTTCTTGGTGGTGTAAGTAAAAGCAAATATGTGGCTCATGAGTATTTTTTAATGTTTCAACAAAAAAGAAAATCCCTCGTCAAGTGATTTTTTTCAGGTTAGTGAAACTCATCTCCGTACCTGTGTGCTGTCAAAGTAAAACAGACCTATTACGTATATTACCACATGTAGCAGAGAAATGGATGCATTATTTTTACAACTTAAAAATTAGAGAAATTGATTTTAGTATCTTTCTTATCTTTTCTTTTCACCGGAAGAAGAGAAAGGGTTCGTAAATTTTGTGCCATTTTGAAGAAAAAGGAAAGTGGTAACAAAGTAACCCAAGAGAGGTAACATGATGTGGATAGAGAAAAGGCCAGCTTCTTTCTGTCCTAGGAGTCAGGACTACTTGGGTTAATTGAAATCCTGCCTTTGACATATATTGACTCCGTATCCATGGGCAAGGACCCAGTAGGTGGTGCAATGGATAGAGTGCTGGGCCTGTAGTCAGGGAGACTCATCTTCTGAGTTCAAGTCTGGCCTCAGACACTAGCTGTGTGACCCTGGGCAAGTCACTTAACCCTGTTTGCCTCAGTTCCTCATCTCAAAATGAGCAGGAGAAAAACAGCAAATCGCTCCAGTATCTTTGCCGAGAAAGCTCTGAATGGGATCCCAGAGTCGCAAATGACTGAGCAACAACAACCACCATGGGCAGGCCATTTAACTTCTCAGTGATCCCAGGCAACTTTCTATGACTATAAATTGCAAATGAGTTGTCATTTCTCGGTATATGATCTGCCTCAATGGAGAGGTTTTCTACTTTGGGGGATTTGCATTGGAAGTGCATTAGTGGAGAGAGTTTCCACACTAGGAGTTTCTCACATGAATGGAATCACAAGACTGAGGGAAGATTGTCCTCATCAATATTACCTTTAAAAATAAGCCATTTTTCACATTAGTAGTTGAAGAAGATATTTTCCCTAGTGGAACAAGTACAAGACAGTATGTAGTTCACAAGTACATCTTCAGCATATTTGTTAACCTAGTAAACTTCATTTGACCAGCATAAAGGATAATGTGTACGTCTGCTTGTCTCAGTCATCACATAATTACTCAGCTGTCCTTGTGACACAAACTGGTAGTGCTTCTTCCAATTATTATTAGACTGTCATCCATAGTTCTGTGAAGCTATCCCTTTAATATTTGTAGTGTCGGTGCAGAAGCCAAGGGCAGGAGACTGAAATACCTCTTCATCCCTGAGATAATTTTCTGGATTGGTGCTGAAAGATGTGAGTGAGATAGCGAAAGGAGGTCACTATGGGAACTCTTTGGACTCAGACATTTAGCTAGCTAGCCCAGCTAGTTGTCTGCTCCTCCCCCACTCCAATAACTCTAAAATTGTCTTTCTCTTTTTAAGCAGACATCTTGTTAGTATTTCCATTTGGGTGCAAGGTTCCTTAAACAATGTTACATATATTGAATTTCTCTCTTTATCTTTTTTCTCTTTCTCTCCATGCTTTCCCTTTAAAAAGCTCTTTTCAGCCAAATCTGGTGACATATTTCTGTAATCCCTTACTACTAGGAAAGATGGGGGTCAGTGGATCACTTGAGCTTAAAAGTTCTGAGCTTAAAGAAGGTCTAAAACCAGTTGTGTATCTTTACTGTTTGGTACCAATATGGCGAGCCCTCAAGTTGTTCAGAGCCACTGACCAAGGTCAGAAATGGAGCAGGTCAAAGTGTCCATGTTGATCAATATTGAGATCAGATTCATGAGTGGCCACTGCATTTCAGACCTTGTCTCATTTAAAAAAGAAAACAAAACGATTTTAATCTTGAATGCCTTCTTTTCCTGGGCCAAATACAGGCTCCCCTTTCCTCCTTTTCCATAATAGTCAGGAGTTCATTTCTCAGCCTCTTCTCTTCATCCCAATCACTCCTATTAAAAATGGGATTGATTAAAAAGAAAAACCTAAAAGGAATCAGTTCGACAAATCAAGATGTTTCCCTCATTTAAGATATATTCTTGCTCAAATGTTACCTCTAGTTACATACCATTTTCAGAAGAATAGCATAGTAGACAGAGCACTGGGCCTGGAGTCAGGAAAACCTGAGTACAAATTTGGCCTCAGATGCTTAGCAGCTGTGAGACCCTGGGCAAGTCATTACACTATGTCTGCTTCACTTTCCTTACTTATGAAAAATGAAGATAATAATAGCACTTACCTTCCAGGTTTTCTGTGAGGAGCAAATGAGATAATAATTGTAAAGTGTTTATAAAGCCTGGTGCCTGGCACATAGTGAATGCTCTAGCTATTATTAATTCCCATTATTATTCAAAAGCATTGTATAAATTCTCAGATATAGTCATTCAGTATAAATGTCTACTTCCAGAGTCAATTCCCCAAATTAACATCCTCCTTTTATAGAATGAGACTTAATTTTCATTACGCAGGAGGGGAAAAAGCAGACAATCTTTTATCATCAGTTTCAGATCTGATGAAAGAAAAGTTAAGCTACGCGCTTCTGCATTGATAAGTGAATTGACGGAATGGTTTAATCTGCCTTTTTGCCTTTAGTTATGATTCATCACATTGGAGAAATTTAAGAGGACAACTGCTTTCTGATTAAATGGCCTTTTGTGTCAGTCGGTTCCACCTGAATCTCTGCTTCATGGTCCAGGGGGTAGCTGCATGAGTGCAGAGAAGAGAAAACCCTTTCTTTGACCCACTCCTGAATTCTCCCTAGAAAGCACCATCAGGGCAGCTTTCCTGTGTGACTTTAAAAGTGGATCAGGAAAGTGGCCACCAGGGAAGTGTAACAGCGGCATGTGTGACCAGGAGCATACCCAGTTACATGGGCTGCCAACTCTGCGTTGTCCCCATCCATGCTTAGGTTCCATCTGGGGCTACATGGCTAGATTTGCACTCAGGCATGGAAGAAGGCAACACATCCTCCCACCCTGCTGTGTAAACCTTCTGAGGGTGGCCTTCTTACTGTCTGTGACAGCCTGTTCTGGTATGAATAACAATAAATATTTCTTAGTCAAGTTATTAATAATGCTCTTATAAAAAAAATTTAGTGAATAGTAAAAAACAATCAAAATATAAATATTTTATTCTTTAGTACTTTATGTATTGGTACAAAAAGACGAATAGGTCATAAATTTAGAAATGGAAGAGACCTCAGGTTATCTAATCTACCCCCCTCATTCTACATAAAACAAGTAGCTCAGGAGTCCCCAACTGTTCAGTTCATATGGACCCAGTCCAATTCTGGTGGTAGCCCTAAAAATCAGTATCTCTTTTGGTTCATTATCTCCCCTATCCAAAAGTCCAAATATGGCTTTTGTGTAGGCTTTCATAGATGTGGTTAGCACCTATGTGGCACAGTGGTAAAGTTCCAGACTCGCAATCAGGAAGACTCACCATCTTGAGTTCAAATTGGGCTTCAGGAACTTACTAGCCTCATGACCTTGGGCAAGTCACTTAACCCTCTTTACCTCAGCTTCCTCAACTGTAAAATGAGCTGGAGAAGGAAAGGGCAAACCACTCCAGCATTTTTGCCAAGAAACCCTAAATGGAGTCATGAAGAGTCTGACACAACTGAGAAGAACAACAAAAGAGTCCCTAGCTTGTATATAAACACTTAAGGTAAAAATATGTATCAGGTAGAGTATAACTTTTATTTCACTTCACAGAAAACACAAGAGATTAAAAGAATTCATAGGTGCCCACGAACAGAGACAGAAAACATGTAAGGAACCTGCAATATCAACAGCTGATGTAATTCTCCTCTCCCTCTCTCTGGGGAGTCCCAATTCTCCCTCTCTCCCCCTCAGGCTCCTAGAATTGTTTTGATTCAATATCTAACTGTAATTTGGATTCCACTTGGAAGAGATATGCTTTCAGGGCAGTACCACGACATTTTATTGACTACCCAGCTTTCCCATAAGGTATAACAGGCTCATTGTGCACCCTTGGTTTGCACTCCTACAAAAGGCAACCATTTTTTAGCTACTATACTTCCTGTGAAATTAAAAATTGTCCCCAAAACTCAAAGAGTGAGGTGTGGGAGGAACCAAGTACAGACAAGTCCCCCTGTGTCATGGCTTTACTCATCCTCTCGCTATGGCTCCAAGAAACCGTAGCATCTGCAGTGGCCATACCCCACAGCCTCAGCAGATGGGCTAAACTAGGTTGAGGGTAACCAACAGGCCTTGAACCTGTTGGTGAATTAAGGGACGTCTACACCAAGCATGTGAAGGTTTCCCTGGCAGAATAGGTGGATGAGAACAATTTGCTCCAATGGCCATGAAGACAGATGAAGAAGGTGCTGTGGAGTGGTTACAGCTTGGTCAGACATCAAAGATGCCAAGGTCTTCCCGTGCATCCCAGGCCGTCATCAGTCATGCTGACTTTTGTCCTGTTGCAGGACTTCGATGACTCTGGAAGAGGGAGTGAGACTGACAACTTTGTGCGACTGCCTCACTTACCTCCAATTCACTCGAGAGTCAAGACATCACCGGCCCTCTCCAAAAACGAAAGATAAATGATAACGACAACAACAAACGGCTGTGGGAAGTCCCATGGGGATCCTTCTCTGAGAGTTAGGATGTTCAGGAACTCCCCTTCTTTTTCTAGCAGGCCAGGATTTCAAATACTAACATGAACTAGGAAATTTTTCTGGATCAAAGGCCCTGGCATCGTACTATTTAGTACCATTTACCTCTAAGTAGGAGGCAGGGATTCAGGAATGACATTATTCCTGAACACCCCCGTTAGGTTTCATGAGTGAGTTCATGGTAGTCTCAGCTGTGCGGCAGGAACTCATGATACTTTGCTTCTTTTCCTTGGACTGGCTAAGTCCACTCTCAGGAATCCTCACCTTAGGACATGTGGGCAAGTACTTGTAGCTCCTGTGTCTTTCTGCTCCAAGACAGCCATTAACAACAGTTCTTGGGGAGAGGGGCTGTTCACATGCCCATGTCCACCATTCACTCTGCTGCTCTCACAGAAATTAAAAGACAAGGTAAAAAATATCTCTCCCCCAACCCACAACTGAGAAAGTCTGTTGGTTCCCTTCTATGGGCTGGTCAAAGGGATGCCTACTCCCATCAAAGTCTATCCTCTACCCTCTACAGAGTTCCAGACAATCAAATCATCTTACAAGTATTTAGTCCCAGACGTTGAGACAATGAGGAGTTGTGTTTTGTCCTCCTAACAAGGCAGGTGCAAGTTGGTATACCCTTAATTTCTAGGAGTAGAAATAGGGGTGATTAAGATTCCAAACAAAGTTGCACCAGGTAAATTCATTAAGTTGATGAACTTCCTCATCAATATCCTCTTAGATATAGATAATGAAAGTAACATTCGGAGATGTTAAATGATTCGACCAAGAGCATACAGTTAATAAATATTAATGATCAAGTGAGGCAATGTTTGTAAGGCATTTAGCACATCTTCTGGCACACAGCAGGCATTTAATAAATGCTTATTTCCTTTCTTTCTCTTTGCTGTCAGAGTCAGGATTCAAACCCAAGTTCTCTGACTCTAAATCCAGGTCTCTTTCCGTTATCCCATGCCATATCAAAGCAGTATATATTGCCTCTTGATGTCAAGACTGGGTTCACCTATCGTGACTTTCATCATTCTACCCATCTTTGGAGATGAGAAATGATTTCATTTGCTTTAGGTCCATGTCCCATTTTAGAATGGAATCTTCTTGGAAAAAATTATGAGGTTATCAGACAAAAAAATAGTAAGAGAATGGCAGAATCAGAGATAAAATTCCAAATCCTGTTTTGTGTGTAGCTTCTGGCAACATCTTGTAGATCTGTCTTTAAAAATATTTTATTTATGTTCTTTTAAAAATACCAATTTGTTCTTCCCAACCCCAGCAGAACTCTCCCCACAACACATAAGTAAACATAACACTTTGTTTAAAAACATTTCTCATCAACTGTAGGTCATTGCACTTAGTCGAGAGCTAGAATTCAGCATCTCGTCCTCTGAAGTCTAAGTTGAATTGTATTATTTTTCCTTGAATTTTCATAAATGTTATTATCATAACTGCTCATACACATAGAGTATTCCAAATCTGCCTTTTTATAGTATATTACATAAAGCAAAATAGACTCTACACCTAAATATACATTTAGTAAGCTCTAAATGCATTTACATTTTCCAAAGCAATTCTTACATCCCCATTAAAAATTCTCCTGGAAATCACTTTAGGTCTTCTCAAGTCCATAAAATGCAAGATTTAATGTCATAATCAGCCTAAGGGATGTGATGAATTTCAGCTTGCTAAGTAGAAGACGAGGTGCTATAAATTCTAAGTCTCACTTTGTTAAGTGATTCATTGGGTAAACTTGTGTTTCTCACTGGTCCTAAGTCTATGTCGGCTTATTATTATGATCTTTTTGTTTTTTTGAGAGATCTGGAAGAACTCTTGGCACACGTTATACCTTGGAAATGAAAATAATGCATTTGATCTTAATATCACACTGAAATTTATAGTTGAGAATCACTTTAATAAATTCTACAGACATTATTATGCACTGATTACTATAGAAGTATGTAAAAAAAAAAAGAAAACCTCATAAATGCATGGTTCCAGGCCTCAAGGAGTTCAAAATCTAGTTAGAGAGATAAGACATTGACATATGAATAGTTAACTCCACAAGACTTACATAGGAAGAGAAAATATAATTTTAAAGAAGACATAGCTTGAAAAAGAACACAAGGTCAAGCATAAAGATATATGCTATGAGTTCACAGAAACAGGTTAGAGTGGCTAGGGAAGGGCAAATGGAGGAAGTATAACTTGAGTTGGAACTTGAAGAAGAGGTCCTAATCAATCTGAATTTTTAACAATTCAATACAATGGTTCTGTGATTTCGTCAGTATGAAAACTATTGCACTCCAGTGATATAGGTAGCAACCCATCTAAGCTTGTCCTTCCTGTAAGATTCTTTCCTGTATTCCCACAAATTTTCCGTGGCATCGTGACATGAAACTCACCAGCAAAGATATTTTCTCTAAATCTCTTGATATTGTGGGAAAACCAGAGGGGCACATAGATTATCCTTTATCCTTGCTATGTGACCAGCTCATCTTTTGTTCTGGGCAAACAGTTCTATGATAACATCCTTCATATGACTTCTCCATAATTTCTAATCTCTGATGTGTGGCAGTCTGCTTACACATACTGAGTCTCTCCATTGCTTTTTGGATGTTTCTTCAGTTCTTGAGAGACTATGATATTCCATGACTTAAACAACACAACATTACTTGAAGAATATTTTAGAAAAAAATGGTCCTTTGTTTCAGGGAGAAGTTTGGGGTCATTGGTAGCACTTCACCACTTCCCAAAGGCAATCCGACCTGCTGTCTTCCTCCTGTTCAATTCTGGATACAGTTCAACTTCCATTTGTAGTATCTGTCCAAGTTATATGCTCTGATAGATAAGCTTTGTTTTTAATATTACAGTATGTACAATGGCATGGCCTAGATAGCTCAGGATAGGAAGATAGAAACATAAGGTTAAAATGGATTTGGAGAGAAGATTGAATACATTGCCAAGCCTATTTTGGACTAAATCTCAGTCCCTTTGCCAAAGTTTATATTAATAAAAAACAAAAATAAGATAAAAAGAAAAGAAAAATTTTAATGGACAATATCTCATATGAGAAAACACACTTCGCCTCTTTCTTTGGCTTATGAGAGAGAATAGAAAAGAGACTTTTAAATGTTTCCCTTTTTTCATATTACTGCTAGCTAAAGTAAAATTCACATATAGCTTTCCCCCCTACATACTAAATCTCTAGATTCAAAACAAGACTCAGGTTTAAGATACAAAGGGAATTTTGAGATCATCTCACCTTGGTCCCATATTTTAGAGATGAGGCAACATGGCCATCACAGGACCTGTATGGTTAGAATGGATCCCTAAAGATCATCTAGTCCAGCTCCCTCATTTTACAGCTGGAGAGTACCTGGAGGACCTCACTATCCAAAGGGAATCAATCCCCTTTCAACCTAGACTACACTCTGGATTTCTACGGGAAAGTGGTGAATACATTGTTCTATGTCTCCCCTGATGTTTATTATCTGCAGGTCACTGAACAGGTTTATTTCTGTTGTTATATCTTCCAAAGAATCCTGAATGATCGTGATTTATAATTGGAGACAGCTTCCTATAAAAGGGCCGATAAGGTGGCATTTTGTTCTATGGAATCAACAAGCAAAATTGCATTTTATAGTCTCTACATCTTTAAGTTAATTGTGAGATAGTAAATGTAATCTACCGAGGAATACCACTTCTGAAGCCCTGCTTGTCTCCTACTAATACCTTTACCAATCATGTCATTGATTTGTATATAAATAACGATCACAAAGATTGAGTATAGTTGGAAGAATAGTTATTATATAGGTTGCTAGTTATTAATGTTTTCATGATTCCTTTTCTTGGTTTTAACAAGGTCTGAGTTTTTTTTTTCCATATCTTAGCTACTTACCCTCTTTCAGAAACTTTGTATATTGCTCTCTCCGTGTCCTTACAATTATATTACTTCCAGCGTGGATTTCCTCCATAGGTATTTGGTCAAAGTTGTCCACTTTCTCTGTCTTTGTTCTCATTAATGACACTTCTGTCTCCTCTATAAGTACCTAAGGAACTGTGATTAGTGTCCAAATATGGTGGTTCTACTATCATTGATGGAGAAACAGATTTGTTAAAATGGATTTTTTTCTTTTTTCTCTTACATGTTATCATAGATTTTTCTTCTCTCTGTACTCCTTCCTCTTTTATCCTTTAACACTTTTGGAATAATTTTGCTTAGTTGAATATTTTGCTTTTCTTTTAAAGTAGTTCTATCATTTAAACTAGTTTCTTTAAACTAGTTTTATTGTCCACTGTTTCTTTGTGCTTTGTAAGATGTTGCTACTTGTAATTGTCCATCATCTTTCTTCAAAAAGATTCCATAGATGAATTTACAATTCTAGCCTGGTGTTGCATTTGGCAGCCATCTCTGTCCATCTGTCAAGTAAGTCAGATGTTGGCTAAGTAAGATACTTTCTGGGCCCTATTGGGCTTCTTGTAGTAATTAATTTACATTGGTTTAACTTCTGAATGAAATTATTATAGTCAGTGTCAATGTAATTTCTGTTGTCCATTTCTCATTTCTTAATTTTTAATAACTTATTTAAGTAATTCAGAATTAAATGTTTTTAATCATATGCCTTATTTTTTTCTAATTCTTCTTGTTGTTTATTATACATTCTGATCTTGTCTCTGATAAGGTGATGGTATGATTGCTTAGACAGCTTACTCAAAGATAACTTCTATATCCATAATAAATCTTTTCTTTTTTTGATAAAATTTGGTCAATTTTATTCTTTGTGATGTTATTTGGTGCTTGCCATATCTAGTGTCTTCCAGTCTTCCCCTTCTTTGGGAAGGAAGTGGCCATGATATGGATTTCCATATTATCTACAGGTCTTTGGACTCTGTAATTTCTTCTCCCCATTGTCACCTTTTCCCACTTTTGCATCAAAGTCAGCAAGTATCACTGTATATTTTGACTTAATTTGTAGGGTCTTTTCAAGTTCTTAATGTAATTTTTCTACCCCTTTATCCACAGCAACTGATGTTGACACATAAACTACAGTTATTTTTATTTTATGCATATAATTAGCATTGCAATTTGTAATGAACAAACGTCCCATGGGCAAGTCATGGACTATCTTTGGTAAAAACAAACAAAGAAACAAAAATTTGTATCCACCAGCTTGACAAAGCTTTTCAGGGTACCTTTCACCCCTTGCTGATTCTAATTCTTTGAGCTCTAGAGTTCCTGTTCTTTTGGAATGTTACCTGTGAAAAGCTTTTATTTCTTAAACAGAAAGAGGCCCCTGACTTTTCCATTCAGGCTTCATTGAGGATACCTATTAATACCAATGTACAGTTGGGTTAGCTCTGGTTTTGCCCAATATGCATGCTTACAAACTGTCATCTATTTATGTGTTTATGTTTCTGATAAGTAATTTGCATATTGCAATAATACTTTTTATATACAGTAGTTACCTTTCTTCCAGGTGGCTGAAAGCACTCACTTTTATTTATCTGTGAATTACTTCTAGGATAAAACACAAATTCCTCGGCTTGGCATTTAAAGCCCTTTATGATATGGCTCCAGACTGCCTTTCAGGATTTATTTCCTTGTTACTCACCTTCACACACTCTTATGTTCCAGCCAGACTGGTGTACTTGCTGATCCCTGAACTTGGCATTTTAGCACTTGCTTCCATGCCTTTCTTTGCACAGCTGGCTGTCCCCCATCCCTGTACTTTGCTCCCTTTTCTCTCCTACCTCTTAGAATTCTTATCTTCCTTCAAGCTCAGTCCATGTTTCACCACCCATACGAGGCTCTTTTTCTTTCCTTACATTATCATATATGTATTTACTTCTATTCATGTTTTATCCCTCTAGTAGGATGTAAACTCCATGTCAGGGGCTATTTTTCATTTTGTCTTTGCATCTCCAGTGCCTTGAACATACTAGCCACTTAAGAAGTGGATTGTTGTAACTACTCGTAAGGTATATACTAGAAAGATTTTTCTTTTTTTCTTTTTATTTTTTTCTTTTTTAAATTTTATTATAGTTTGCATCATTCATTTCCACAAGATTTTGAGTTACATATTTTCTCCCCCTCTTTCCCCCACCCACCGCCCCAAAACAGCCATCCCAGTGTGTCCCCCCTCCCCCAGTCTATTC
>CM053588.1:238431869-238475492 GCA_028646515.1 Pseudochirops corinnae | reverse complement strand
AGCTTCTTATGCTTATTCTTACTCATGGTTCTTCAGACCATGAATTTTTTTACAATCTCTGTGGGGCTCTGCTTCCAGAAGGGAAAGCTCTGTCCCAAATCGCTGGGGTCCTCCCGGCTGCCGTAGACTTCCAGCTGACTGGATAATGAAGACTCCAAGACCGAGGCCCAAGACGATGATCCGGATCCAGGCCGCTCAACTCGAGAGCCCTGGCCTGAAAACAGTCGCTCAGTCCCCCTGCTTTTTGCAGGCCGAGGGCAGGAAGCTACAATGCGGAGGTGGGTGCAAAACCTCCGCCTTTTGCTTCTCTGCTCTGGAGACCTTTACACCGGACACTTATCTCCCTCTTTCACAATCCCCACCAGCACAGCTGGTGCTAATCCCCCCTCCTAGCAGCTGGTGCTAATCCGCTCACCTGAGAGCTTTTGAGAGCTTTCTCTGCACCTCCCGCCTGGCCGCCCCTGGGGCACAGCCCCGGCTTCAGGCCAGGCTGGTTTCAGTTCGCAGTGCTGATATGGTTCCTCCTAGCTGAGCTGACTTTAGTGGGAAGTATCTTTGTGTGCGTTTTGAAGTTCTAGGTTGGTCCAGAGTCCTATTCCATGGGTATTTTGGGGTGGCTATGTGAGAGCTGCGATATATTGCTGCTGCTATGCTGCCATCTTGGCTCCGCCCCCCTCGAAAGATTTTTCTATTTCCTACATTTGGTACTGGGGGTACTTAGTTATAAAATGCATTAAATTTTTATCTGTTTAATGTGAGTTTTACCTCCACAATGGGACTGTAAGTTTCTTGAGTTCAGGGACAATATCTTAGGCACCTTTTAAATCCACCATGATTACTCAGTGCTGCTATATATTGGGTAACCTTTTTTTTTTTTTTGGCAATTGAGGGTTAAGTGACATGGTGACTTGCCGCAGGTCACACAGCTACTAAGTGTCTGAGGTTGTATTTGAATTCAGGTCCTCTTGACTCCAGGACCAGTGCTCTTTCCATTGTGCCACCTAGTGTTGGGAAACTGCTAAAGCAACATCTAGTATAGACCTCAAGAACACCAAGTTCAATCCATCAGTTTTTAAATGAGACAGTTGAAGTGCAAACAAATCGTTTGTCTGAGGTCACAGAGCTGGACAGCAACAAAGCTAGGACTTGAACCCAGTTCTTTTTGATTCCTAGCCCAGGATTCTTTCCCATGCATCACTGTCCTTCTTGTTGGATAAATTCATTTGGGGAATGTGGGTATGACATCATCAAAGAAACATATGTTTGGTCAATTTACTCAATAAAGCATCAATTCAATGGGAAAATGTGATTTAACCCTGTTGTTTGATAGATATTCCTATATGATTCAGTCAAAACAGTTAGTTTTGAAGTGTGGATATAGGCTAGGCAATGTTGAGGTAGCTAGTTGGCACAGTGGATAGAATTCTGGGCCTGGAGTCAGGAAGAGCTGAATTCAAATCTAGCTTCAAACCCCTACTAGATGTGTGACCCTGGACAAGTCACTTAACCTCTATTGGTCTCAGTCGCAGATTAGATGAGGATTATAATAACAGGACCTATCTCTCAGGGTTGTTGTGAAGATCAAATGAGATGATATTTCTAGAAGAGTATGTTAGAAGAGTTTCTGGCATGTAGTAGGCTTTATGTAAATGCTTATTCCCTTTCTTTATATTCCAAAAGAAGTGTTTATTCCACTCCTTCATGGCAATGAGACCCTTCCTGCTTGAAATCCATAATCCCATGATCCCAGGATCCTCCAGTCAGTCACTTTACTTTAAAATTAAAAAAAAAACAACAACTTATTTTAAACATTTTAAAAAATACTGAGTTCCAAATCCTCTCTCTCCCACTTGCTCCTCCCTCCCTCACTGAGAAGGCGAGGATTATGCTATCAAATAAATATGAAACGCTTACAAATTTGCACGCTGTTCTCATGCAGGGGCCATGCTGACCTTCTCTGTATCGTTCCACTTTTAGTGTAGGTGCTGCCAAAGCGGGCATGCCAGGCAGTCACTTTAATATCTTCTTGCTCAGAGCTATTATCCTTGCCATTCACTTTGGCATTTAATCACATAATGTCATATGTTAGTCTAAACATTATGTAGTTTTCATCTTCTTAATGAGCTTATATACTCCCTGAAGTCATGGCCCATGCTTCATACGTTTCCCTTATGCTTCAGAGTCAGTCCGTCAGTCAATAAACATTTATTAAGTGCCTACTGTATGATAGTCACTTTGCAAAGCCCCAGGGATACAGAGAAAGTCAAAAGATGGTCTCTGCTCTTTAAGGAGCTCGCAGTCTAAGGGAGAGTCTATACACAAGCAGCTATGTACAGAGAAGCTACAGACTGGATGAACTGGAGATAAACCTCAGAGGGAAAGTCCTCAGAATATCCCCAGAGATCGGAAAAGGTTTCCTATGGCACCTAACACAGAACTGGGCATGTTGTGATGATTCGATTAATCCTCATTGTATTTAAGTTGAGACCTCAGTACCACAAAAGGGAAAGGACTTCAATGGTGTGAGTATTCCCTCCAGTTGTGGAGACTTCAGATCTTTCTGTATCTTGCTAGTCGGTCTTAAGGAGTTGCTATTGATAGAAAAAAATTAAACAAAATGAAGCATCATTTGGTGGCCAAACTTCCTGGTACCAAGCTTCTTCAAGAAAGCAAAGATCGGGGGTGGCCAGGTGGTGCAGTGAATAGAGCACTAGCCCTGGAGTCAGGAGGACCTGACTTCAAATCTGGCCTTAGACACTTAATACTTACTAGCCATATGACTGTGGCCAAGTCATTTAACCCCAGTTGCCCTGCCCTCCCCCTTCCAAAAAGAAAAAAAAAAGCAAAGATTGATTCTTGATTACAACCGTACATGTCTGACCTTGTGGAGTTAGCAAGGCACAGGTTTGAACTCTCTTCATCTTGGTAGAATCTGCCAGGTCCAAGAGGAGAATGGGCTCTATTACTTTTAGGAAATTGCCCATCACCCCAAAGCTGCTTCTGGCAACAAAGATGAATCATTTTTTCTTTAAGCAACACTATGCTTTTGGGGATGCTGTCTGATTTCCTGTCAAGGAGCACCCAAAGTACAAAGACTAGACTAATATCATGGTGACCATGAGCTGGCTGTGAACACATATTACGAATGAGAAGCAGTGTAAAAGATGGGGGGGGGGTCCATCAGAAAAATATGAGACTTGAGGGGAAAAAAAGATGATTCTATCATAAAGTAGGACAGAGGGATAACTGATGGGTGGTCTGCATGATCCATTGATAGCTAATAATAAAAGGTAAAACTTATATAGTGCCCATAGTCCAGGTACTATGCTAAGCATCACAGACATTACTCATTTATCTTCACAACAACCCTGAGAGGTAGGTGGTATTATTATCCCCATTTTACAGATGAGGAAACTGAGGCAAATGGAGGTTATGTGACCAGGGTTACCCAACTAATAAGTGTCTGAGACAAAATTTGAACTCAGGTCTTCCTGACTCCAGACCTGCACTCCATCCATTGTGCTACCTGTGGTGCCAAGAAATCTGGAGGAATCCGCAGCACTTTGGATACACTCCTGCAGTGAATTTATAGACAAACGAAGACAAGAGCGACACAGAAAGGGCAGACGGGGACAGGTTTTAATCTGTCTCATTGGAGGTGGTCCTCAAATGGATGAGGCCCTGGATCTATCAGAATATGAGAGGAACTGACAAACCTTGATTTTCACTAGCAAAACCTTGGAAAACCTGTTATTATTTTTCAGATATTATCTTAGGACTTTAGTGGACGCATGCTCCCCATATATAGTTAAGTGAAGAAAAATGACAGACAGAATGGGAAAGCATTGAGTTGTCCAGAAGGAAGATAGGTGCTCTTTAAATTCAATGTATCATCGAGCTCTTCTTGAAAGAGGAAATTTTCCCTGGTGCTTCTAGATCTGCTCAGAGTGGGGTTGCGCTTTATGATGTATATCATTATATTCTTTTGTGACTTAATAACTTTCTCAGACTCTTTGGTGTAGTGAGACGGAGTTCCACAAACTCTACAAGAAAATCACTATAACTGCTTTATCCTCATGCTTGTATATTTCATCTGATTTGTTTTACCTAAAACATGCTCGGTCTCATTACCAGGTGTACATGTAGCAATTCTTTGTTCTGATCGTCACCATAGGTATCTTATATTTATGTAGTCTTTCATGTCTTACCATCTCACTTATCTGGCTTCAATAGGGAGTGTGTCTATGTGAGTAAAGTGAGGCCCATCCCCTTTCCACTTTTAGTTTAGACTTTAAAGAAAATTATTTTCCTTTGTTTTGGATGGAAATCTCCCCGGAATGAAAATTCCTCCTCTGATGGTTCATTGTGTCATAGTGGCATCCGTAGGCTCTGAGAGGTGGTACTAGGGGACTGCAAAGTCTGACAGGGTCTATAAAGCTCGAAAGCCTTGGAGTATTGCCCTGTCAACAGATCATCTGCCGTATGAGGACTCGCCAACCTGTGGATGGAGGGATTCATCAGCACTAGAAGGAGATGCAAGTTTCTGGCCACGATGACCTGGGAAGCAGACAGAAATTCAAAATAAAATTGTCCACTTCTAAAATGGCTATGGAAGAGTGATAAAAAAAATAGAGGGGGCTAAGATTCACATTTAAATAGAGACTTTTAGGCTTACTTTAAGGTTTTCTACAAAAGAATCACGGTGGACATCAGTGATTATACCACAGAGGAATTCACGATGCGCTCAGTATCAAGGTATATTGAGACCTTCAGGGTTATTTGCCCCTACGCTAAATATTCTCAGACTCTTAGGCTTTTATTTTTTAGTCCTTGTGTCTGCTTTTAATAGCTTTCCTGCCCATTGTTTGTTATTAGGCTGACAGTCATCACTTATTGTTGCTAGAGGACCTGACTCTAGCTCAGGGGTGGGGAACCTGCATCTCAAGTCCACATGTGACCCTCTAGGTCCTCAAGTGCAGCCCTTTGAATCCAAACTTCACAGAACAAATCCCCTTAATAAAAGGATCTATTCTGTAAAACTTGGATTCAGTCAAAAGGCCACACCTGAGGACCTAGAAGGCCACATATGACCTCGAGGCAGCATGTCCCTCCACCTCCCACTCCCCCCCACCCCCCTCCCCGCTCTAGCTGTTCCACATCCTCTACTTACTTGGTGGTTCTAAACTGCTGTGAATTGGGAAACTATTTTAGGCCTTTTAGAAGTGTGTGTGTGTGTGTGTGTGTGTGTGTGTGTGTGTGTGTGTTTGTGTGTGTGTGTGTATGTGTAAATAAGACTGAAATCTTTGGTCTCAACTTGTGGGTAGGGTCCGAGTGAAATTAAAATGTATGAACTTTAATACCTGGATTCGGTACCATCTATTTTGGCTCCTCTGAGGCCTTTTTGGCTTAAATGTGGGTTCTGGCTGTGTTCCAGATGATCAAGGTTATTAGATAAGTAAGGTGTTAACAGAACTTTTAAAAGTATTTTACATCTCTCTTGATCATTTAAGAAGAAACAATTCTGAAAAAAAAATTTGACAAAATATTTATTACTTAGAGTGAGGGAATATTAAAGTAGCATTGATTTTGTTGCTATTGACTCTTTTGAATCAAAATTTGTAGAGAGGTAAAAAGCATTAAGTTATTTTGATCTCTTTTTTCCCTAGTAAAATACAATTGAATTTGTGGTTTTCTCATGAAAGGTCCTATAGAGGTCAAATTTTTACTCTGATTATTATGAGATATTAGCAATAACTGATAACCATATGCAGAAAAATCTGGTTGCAATGTATTGTGTGCAATAAAATTAATTTGTGTGTATGTCCACACAATTGTTTCCTATTTCTGGTATTTTTTTCATCTTTCATTTTAAAATGGAAGAATTACTTCTTCCATAATAGAATAAATGGGCATGTCTAAAATTTTCATTAGAATTTTAAAATAAAGATGAGTCTTTAGAAATGATTTCTTGTACTGAAAATATTTTATAAGCAAAGATTATCAGTTGAGTTAGGGTAAAATCTAGGGTATCTTTATAGTCCTACATAGGGCTAGCATTCTCACTGTCATGTCACTGTACTCCACTGTAACCTTGATAGATCACCCCTATAAATATCTCTTGGGGGTGAAAAGTAATTTAATCTGGGGATCTGTATATTACCTCCTCATGAACATCCTATCAATTGTGCCAGAGTGCTTTCATCATATGCACTGAGGTGAGACTATCAAACCTATTTCACTTAGGATTGTTAGTTAGACTGGAATCTTTGGTCTCAGCTCTGTCATTAAACTTTGCTAAGAGGTTGTTCACTTATGCATGGAGAAAAGCAGTGCTCGTGATTTGGTTGCAAAGACCCGTCTGCTTCAATGGCTCAAGGGAACTGGAGGTATTCATTCATTCTTGCCTTTAGATGGACCCAATAGAATTCAGTTTGTTTGAGGAGAAAGCAGGAATTCTTACGACCTACTGACTATTCCCTGTGCTCTAAGTTACATGCACATGGTCCACTTTGTAATTGCCCACATCACAGAAAATGTAAAGAAGGCCTGAGCTGTCATGGAGGTGGGGGCAGCTAGAGTTTTGCCCTAGGGTGCTGAAATGTATAAGGGTGTTGACTATACTTTCAATTCTTTAGGAATGTAGAAATGACTGGACTTAACACCTAGCAGTGATTATATAATTATAATAGGATGCTGCTAGAGAGTGTATTTTACCCTGCAGCTGCTGAACCCAGGATGGTCCACACTATTCCTCCCAGCAATGGCCTCTCAGTGTCCTGGTGTCATCATTGCTGTCTCTTCTCCCACATGAATTGAGTGCCGTTTGTATTCCTTACCCAGGCACATTTTATGCTGAATGTTTCAGAAACAAAATTGTAATTTATGATTTTGAAGAAGGCTGTACTTGCTCGTTCATCCTTCCTTCTCAAAGAGGACCAATGACATCAGAAGGGTGATGTCTTGACATGCACATTAATTGGATTTGAGTGAGGCAGAGCTGTACAAACTCATCAGTCTCACTCTCTCCTCCAGTCATTGATGTCCAGTGGCAAGATATAGGTCAAGACAACAGGCAATGACCCAGGATGCAGTGGTTGACCTTGGCCTTGCTAAGTTAAAGTATTTCCCAGGTTTCTAGATTTAAAATGTCAAAAGAGAATAACACCTAAATTTCAATACCTGCGAGCATGTGTTCCTCTTAGTACTGACCAGAAAACATACAGGTTTGATTCATTTTTGTAATTTCATATACTTGCACATTGAGTGGTCTCTTGTTTCTGCTCTTTTCTCTTGGGGGGGTTCTTTTCTGGGAATTCATCATCTCTCAGTTGAAACTGAAGGACAGTTTTGCTTTTGCCTAAAACCTCTGGAAGATTTGGATTTAACAGATTAAATAGAATGCTCAACATGCTTTTATGAGGTCACCACTGATATGGACAGTTACATAAAGGGCAGGTCAACAATCAGAAAAAACATGAGGCAAAATAAATTACTTCTAATTTTCCCCTGATGCCTTTGTGAAAATGGAGGTTGGATAATGGGTGGATAATGCTGAGACTGGAGTCAGGAGGACTTGGGTTCAAATCCTGCTTCTGGTTTACTAGCTATGTGACCCTAGGTAAGTAATTTAACCTCTACCCACCTTGGATAACCTCTCAGGACTTATGTATTAAGACTTCAGTGGCATATAGTTTGCTTCAGTGAAAGGAACTCCCTAAGCAAAATAAATCATAGATCTTTTGTGCATTCGTTCCCTTGGCAAATATTTCTGCAGTAGAAACAGGTGGTCTTGTGAAGAGATTGTGGGAATGGAAGTCTTGGATTAGTCTAGACTCTAGGCCTTGCTTTATCCAATTGTTTCTTCCTCTGTAAGATGGGAAGAAAGACATATATATCTACTCTACATAACACCTAGAGTTCTTATATCTAATGAAATTATTGATGTGAAAATTTTCATTAAGCAGATGTAAAGCATTTTGTATTATCTCAGATTTAGTGGTTTTTTTTTTTTTCCTTTTCTGGAGTTAAGGTGGAGAGTCTGGAAAATGTCACTAGGTGGTGTATGTGTGAGTGTGTGTGTGTGTGTGTGTGTGTGTGCACATGCGTGTGTGTGTTTGGGATGGGAGTATGGAAGCAGGTAATCTACTGGAAGTGGGGAACAGGTAGGAAGAGAGTGAAATAAGTCTTGTTATAGCTGATGCCCTCTATCACTCCCATAATGTATTCTTGCATTTTTTTTCTACAAGCTGTTGGCAATCATTTCTATGAAAGATGTAATAAATTGCTCCTTACAACTCTGGCAAATATTTGTTTTAAATACAAAATCGCTCTGTTTTCTATAATAAAAGAGAAGCTAATTAATTCAAGCACAAAAATTCTACTTAATCTTCACTGGGAATACTTGGCGAGCTTTAAAATAAAGCATCTGGTTTTATTGGGTAATTGTCATGTAATAAATTTAGCTTCAATATAAATGCTAAAATAGTAGTAATAATGATAATACACTAAGAATAAGGATCTCAACAATCTTTCTTTTTTTTTTTTCATCTTTCACAGCCAGCAGAGGGAGCCCTGACAATTAAATTGGGCCAACCTTTAAGGCTTCTTTCTGACTTGCTAATTTCTGGGCTCTGATAAGAGCATGATAATGTTTGTCTTTTGATAAAGTAAATTGAATATTGGACACAAAATAGTGAGAATTTAACATCTCTCAACTAGGATGGAGAATGATATCTGCTTTCCAGGCTGTTTCTCATCAGTTAAAATTCATCAGAAAACCTCAGGCAGCTTTAGCTTTCCTTCCTCCACTGTTCCTGTGCTATCAGTTACAATCTACCTCAGCTCAACCTCTTCTCCTAAATTAGGGTAGATTGTGAGCACTTCAAGTGCAGGGAATGCCCTTTCTTTGTCTCTCCACAGTGCCTGGCATATAGTAGGCACTTAATAAATGCCTGCTGATCCATTGACAACAAAACAGTGACCCTTGAGTACATTATCAGACCAACTGCATTACTCTTGTATCAGGAGGGTGGATGCCATTGTGATTCAACCAGGCATCCCCAAAATGAATGCAGGGAAATGGTACCCAAACAGAATGTTCGTCGGAAAGTTCCAGTGTTCATGGGTTTTGTTTTATTTATCATGTGTCCCATCAGAAAACAAGCCTTCTATGACTTGCCCGACTGGTTAATGATACTTGCTATAAGACACAATTCAAGAGCTTAAGACTCTCCTAAAAGCTCTTTTATAGGCTCTCACTGAGGGGGAAAAAAGGAAAATGTTCTTTTGAACTTTAAGGAAAAAAACTCAAGGTTCCCTTCCTCCCAGTCTACCTTTCAGCTTGTTGTTTGTGTTCCTTCTTTCTCTGAATTAAATATAATGGCTGGGAGCAATAATGTTTGTGTTTGTGCTGCACCTGTGCCCCAGGAGATGGTTATAAATCAAGACTGTAGCAACTATTATTTTATATAACTGCCAGCCCCATTTTAATAATGGTATTTTAGAAAAACCACCACTACCCATGAAATCTAAAAAGATCTAAATGGAGGACTCCAAAAGTATTGAGTTGATCCTCTGGAAGGTGTAAGGGAGAGCATGGGCAAGAGCTGCAAAGGATAGTGTTGTGATCAGGAATGATGCAGGGAACTGATGAGATGCTTGATCCATTATGGTTTGGAAGAAAAATTTCTCATGGCATTATCCCTACATTTGTATAGACCATTCACTGTCAGGCACTTTTTTTGTTCAGTTGAGTCCAACTCTTTCTAACCCCTTTTGGTTTTTTTTTTTTTCCAGCTCATTTTATAGGTGAAGAAACTGAGGGAAATAGGGTTAAGTGACTTGCCTAGCATCACACAGCTAGGAAGTATCTGAGGTCAGATTTGAACTCAGAAAAATGAGTCTTCCTGACTCCAGGTCTGACATTCTAACCACTGCACCCACCTAGCTGGCCCTGATTTGCTTTTACTTCTGTATATTCTTGGTCATGATCTTTATGCCAACTGTGCGCCTGGCCTGATGTATTTGAATAGAAGGGAAATTCAGGGTGAATTGACTTATTTTTTTTTCCCAAGGACAGGTATAGAATTTTGGCAATATGGAATTTATCAGTTGGAATAACCTTATTTCAACAATTTTTAGTAATTTGTTTTTAATTTATTTTTTCTTCAAATATTTACTGAAGGTCTACTATTTGCAAGGAAATGTGCTATGTTGGGGATATAAAGAGAGAAAGAAAATAGGCCTTGCTCTCAAGGAGCTTATATTTGCCCGAGGGGATGAAATACTGTGTAAAGATAGGCAAATACAAAAAAATTAGGAGGGAGATAACATGTTCAGGGTTTATACAAATAGCTTTTAAAATAATATATTATTTAGGTAATACAAACATAAATAAAACAAAGGTGGATTACATTTCCTTTCAAAAATAATTTTAACTGAAGAGCCAAATGCTAAGTTTCTGCAAAATATGAGCAATGTATTTTCATATGATCAACAGACCCCAAAAGATTTCCCCATGCTTAGTCCTGGAACACAGTTAAATCTGTTGTGGAATATTCATCAGCTTTGTTCTCCCAGCTCTACTCATTAGCAGGGCCAGGTGGTAATAGCCATCCAACTGATTCCTACTAGAACAAAACATTCTTTTCAGTGCACCAAGGACTCTTTTCCTACCCTGTGCCTCATGTTACTGGGAAAGAATTTTGTATGTCAGGAAGTAGTCAGATAACACAGAAGGATCACTTTACAGTGGTACCTTACATGATTTCAGATCTGACTCCTTTTATGGTGTGAAGAAGGGATGGGGAAACGTGGTTTTCACTAGCATAGTTAACGGAGTGAAATCTAGCTTTTCCTTTTTCTTTTTTGCTTTTCTCCATCAAAGGTTTATTATGCTAAAGGGGCATTACTCATTAATAATTTGGGAAATAGTAGTAATAAAGTATGTAGCATTCTGTATCTCCCCTACAATTCAGGAAGGAAAATAACCTCTGGAGATTACTCAAATGATCTGAGGCAATTAGGTAAGTTTGTTGGAAATTTTTCCTTCCTAAAAAGGTATATTCATTCTCATTTATCAGGTAGGATTATAATAAAGTCTGCATATTTGTACTTTAGCAAAACAGTTAGCTAGAATTGAAATAACTGGACTCTTCCATTAAAGATAATAATAGACACTCCTTGTTAATAGAATGTAGCAAGCAGCAGCAAAACAAATTCAACTTGATTAAAATGCAACAAATTTTGACTAAATGCTTCCACTGTGTGGGCACAATACTGGGTGAGGAATAGAAAAACAACAATGAAACAGTTTCTGCCCTCAGGGAACTTATACTCTCCATTTCGGTTTAGTTATTCATTGGTGCCTGACTCTTGGTGACCCCATATGGCAAAGACACTGGAGTGGTTTGCCATTCACTCTCTGAGGGAGCACAAAAGTTGCTCAAAGATAATACAGCATAAGAAAAGCTGAAGGAGAAGAGAGCCCAAGGAGCAATAAAGTCAGAGAAGGCAAACTTTATACTGCGTACCCATGTGTAAAGTTTTAGCCCAATCTCCAGTCCTTTCACACCTATTTGTACGGGTCTCTCCAATGAGAATTGATGTTTAATAGGAGGACGTGTAACTGCTACAAGATACTCATTACTGAGTGAAAATTGAATAAGTTGACTATACTTACTATGTCAGGAAAATTAATGTGCATTTTAGAAAGACTTTCAACCATAAAGGTTGAAAGAGAAATTTCTTACATTTAGATTTCAACTAAGTATTGTATTCAATTGACAAAAATGTCTTATTTCCCTAGTAGTCTCACAAACGGTTTTAAGGTACTTGATCCCTAATCATTAAGAGAAATTCCCAAAGTGAAGTCTTTGATCTTGTATTCCCCTCACATGAAGGGGAAGGCAAAAATCAAATTATCCAAGTGGAGCTCTGTGGTTCAAAGGCTTGAGAAAAAAAAAAGAAATTTTTCATTTCTTCATGACTGTCTTTAGACTGGAAGGTTATAAAAAAGGCAATGTCATTCATTGGTAGACAGTGTTGTAAATGAGTGAATTGGTGGATCATTCTATTCACAGAACTGTAGAATGTTAGTGTTAGGAGGGACTCCAGAGATTGTTTAATCTAAGACATTCATTTTATAGATGAGGAATCTGAGGTCCATTGAGGTACAATGATTTGCTGAAGGTCATGACTTGATAAATGACAGAGTAGGAACTAGAACCCAGATCTTCTGACCTTCACACCAATTCACTGTTACAGCCTTTTCATTGACTAGATAGTTCTGTTCTTCCTTATAGCTTTGTAGATATATTAAGAAAATTATTTAGGAAATATGAATTAATTTTAGAGCCCACTACATTTTCAAGGGCTAAACTTGAAATTGTATGGAAGTTCTGGGAGTTATATTTTTATTTATTTATTTTTATTAAGACTCTTGTTTTCATGGATAGATTCCATAAATATTTATTGAAAACTGTATAAGGCTCATAGTCTGCAAATTAATTTACTATAGGTGGATTTCTTTAAGTTTGGCACTGATGACACCATCCTAATTTGTGTGACTGACATAATAGAAAAAAATTTGTTGCTTAATATATGTTTGAAAGTGATTATGAAAGTGAGTAGAGCTTCAATTATTCTCTCCCAATCCTTTTGAATTCTTTCCTCCCAGGAAAATATAGGAGATTTAATTTATCTACTGGGGAGAAAATTAATCAGTTAATCTTATTCAGATATGAATTACTGGTGATAGTACTCAAGAGGAAAACAAGGAGAAATCCTGGTAGTCTGTTAGCTTAAATAGCCCTGGAGTCCTGATGAAGGTGGTTGACTGAAGGCTGGTTTAAGCTTCAATTGACCCTGGTGTCTTCCATTACTCTTGCTGATTTTTCTTTCTCTGTGTAGAAAAATAACATTAATAATCAAGTGCCATAGTATCAGTTCCTCTAGGTCTCCTGATCTGTTCAGTGACCCACACTCTAACCTGGTATAGGAACTATTACTTGGATTCCTTCAGCAAAGTAGCATCACATTTCACCTTTAACACAGACTGATTTTTTTTCTTTTTTGTTATTGCTGTTTTGTTCCCGACCTATGACTTCACCAGTGTGAGGAGCTCCCAGTATGGGATCTCCCTTCTCTCCTCTCCATTTCCAAGACCCAAAGTTGCAATTCATCTATAACTTATAGTTTTAAAGAGATAGTGGAGGTGCTGAGGTCATTGGTGCCACAGGCAGAATTTGATCCTACATACATGTCAGAGGCTGGCTCTCCCATCCGCCACACTGTGCTTCATCTCTTGCTTTGAGTAAAACTGCTCATATTAAGGGTTAATAAGTATCAATGCTGAGTTTTGTTATTCTGCACAGGGCTGAAACCTCTTAACTCTAGCACCATAAATAGTCTCTCTGTATGTTATTGAAATGCTGTTGCTACCCCAATGAGGAATTACAGAAAATGTAGCAGCAATGATTGTATTACTGTTCTCTATTGATTGAGCTGTTTCAATGATAGCAGATGTTAGTATGCTAAGCAATGCCTAAGAATACCAGAGGAATTCTGCTTTCGTTTCCTTTTGGGTGGGGAGAAAGTGAAGACGCTAATGTTTATTGATCTGAGATGTTCCCCGACCAGGATCCAAAATGGTAATTGCAATGATCCCTAATTAATTATTTCAAGAGTACTATTTTTTCTATCACTGAACAATGCAGAGGGTATACAAATTTTCTTTCAGAACTGTTTTAATAGATACAATTTGCATATCATATAGAACACTATAACATTTTCCTTTTATGCATGAGAAATTATTAGAATTCTTTCATTTAAAAAGCTAGACATAAATTGTAGTCGAGAGAGAGAGAGAGAGAGAAACAGGGAGAGAGAGAGAGAGAGAGAGAGGGAGAGAGAAAGAGAGAGAGGGAGAGAGAGATGTAATATAATGGTATATTGAAATAGTCAAGGCAAAGGAAGGATTTCATTCTATTACTGCTTTCGTAAGAATAGAAGCAATGGTTTACAGCAAAAACAGGGCTATCCTTTTGCCTTTTGCAGGGTGATTTTTATTTTCAAGGGCATGGAGGTAGTGGCAAAGCACCATCCAAATATTATTTTATGGTAGCATGAAAAGTTATTTGTACAGATTGAAATAAAAAAGGAAGTAAACATTATTGAAATGTAGTAAAAGATATTTGTTAGCTAAAAATATTTCCATTTGGATAACAATGTTAACTCAGCAAACATTTCAGTCCCTACTATGTGCAAGGGATAAGGTCTATCTCCTAGATATTAACTCTCACTCTTGTTCTGTCACTAAACTAACTTTATCTTTTGGTCATATTTTTTTTTCTTATGATGACATTGTTTATGCCACTTTTGCGTAACTACTTATTTGTCAGATGTTGAGACATTGTCATGCCCACCATGTAGCTCTCTACTTCTTATTACATGATTATCAACTTTGATTCTTCAGATTCTGCTAAACTGGCCTTCTTGCTAGTCCATCCTCTGCTTCTGTGACTTCACATGGGCTCTGCTCCAGTCACTGAAGATACACCCACAGTTTTAAGGTTCAGCTCAAATATAACCATGAGACCTTTCCTGCTCCCATTGACTGCTAGCATTTTCCCCAGAAAAATCATCTTTTATTTATTTTGTACATACCCATGTTTGTCCATGTTGTTTCTACCTACCTAAGCTTTTTGAAGGGAAGGACTATTTTCATTTTTGTCTTTTTATCCCCAGTACCTTGCATAGTACTTTGTACAGAGAAGATCCTTAAAAGGTACTCCTTGATTCATTGATTGATTTCTTCACTTGTAACTAGATAACACCAGTGAAAGATTATTAGGGTTAAAAAACAACAACAATCCCTCCACACGGCCCCCCCCCCCCAATATTAAGACCTTGAAGGAAGATGTAATTTCTTTTTTTTTTTTTGGAGGGGGGGAGGGCAGGGAAATTGGGGTTAAGTGACTTGCCCAGGGTCACACAGCTAGTAAATGTCAAGTGTCGAGGCTGGATTTGAACTCAGGTCCTCCTAACTCCAGGGCCAGTGCTCTATGCACTGTGTTACCTAGCTACCCCAAAGATGTGACTTCTGAAAGCTAGAAATGAGGCTGAGTGCGTTCTAGGCATGAGGATAGTCAAGGGACAAGATGTCCAATGAAATGATGTTTCTTATAGAGATAACCAGTAAAATGGATAAAATGCTGGTCTTAGAGTCAAGAGACCTGGATTTAAGTCACTCCACAGACAAGTCACTTAATATCTCGATGCCTCAGTTTCCTCATCTGCAAAATGGAGACAATACGATTGCTCTGTCTACTTCACAGGTATGTGAAGAGTTTTCCAGATCTTAAAGTACTGTAAAAATGTATTTATTTTTCTTCTTACCTGTGGGTGCATGTTTAACCAACAAAGGTAACTTTATCTGTTTTTGGAAGAGAAACCTGTGCTTCCTCCTCACATTCTTTCTATATCTTCTATTTTAATTATGGTGAATACGTCCTTAGTGATATACTTCAGTTCTTCTAGGAGGGTTTTAAACTTTCATTATAACATTAACATTTGTAGACAGACTAAAAACTGAGTTAGCACATTCTGCCTCATTTTCTAATGCTGCTATCTATCATCATGGTGGAAACAGAAGGGAGATCACAGAAGACCAAGGGCCAGGCCGCTTAGCATTTTCATCTATTTCATAGGTTACTGTGGTCAAAGTGACCAAATTGCAAGTGAAAAATAATCACTTAAAAAGTCCAATTTTCTTGTGTGCTTCTCATATTCCCATGTAGTGCTTTCTTCAATCATTTTCTTACTCCTTTAACAAAATGCTCTACCGTGATGACTCCCTTCCTGGGTGGCGGTGACTCATTACTCTTGAAAGCAATGTTAGTGGTGTGCAAACTGTAGGTGATCCTGCCAAATTGGAAGTGTTTAATATATGGCTTTGGAAACTTACTGTATGTTTGTCATTTGAGGACCAGCCTGGCTAAGCTTGAAGAAGTTTTTCACCACAAGGTCAGAAGGCTAGCTACCAGGTGATGAATTTTGCAGCTGCAGAAAACCATCTTTGGTGGAGGGACACAATGACAACATCACAGTTAACAAACTTAATGAAAAAGAAAAATAAGAGAATGAAATCAAAGCCCCATCTCAATAAGTCTTGACAGCTCTGTATTATAACAGATTTGTAAGCTAACAAAAATCCCTTTATATCATATGGAAGAATCAAAGCAGTTTAGTTAAAAAGTCTGAACTTCAGAAAAGGTCAAAAGCAGTCATGTATGTTTCAGAAAGAGTAAAGATGATTGTTCCCACTATTGGTCTACACAGCTTATTCTTCTGTGCATGAAGTCTAAATGCTGGATTTCTTCCCTATTTACTATTCGAATAATATCACAAATCTTGCGGGTATGAAAATTTAAGATGAAAATTATAATTTTTCCAATTTGACAAAAACAAAAAAAGAGGAAGATCCAAAACCTGGCTATCAAGTATCATTTAGGGTGGTAAACCTAAAAGACAAGTGAAAATATTCTTTGCTATTTTAGTTAAAAAAACAACAACCCTAGAAATGCATTGCTCAAATTCACTAAAATTTCTTTTTTAGAGTCTAAACATATCACAATATATACTGTGAAAGCTACAATTTTACTATCCATTAGCAAACAGAAATAGTCAAAGGTTGGTAAGGAGCAATGGGAAATTTTTTTTAACTTGAAAGATGCTGAGTTTTTTTTTATAGGGATGATATTTCCAGGCCAATATTCTTCTGTCTTCTCCTCTTAATTTTTAATTCTCTTACTTTAGGAGCAAATACATTATGAAAATATATTTTCAGATATTACCATCCTACCAATTTATCTACCACCTAAAATCTTATGAAATAGTATTTGATTTCTTGGTGATTCTTGCAAATGATTTGAAATTAAACATTTTTCCCCGCACCTGCAAAAATGTGTAAAGGATAGACCTGGCAGTATGATGATTGCTTTACAGATAAGCATTTCCTTCATCATCTTCAAGGTCGTTCAGATTTATGATCTAATCACTCTGTGGCTCTTTAACAGGATGCATTTGAATCTGATTAAAAAGAGAAACAAATAGCAGTGTAGATTTATTAATGAAATGTGTTTGACCTTTTCACTTACCTACCCTCTTTCAACATAACTGTGAGTTTAAATGACATAGAAAAGGATTTCTGTATCTCAGTTGCTCACATTTTAACTGGAGAGTTCTGAAGGAGCCAACCTCTTGGTGAAGGATAGAGCTTAGAGGGCTATCTCTCCCCGCCCCCCCACTCCCTCTCCCTTGGATACTTTAATTGCTTAACCTACATCCTAATTCAGGTTGCTCATAAACCTCAGCCTTTGTTGTAGGTCCGACAGCTGTCTTATGTCAGTAGCAAGTAAAATGTTCACAAAGTTCCGGAATGTTGCAAGACAGTTTATGGTGCAGCAATAAAAGGTAAATTGAATTTGCAAAAATGCATTTGTCCTTGATTAAAAACTTACAAAGTTAATTGGAAACACTATGGAGGTGTTACCACACAGCTCGAGGTGTAACTGGTGGCTCTATTTCGGGCTGGGCTGGTAGTTCCTGCTAGAATTATGCTCACACACACACAATACAGACACCAAAGGTGTAGTTCATACAGCTGTAACTTCTTACAGTTTAAAGAGTGAACTGAACATATTGAGGATTTAAAAGTTTTTTTTTTTTAACATGGGGTCAACATTAACCATTTGGAGAAAATATTAAGATTCTTTGTTGAAGGTATGATGAGGAAAAGACTTCATGTTATGGGAATATTAGGTGTGTTAATCGTCCCTAAAGGGTATTTCCAAATGCTTTGTTTTTCACTCCTTCCCCAAATCCCATCATCCACTTCCTTAATTTATTAACATTTGTGTTGATAACACTTTGGTCAAAAGTATATCAGCCTGAGAGGGACAAGAACAAGTCTGAAGTAACCAGTGAACTGAGGCAATCAGCCTTCTCCCTCTGGACCTCAGTGAATTATCTCCACATAATCCACTTAACCTTTGCCATTTGGGGACCTGGGAACCTGAACATATCCCTAAACTTGAGGCTTTTTAATTGCTGCATTTTAGTATCACTAGTCCAGCTCAGTTGGAAAGATGATGATTGGAAAACAGTCCTGTGAGGCTTTTCACCTCTGGTAGGAGTCCTGGCTATAATTAGCTTGGTGGCCTGGGAGCCTCTACTTATGGGCAGTTGTGTGTACACTCAATCCACAAATGATGTGACTCTGCTGATCTGTCAACATTCAGGGTGTGCCAATAATTAAGGATACAGACTTAATTCTTGAGAAGATTCATGTTAAGAAATCAAGAGGACAAATTGTTAAGAGGTTTAAGTCCTCTGGAGTAATGAATGGCTTTTGGTCTTCTGGCTAGGTTTTCTACAGGTACAAAATGGATTGCAGAACTTGAGAGGGGGAAGTAGCCTCAGAGGTAATAAGGTTTAGTCTTGGTCCCATGTGTGGTCAGCTACATACAAAATTGCGCTTTTGTATACTCACCCACTTACATAGTCTTTTAGCTTTTTGAGACCATCATCAAAAGCCTATCCACTTTGGTGAAATGACTAGTTTTCATATGAAGAAAAGGGGAAAAAAAACTTGTTAGCTCAATTGATTAGACAATGTTCCACATTTGATCTTCATATGTGCTGGTGAGCTTTGTACTCTTTAAAGAGTTTGGGCCTGCACTCCTAACCTTGGTCTGACATTTTGAAAATGAGTGCCATTAGTCACAGAGGGAACCGGGCAAACAAATGTGGCTGTACCCACATAAATCTGTTATGTCACCACTGAAAAAACAATTCGAAGAGCCCGTTCTGCTGGTGACAGTTCACTAGAATCATCTTCATCTGCAAAGGATGTCATGCTTGCCTGTCTTCTGCTACATAGCCTATATTGGGGATAGGTTGGCTTGGGTGGCTCCATTTTATGAAGCAATATTAAATAAGTGCCCTTGGGCATATGGTCTTGGAAGGCCCTGTACAAAAGTAAATCTCTTTAAAAAATGAGATTTGCCACAGAGCTATCCATGACAAATAGCTCTAAGACAGATGTCTCTTTTTAAGATATCTGTCTTGACTATCCAGTGTCTTCTTTTAGAAGCCAGTCAAGCCTGTCTATAGAGTGTGGCTAACTCATATAACCCTGTTTAAGTTGCCATAGTTCATAAATATGGCTGCATCACATACCCAGGACATGAAAACACGGGTCCAGTATTTTTTAGCCCTTTATTTGATTCGTCCATGATGTACGGACCTGACTGTTATATAAAGGTTCCCCTCGTGTGGCTAAAGAGAACAAAGGATTTAGAGTAGAAAAGCTGGACTTGAATCTCATTTCAGATATTCACTGGCTTTGCGACTATAGACAAAATACTTAGCTTCGTGGAAACTTTGCAAGTGATGTCCAAATGTGAGTTATTATTATTAATCTCAACACCAAGTCTTCTCACCTTGAATAGGGGAATAGTCTGAGTTATATGACATAACATCAACCAAAAGGTAGAGAGAGCTAGGTTAGGCCTCGTCTTTGTCTATGATTTGCTGTTAAACTCGGGTCCATAGCTTAGCCTTTTTCCATTGTCCTTTGTGTGTACTTGAATGATTTGCCTACTTTGCATGGATTGCTAAAATGATCAAGATTTTTGATGCACTATGGGTCGAGTACTTTGGGTCAGACGGATCGATTTTGAACAACATTGTTTTGCGTCCTGATAGCTCTACTTATATAGAGACCCAGAGACCCAGAGATAGTAAAAAAACAACTTAAATGATCAGATATTTACTGATGAAGCCAAAGGCATTAATTTTCCAGAAAGATGAGTACTTTCTCCTGGAGCATCTAGATAATTATATCAATTTACCTGTTTTTTTTTTTTTAACCAACAGAGACTTGATTAAAATGTGCTAAAAAATATTTGAAAGAAAAGTGTTGATCCTTTTTCTCTTCTCCTGTACTTCCTTCTTCTACCTCCATGTTTTTGAGCCCACTGTCTTCCATAAATGGCATAGATCCCATATACGGAACTCAGGGACCATTGGCCTATCCTCTATTCCCCCTTCTGCCCCCCACCACTACAAGTTATCCCTCCCTCCCCAGTCTCTTTGACCTACACACTGACCACATGCTAACTTGTAATGCAGTCATTTGTCTGCATGTCTCATTCTCCCACTTAACTTGACAATAGGGACCATATTGTTTTCAGATCTTGGAATGTAGTAGATACTGGACATAGCACATACTTATTAAGAGTTTGTTGAATTGAATTGCCTGGTGTCACTAGAAAAATAAGTTTATGGGGGAAAATGTCCATGAAAGAGTGAGGACAACGAATTATTCTATATGATAGAAGGGAGGATTTTTATTGAGCTTTGTCTGAAAATGAAAACTATGATAGTGGTTTGAGTGCTTTCTATAAGAAAAAAATAGTTTTGTCTATAATGCTTTTAGGTGGTGATGATGATCAAGCATACCATTTTTTTCCTCCCACAATGAAAATATTTTAGAAAATCTGAGGAAAACACAATGGAAGGAGAGCTGAATACAGAGTCAGAGGGCCTAAGTTCAAATCCTCAGTCTGTTGTTTATTCTCTGTATGATCTTGGTCAAGTCATTTGACCATTCTCTATCTCAGTTTCCTTATCTGTAAAATGGAGGGGTTGGACAAGATGATCTTTGGGATTCACCCCAACTTTTAATCTATGATCTTGTGAAAGAATGTAGACTTGCCAGAAGTCAATTCCTCTTATTTAAATGAGGTATCTTTGGACATCCTTCTTTATCTTCAATTATTCTAAAGATAACATATTATTTTCCTTTTTCCTACACTTTCTTTTTCAGTTTTCACTGAAGTCTCATGCAGCACAATTGTTACGTACAAACGGGGCCTGACAAACACTCAGGGCAACTGAGGCAACTGTATCTGTATTGTGGGAAACTGAACCCATAAGGACCCATTTGCATCTGCAATTACCTTTTTACATTCAAAATTTTTGCCAGAAGAGCTTAGGAGGGCTATCTGAAAATTGGTTGCTTGAATCATGCATGTGCATTGTCAAAGGAACCAATCAGTTCTTGACCATGAAAATACTTGAAATTAAATTAAAAAAAATCAAGTTAATTTTCTCCCCCTAAAATTTATATAATTCAATCTTTCTATCTGGAAAAGTGGGAACCCATTTCTGAAGTTGGGAGAGTGGAGAGAAATTGTTAATTATTTCAAACCTTCAGGTGTAATTGTTAGCTCAGCTAGAAGCATCCCAGAAAGAGCCCTGACCTGTGAGGTGCTTAGCTTAGCTTCTATTTCTTTTCACTCCTCTTTAAGCTTCTTGTCTGTCTTTTTATAAACTGCTTATTTGTAGCTTATTGAGTAGTGTTAGATATTTGGTGGACCTGTTGTTTTATTTTTATGAATGTTCAATTTCACTGGCTCTTTCTAGAGGTTAAATTTAAGCATTACACAAGTTTAGGAATCTATTTGCTAGTTATTGACTCTACAATCCATCCATGCTGATTAGGGTCAAGGAGAGCTTTGATCTCCAAAGATAATTAAAAATTCACAGATAATTTTAAAAACAAAAAAAAAATAATAAAACAACAACAATGAAAAATTGTAGCTAATATTCTCAAGCAGACCCCAACCAATCTTTGTCAGAGTTTCTGACAAATAGTAAACAGAGCTGATTTGGGTTCAACTTCTTTTTCTGCCTGTCCTCTGATGGAGGATTTAAATTGTAGTGAGGTAGGTAGCACGAAGAAAGCAGGAAGTACTTACATAATCCAGAGGTTGCTTTAGTCAGTTTCCAAATCCCCAAATTGACTGTGTATCTCTAACTGATAGAAAAGCCACTTATCTTTCAAACTATTACTTTAAGTGCTCTTCTCTTAAACTAGGCAAATTTCTTTTAATATTTTTTAAAAATTCAATTGAACAAATATTTAAATACCTACCTTGTGGAAGGCAGTTATAAAAAGGAGATATCCAGAGCAGGGGTAACTCCAATAATTGAAGTAAATTATTAGGTTAAATTAAAAATAAAAAGAGATTTGTAATTTGGGAGAGAAAATCCAGGGGGCCATAACACAAATTAAAATGAGTAAAGGTTGATTTCTTTCCAAATGAGATGCTTCCATTGTTATAAAAGAGAAACCTCTGAATTGCTGTCAAGTTTCCATAGAGTTTGAAGCAAAGATAAGCCTCTGACTCAATAACAATACTTTGAATTGTGATATAACACTCATCTTAAGAATCCAGAAGTATCTCATGAATATATGTATTCATAAATTCTTGTAACACCCAGATGCTATTTTACCCACCATTATGTCATCTTTATCTGGAGAAATAGAACACAAAACTTTTGACAAGTAATGTATCTGAGAAAAAGGTCTTGGAACGGTTTTTATAAGCCTTTGCCCCACTTCTTTCCAAATAGCTGGAGCTTTTTTTTGGGGGGGTGGGGGAAAGAGGTGAATTCAATGGCAGAAGTGAACCAACTGTCTGACCTTGAGAAAAATTGTCTAGATTTTTAGGGTCTTAGTTTTTTGGTCTGTAAAATGAGTAAGTTTCATTCTGTGATCTTAAAATTCTGAAATTTGGGGTTATATAAATCCACGGCCCTATTCTATGGGCTAGTATTATAGCATATTCAGGAAAAATTATCATGCTTAAGGTTCTCAGTTTCTGCTCAGCAAGGGAAATATGGTCCAAGTTGTATTCTTAGATTCACTTCCAAAAGTGGTGAGGTTTCTATTGATTTAGAAAATTCAAAATTTGGATGCTTTTATGAAGCTTGTTCAGGGATCCTTCAAGTGCCAGCCTTTTCATCAGAGCTAAAGAAATCTTCAGGTTTTGTCCTAGAACAAAATATTATAGAAATAGATTCTTGGTACATTTGTATCTCCTTTTAGACATAAAAAAAACCCAATGCAAATGTAAATCAATTTAAATTCCTATTAAGTTGGATTGCATCCATCTGAAAAAAAAATACATACTGTCTAGAAATACACATGCATGTATCTTCCCTTCTGTTCACACACACAGCTTGTGAAGCAATTTGGTTGGATTCTAGTACCTAAGAATTAGCTGGTTCTTTTTTTTTTTTTTTTGATCAGTTGAATTGTTGCAAGAATAACTCCCTACTCAAAAAAAAAAAAAAAATTGATCTAAATAGTACTCTTGGTTTGCCATTACTGATCTTTTAAGATGTGCTGCTATGCTTATAAGCAGTATCTGCCTGTGCAATATGGCGTTCAGGGAGAGGCACAGACTTACTTGATATACAGATCTATCCTATTTAGTATTCTGATAACTGCCATTAAAGTGCAGGGTTAACCAGAGAGCCTAGGCCTGAGCAAAGAAAGAAGGCCAAGAGAGATTAACAACAAGGCTTAAGTGGATGACTGGATTGCCTGTTCCAGGGCACAGAGATAAATCTGAAAGATACTTTCCTTTAAGCTTACCGTCTTCCTTATTGAAGTAAGTAATAAAAGTCTGGTCTGGCCTCAACGTGCTGAATGCTGCTGCTAAAAGGGTGTTAGACTGAAGAAATCCAGCGGTGAATTGTAAGTGACACATAGACAGAACTGTTAACAATTAACTTTTTTTTTTTTATCCCTTTCATATTCTCAAGGGACCCAATCCACAGGAAACTAGGTTTAGTTTTTTTTTTTCCTTTAGCATTTGAGAAAATGCCTTTTGCAGAAACTATTGTCTTTGTTGAAAATAAAGTTTGGAATCAATGAATGGAATATCCTAATTTTCAGGTCAGTCAAATTTTTTCATTGGAAGGATTGTTGGTTGAATTGTTTTTAATGTGTGCCCTGGATAAATGTTGATTCCAAGTAAAGAAGCCAGACCGTGTAGTGCCTGATGGATGTGCAACCAGAAAACCTGGTTACAAAAATAAAAATCTAGCTTTGCTACTCACTGCCTGTTTGACCTTGGGCAAGTCTCTTTACTTCTCTGAGCCTCAGTTTCCCTGTATATAAAATATGGAGGTTTGACTAAATGTTCTCTATGTTCCATTGAAATTCGATCTAATTTGGAATTAACTACTGTCAGAAGCATCGACAAGTAAGTATGTTTTTCAAATTACTGTGTAATGTCCCAAGGGGCATATTTTAAACTGTTGCTTACTGAACAAGGGTTAATGAGCTGGAATATGTTTAAATGAGATTAAAAAAAGATAGTATTCATAACATGCTTTGCATTGTGCTTGGCACATAGTAGGCACTTAATACATGCTTATATGTTCCCCTCCTGCTTCCCACATCTGGAAATTGTATGGTACACAAGATCTTTATCAGCTTGCAATCTTTCTCCAAAGAGATTTACAATCAGTCCAAGGAAACTCGGACAGTTGATATCTTGGGAAAAAAAAGACATGCTAGAAAGAAATAAAAGAAAGAAATGCTAAATTGAACTGAATTTTGCCAAAGAGCTAATTTATTCTTCTTCCTGACAGGATGATAATTTAAAATTATGTAATAAAATAAAAATAAAAATTATTATTGCTGTTTAAAATGATAAAATTTAAAATAAAATTTAATTTAATTGAAAATATTAGAAAAAATTATTTTTATTGTTTAGAAAAAATTATGAAGGTGGTAATTTTGTTTTAAATCACCCTCATTCTCAAATATATCTCTCCCTGTCCTTTAATCAGAGAGCCATTCCTTTTAGTAAGTTAAAAAGAAAGGGAAAAAACAGCAGTTTAACAAAACTACCAACTGAATCAAATGGTATATCTAATATTCCACTTTTATAGTTCTCCTCCTCTGCAAAAAAAGGTAAGGAGATGACCACTGTGAAATAGAATAACCTTATCACATCATCCCTAATTAATACTTAGTGTTTCTGATATGGTTGGGGTTTATATTCTGAAATCAAAAATAAAGTAATCCCTGTGGTGATTGCTTCTTTCAGTATCCATTTTCATCACCCTCTCCCTGTTCAATTTCTCCCTTCTTGAGGTATGCATGGTCTCTTGCATAGATCAGAACCGGAAGTCTGGCATTGAGCTTAGGGTGATGGGCTTTCAGAGACAGATACATTTTTTACCTTCTAGACAGGGACTGGGGAGGTAGGTAGGTACTGCCACTGTAGAATTCTCTGACTTTGAGAGGATTTCACTGGGATAGTCAAACAGGGCAAATACCTTAGTTTATTGGAATGACATCTGAAATGCTTTATTCAGAATCTTACAAATATAAATAATTATAAACAACAATAATTTGTCCACAGACAACCCAACATTTGACAGACCAAGTCCAAAGATCAGGAGTTTGTTTTTGGAGTGGGGATTAGATGGAAAAGATGAACAAAACATCAGGAGACATCTGTGAATCCTGTTGTTATTCTATATAACCAAATGGATGGCACTGACAGGCACTTGTATGATAGCAATAATGATTGCGTAAGGTGCAGCATGCGGGGTCATGAGACAAGTACATTAGAAAGGTGACACTATAGTGAAAGAGTTTCAGAGAAGCCTGGGAAGACTTGTATGAACTTATACAAAGTGAAGTAAGCAGAACCAGAACAATTTATATTTTAACAACAACAGTGATTCTGGAGACCTGATGATGAAGAACTCTCCCCACACCTCCCGACAAAGAGGTAATGGAGTCATGATGCAAATGGGAATTTGTTTTTCTTAACCATGCTTATTAATTACAAGGGTTTTATTTTTCTTTCTTTTTTTTTTTCTTGATGAGTTTGGAGGTAGGAGAGAGAGAAAATCAATGCTTGTTAATTTAAAAAAATAAAATTTAATATAAGAAAGATTCAACTCAAATTTTACCTTTTATAGAAAGTTTTTCCTCATCCTTTTCTCTACTCTGATCCCCTTTGCTGCTCCCCACTAATGTTATTGTTGTTGGACCATTTTAGTTGTTTCCAACTCTTCATGACTCTATCTGGGGTTTTCTCCGCAAAGATAATGGAGGGGTTTGCCATTTCCTTCTCAGCTCATTTTATAGATAAGGAAACTGAGGCAAACAGAGGTTAAGTAAATTCCTCAGGGTCACACAGCTAGTAAGTGTCTGAGGCTGGATTTGAACTCATGAAGATGAGCCTTCCTGACTCTAGAGCTGACCATGACACTCTCAAGTATACAGGACAGTAAATTAAAGCTTAGAGATCTCTTCCAGAACAAACAAAGTGAAATGAATATATTTATGTCATGGGAATCCTGTACTAAACTGTTGGTGAATTATACTATTTAGCTGTAACATGAGAACAATGCTTCCACAATGCTACCTATGGATCTTTCCTTTTTCCTCCCCAATAGTCAGCCAAACAAGTAATTGCTAAGTACCTACTAGGTTTTATACTATGTAAGTCAACAAAGAGTCGACTGAAATGATTGAACAACAACAACAACAAAATTCTATCTTATGCACAAAGATCTTGTGAGAGATTGTCAAATGCCTTGCTAAAACACAATTATACTATCTATCTATGGCATTTCCTTGATCAGATCTAGTCACCCTGTCCAAAATAAAAAAGGAAATAAAGTTAGTCTGTCCTGATTCATTCTTAATGAACCTATGCTAGTTCACAATGATGATTACTGTTTTTTCTAAGTACTCGCAAACCAAGCAGAGGCAGCTGATGGGACAGTGAATAGAGAGCACTAAGGTTGGAGTCAGGAAGATTTGAGTTCAAATATGGCTTCAGACACTTATTAACTATGTGATTCTGGTTAAATCCCTTAACCTCAGTTTTACCAACTGTAGAATGGGGATGATAATAGCAACTACCTTACAGGATTGTTGTTAGGCTCAAATGAACTAATATTTATAAAAAGCACCTAGCATAATGCTTGACAAATAGTTGGCATTTTATAAATCCCCATTCCCGTTATGGGGGATGGAATGTGTTATGGAATTTTGCCAAGAATTGACACCATTATCAAGTTAATAATAAAAATAACAACAACAATATTAGCCAGCATTTCTATAATCCTAGAACAGTGGTTCTCAACCTGTAGGTCGTGACCCCTTTGGGGGCTGAATGACCCTTTCACCAGGGTTACAGGGGTCACCTAAGACCATCGGAAAACATATTTCTGATGGTCTTAGGAATGGAGACACCGCTCCTCTATCTGTCTCCAGGTGGGTCTGTCCACATGCAGGTATGCCCACATATGAATATTAAAGGGTCATGGCATTAGGAAGGTTGAGAACCACTGTCCTAGAAGGTATGTAGACTACTTGATAGCTATTATCTCTCATATTATCATCCCTCGGAGATAGGTGCTATTATTATTCAAATTTTACAGATGAGGAAACTGAGGCAGAGAGGTTAAGTGATTTACCCTCAAGTCACATTGCAATTAAGTGTTAGAAGCAGGATTTGTACTCAGGTCTTCCTGACTCTAGACCCAGCACTCTAGTCACAGTCACGTATCTCCCTGTGTTAAGTAGAATGCATCTTCCTATTTTTGGGAAGTAGTACCTTTACTTATCTCCAGTCCCATTGTACCTGTTTGTTCGTGATTCTTTAGAGATGATGGGCAATGGTCCAACAATAACACCACCAAATTCTGGGATTTAACTCATTGGGATTTAGTAACTTTACACCTAAGTGAGTTCTCTGAGTCATTCTATGTTTTCCTATGATTTCATTTATCTTAGGTGGAGGTGTAACAAAGCACACAACTGACAACCAGGGAAATGTGCTTCCTCACCTATGACAGCTTCTGTCCTCATGTCTCTTCTAAAGGTCTTCTGCATGCCCACAATGCCATGTGCCCCAGTGCCTCCAAACCATCTTCCCCTTCTACTCCATCTCCCCTAGGGGCAATGGTAGGATTCCTCCCTTTTGCTGTACAGGTACACCTGAGGTTGGATTTTCCTCTGTGCCACCACTGCCCATTCCTATCCCATTCCAACCATGTCTCAAGTATTTTTGTGCCAGATAAGATAAATGCCTATTTATGACTCTAATCTAGGGTTTCACTTCTGTGCTAATATCTTTTTCTTTCCTCCTCACTCTGAAGATCATTTTTCTGATTAGAAAAAAACAGAACATTTTGATAGTCTTGATGTAACTAAAAAGAAGTCTTCCTCAGGATAATATGACCTAAAAATCCTCTACTCTTCTCTCCTTTTGTGAAAGCAATTACCACTGTGGTTGCACCATAATAATGTTTCTTGTCAGTGACTCTTACTTGAATCAGTAGGAGAGGGCATGGGAGAAGATTCAAGACAGTTAAGTTCAGTAGTGTTGTTTTGTTAGTCAAATTATGTGTTGTTTCAAAAAATATTGAATTTAAGAATACATCTGGTGTTAAGCAAAGATCAGAGCAGCTTAGAAATAAATTACTCCTCAGATTAGGCTCTTGCTAATAACACATTTCTCCAGTGTTTTTCCTGTAGTAGCTAGGTTGGTGAGTAATTCATCTTCCTTCAGATAGGTTTCACCATGGTTCTGTTGAAATGTACTTTTGATCTCTGAACACTCAGACAGCTAAGGCAGCAAATTTTGGCAGCGTTTGCCTTTGGAGCACTGAAATATAAGACAATATGATGTGACCCTCTGAGCATGGTATAAATTAAGCTAATATGATTGCGAATACATTGAGAATTGCAACAGAAATGTATCATGAGGTTGTAGAACAGACATATTAATTGATTTTCTCCCTTTTTTTAGGTAGAAAGTGTTGAATTATGGTCATCTTAGCCACACGAGAAATGCTCAAAGGAAAAGATAATTATCATTTAAAAAGAATAGGATCTATCATTTGGAAGGGAACTCAGAAACCACCTAAGCCTTACCTGCATCTATCTGGCAATTCCCTCCACAAAATCCCCAACACATGTTCAACTAGCTTTCATTCAATCACCTCTAAGAAGTAGGGACTACAGTAGTAAAAGAAGTAGAAAAGATTTGATTTTCCCAATGTGTATTCTCCTTTCACCAATGTAGATTATGATCCTTCAAATTAATTCATTTCAACATTTTAAGGCTTCTCTGTGCCAGGCACTGAGAATAATACAAAGACAAAAATGTAAGTTTCTGTCCTCAAGGAGTTTATATTCTGCTGGGGATGGGAAGAGTACATGTACATAAACAGAGTACAAGGCAGAGGGGATAGGGTGCTAGGCCTGGAATTAGGAAAGCTCATCTTCCTGAGTTCAAATCTGACCTCAGATGCTTATCAGCTGTGTGACCCTGGACAAGTCACTTAACTTTGTATGCCTCAGTTTCCTCATCTATAAAATGAACTAGAGAAAGAAATGTCAAACCACTCCAGTTATCTTTCCCAAGAAAACCCTCTCATGGAGAATCAGACATAAGTGAATGAATGAACAATCAAAATTTGAAGAGATTGAGAGATGAGCACAGTGTCTCTATGCTTCAGGAGATGGTTTCTAGAGTTACTGAAGCCCAAAAAATAAAGTCATCATCCTGTGGTTGTTCTTCTAGTAACTAATCTTGCTAAACTCAGCTAGTCCTACTAAACTCTAAACCTAGTAGCTAAACTCTACTATCTGGACTTATACCATCTGTAACAGGACTTATACTAGAAATCTTTTGAGCCTGATAGGATCTGCTCTCTCTCATATTTTACCTACACAGGCTTTAAGAATCTAGGACCACTTACATCCTGTGATGAGACAATAGGAGAGGAATTTAGTAAAGCAACTCATTATATGACTGAATATACAATGGATAACTAGGAAATTATTTATATATACACACGTTATCTATATATCTGTAGACATATAAATATATATGTGCACAATATGTATAAATACTTGTGTATAGATATACTTATATGCAGACATAAGGACCTACATACATGTATATGTATACACACATATAATATTTAATTTCATTATTTTTCTAATTAACAAGTGTTTCCCCTTTCCTTCCCCTACTGAGCAAAGAAAGAAAGGAAAAAGAAAACGCTCATAACAAATATGTATAGTAAAGTAAAGCTAATTCCTCCATTGGTCAAATCCACAAGAAGAAGTGGCATTCTGAATTCTGAGGTAATTTCTGGTCCTCTGGAATCATTCTTTGTCATTGCGTTGGCCAGAGTTCTAAAGTCTTTCAAGGTTGTTTTTCATTGGAATATTGTTGTCATTGTACAAATTGTTCTCTTGCTGCTTTCTGAAGCACTTCGTATATGTCTTCCCAGATTCCTCTGAGACTGTCCATTTCATATTATGCTGTAATCATATTCCATTCTATTAAGTATACTATTATTTATATTATTGACACTAAAAGTGTATTTTATGTTCCTCTGCTAGATTTTCTATGTGAAATACAGTGTGTGTGCGTGTATGTGTGTGCATGTGTGTGTGTGTGCGTGTGCGTGTGTGTGCGCGTGTGTGTATGTTTGTGTGTGCATGTGTGTGTGCGTGTGTGTATGTTTGTGTGTGCATGTGTGTGTGTATGTGTATGTTTGTGTGTGTGGGTGTGTGCATGCTCTTCCCATATGGAATTTCTCCTTCACTTCCTGGAGAGTTCTATGAGTGGAAGCCAAGAGTAACTTGAGAAAAAACAACTTGTAGGCAGTGAAAAAGTGTATTTTAATTTCTATAAATATGTTTGGATCGGTGCGCTTAACACTCCACTCAAAATTTACATTGATAACTTTTATTTTTATTTTGCCACCCTCCTTTCCAAATATACCCCTTCTTCCTCTCCTCCCAGAGATCTGTCTCTTGTCATAAATAATAAAAAAGGGAGGCAAAAAGACAATTTAGCAAAAACAAAACCAACGCCAACTAAATGTGACGGTACATGCAGTGGACTGCATACGCTCTGTAAAGAAAGGAGAATGGCGCACTTTGTCATCTCTTCCTTGGGACCAGTCTGGGTCACTATAATTAGACAATTTCCTTTGATGCTGTTATTGTTGCTCTTTCCTTTCCTCTTTTCCTTCAGGACATAGATCTAGCACTTATTACCCTCTCTCCTAAACTGTCTTGTATTTAGCCATTTTGTGCTTTGACAGTTGGATTTATTCTATCTACCTACTGACATATGTATGTGTTACCTTTCTCATTAGAATACAAATTCCTTGGAGTCAGAGTTTGTTTCTTTCATTGTGTTTATATCCCCAGTGTTTTGCACAACAGCTAATACGTATCGGGCACTTGTTGATTGTAATCATTTTATATGATGTTTTCTTGGTTCTGTTTATTTCTCTTTGCATCAATTCATCTAAATCTTCCCATCATTCTACCTTCATAAAGTGTGAAGGGAATACATTAATGTACTCCCTTCGGTTTTATTCAATATTTTATACAACATGTATTACCTAGAAATGAATATAGCAGAATATTATTGAACTATAAGAAATAATATATGAAAAAATTCTTATTTGGTGGAATTTTTTTTCCTATAATTTATTTAGTGACTCTCCAATTAATGGACATTTACTTTGTTTCCAGTTCTACTACTACTACTACTACTACTACTACTACTACTACTACTACTGCTACTGCTACTGCTACTGCTACTGCTACTACTACTACTTCTACTACTACTGTTACTGTTACTGTTACTATTACTGCTCCTACTGGTGCTGCTGCTGCTGCTACTACTACTACTACTACAAAAATGTTGCTATAAATATTTTGATGTGTAATGGGACCTTTTATTTCTATATTTAACTTCCTTTGAGGATCTAGCAGTGGGATCTCTGGGTCAAAGATTCTGGGCATTTTAATAATTTTCTTAGCATTGCTCCTTCTCCCTCTTTCAAACTAAGGTAATTAAGTTTTAGAATTCAAAATTGAATTTAGAATTCACTTATTTACATGACTATTTCAGAGGTAAATAATCTATATGTTATAATTATGTCTTTAAATAAGCACTTGCAAAAATATACATACACACATACATATGTATATATTATATATGTGCCTACAATACAACTTAGCCTGGACAAAAGAGGTTGTTATTTTATGTACATATAGGAAACAATCTATAAATTTTTTTTCACGTTGCATGACATGTTGCATGTCCCTTATTTGCTTGATTTTTAAAGATATATTCAATTGTAGTATTTTCTATCTTGGATACATTCCTCCCTCCTCTTTTCCCAGAATTGCATATTTTCATTTTATCTTTAGAAGATCACAGAATTAGAACTAGAAGGAAGCTTGGAGTTAATGTAATCCAATCTTCTCTCTCTTTTTTTTAAGATTGAAAATGGAGTCTTAAAGAAGTTAAGTGACTTACCTAAGGTCACACAGGTAGTAAGTAGCAGTCAGGATGAATAGAATCCAGATCCTCAAGTTCTAAAGTGTTTATGCTTTCTACTAAAGTATGGGTTTAAGTGATTATAAAATTTAAAAAAAAAACATAAAATTTCAAAATGAATGCATTTCTCTCTAATTTATATATGGAAATGATTTTTAAAAATATCTTAAAGAAATTAGAATTTAAGTAAAGGCAGATAAAATGTATCTGTTAATTTAAAAAATGGATGTTCTTAAAATTTGATTTTAAACTTTTACAAAAATTTTATAAAGACATATAAAAAAGATTTAACATGTTCTGTAGTGAAAAGACAGCACTGAAGAATAGATATGATAACTGTAAATAATGCTATGTTATATCTTTTCAGAAATTTTTTTATAAATCATTTATAGAAGACCACAACAGCACATAATATGCTAGCAAATCTGGAAAATGCAAGAGTGGCCACTGGATTGGAAAAGATCAGTTTATATCCTAATCTTAAAGAAGGGCAATGCCAAGGAAAGTTCAAATTACTAAACAATTGTGCTCATTTCAAATGCCAGTAAGTTTATGCTTAAGGTTCTCCAAGCTTGGCTTTGGCAACATGTGAAGGAGAATTACCAGAACAGCAGGCTGGTTTTTGAAGAGGCAGAGGAACTAGAGACCAAATTGCCAACATTTGATGGATTATGGAGAAAACAAGAGAATTCCAGAAAAACATCTACTTCTGTTTCATTAACTACATTAAAGCCTTTGACTGTGCTAATTACAACAAAATGTGGCAAGTCCTAAAAGAGATAGTGCCAGATCATCTTAATTATCTTCTTAGGAACCTGCAGGCAGACCAAAAAACAACAGTTAGAATTGAACACGGACAACTGGTTTAAGATTGGAAAAGGAGTCCAAGAAAACTGTAACTTATATCCAGAGGACATCATGCAAAATGCCAGAATGGATGAATCAAAAGTTAGAATTAAGGCTGCTGGGAAAAATATCAACAGTCTCAGATATGCAGATAATACCTCTCTGATGGCAGAAAGTGAAGATGATTTAAGAAGCCTCTTGATGATGGTGAAAGAGGAGAGTGTAAAAGCTGACTTGAAGCTTAACATCAAAATAATTAAGGCAACTGTTTCTTGGCAACTGGTCCCATCACTTCCTGGCAAATAAGGAGAGAAGAAATCAAAGTCAGATTTGGTATTTTTGGGCTCAAAGATTATTGCAGATGGTGACTGCAGTCATGAAATTAAAAGATGATTACTCCTTGGAAGAAAAGCTATGGAAAATCTGGACCATGTACTAAAAATGCAGAGATATCATGTTGCTAAAAAGGTTCATATGGTCCAAGGTATGGTTTTTCCAGTAGCAATGTATGGCTGTGAGAGTTTCATTATGAGGAATGCTGAGTGCCACAGAATCAATGCTTTCCAATTGTGGTGCTGGAAAGACTTTTGAGAGTCTCTTGGACAACAAGGAGATCAAATTAGTCAATACGTAAAGAAATTAGTTCACACTCTGCATTGGAAGGTCAAGTAGTGAAGCTGAAGCTTAAATACTTTGGCCATATAATAAGAAGATGGGACTCATTATTTGCATTGTTGACCCTGATGTTGAGAAAGATCGAAGGCAAAAGGAAAAGGAAATGGCAGAGGATGAGGTGGACAGATAGTATCATGGAAGCAATGAACATGAACTTGGAGAGATAGTGGAGTATAGAAGATATGGTCCATGGGGTCATAAAGAGTTGGACACAACAAAATGACTGAACAACATCAACAACAGGCAGTGTAGCATCACAGAATCAGGGACAAGTCTTGAGATCTGTTAAGACCTGGGTTTCAGTCCTACTACTGATACATACCAACTGGGTAATAGTGGGCATGTTCCTTTTCATTTCTAGCATCTCAGGCAATGCTGTAAAACTATGAGTTTCAGATGCATGGTCAATCTGGGGTCAGTATTCACTAGGTAGTTGGTGATATGAAATTGTAACTTGAGAGAGGGACTTATATATATGTATATGTATATACACACATATATACATACACATACATATATACACACAGTATATATGCATATATGTGTGTACATACAAATGCATATAAAATATGCATAGATACACATATACACATGTATATACACATACACACATATATATATACACGTGTATATCTCTCTCTATCTATATGTCATCTGCATAGAGAATCCCAGAAGAAGTTCATTATCTTATTATCATCATTGATATTTAGTCTTAGGATCACTCCTTATTTGTTGAAAGGCACCATAATCTAGTGTAAAGAATTGATTAGGTGCCAGAAAATTGGATTTCTAGTCTCTACTCCCTAATTATCTGAAAGACTTTGGGTGTTTAATTTTACTTCCTCAGAGATTCCCTCACCTGTAAAATGAAGGATGTGAAACAGATAATGCCCGACTTAAAAAAAACTTTAATAATCTATGATTCTTAAAAAAAGAAATAACTGCCATCTGTATCCAGTAATTATCCTTCCATAAGACTAGCTCCACTGAAAAATCATTCAAGATATTCCTATTTGTAGAAAAAGTGGTAAAAGAAAATTCTATACCTAGGGAATATATAATATGTAGCCAGGGCACAGGTGTAGAGTCTTCTTACATGTAGAAAACATACGCAGCTAGGTTGAACACATGGAGGGGCAACTCATGCTTCTATTATGAAGGGGTGTGGATGTCTTTGTATTGGGGCAGTTAGGTGGTGTAGAGGGTAGAGTTCTGGACTTGGAGTCCAGAAGGTACGAGTTCATTTCCCACCTTAGGTACTAGCTGTGTGATCCTGGGCAAGTCACTTAACATTTACCTCTTTTATCTGTGGAATGAAGATACCAATAACACCTACCTACCAGGGTTGTTGTGGAGATCAAATCAAATAATATTTGTAAGTGTTGCAGATCTTAAAATAATAAATAAATGCTAGTCATTGTTGTTGCCATTGTTATTGTTCTCAACTGGGTCTAACCTCATTAAAAGACATTGTCTGCTCTGAAGCATCAGAAGCATTGGTCTTCCACATGTATCCTTTGGACACATGCTCCTTATGACCATGCTTGTGCCTGGCTGCGTGCATAGGCTTTTCCATACATGTGCCTGGCTGTACGTTCTCTTTATGTGTACATGTCTTTCTGTGTACTGGCTATATGTTTTCTCCAATGTGTCTCCCACATACAGCCACTGTGTATCTGCTCTTCCTGCCAAGGGTTTGTATCTTTTGGAGAGTGTTCCCCAATTTTATGGGGGAAATGTTCTATTACTGTTTTTCTTACTATGCTATTTCATTAAATGTCTTTGCTTTGAACTAATTATGCCCTCTGGGTGACCAGTAAAAGTAAACACACATCAGTAAGGGCTTGTGAGCTATGGTTTTGAGCGGAGGTAGCCCCATTTCTCCCCACCCCCACACCAACCTCCCCAGAGCACTTTGAACTTGGAGTAGCCATGTGTGACAGGAGGTGCCCCAGGCAGCGCTTTAACAAATATGCCACAATATAGAAGCTTTTTTTTTTTTTTAAAGAATATGGAAACAAATTAAAATCTCTCGTATAGTGGTAGTATATCCATAATTCACTTCTTGAATTGGAGATGGTTTATCCTTCAATAATTTAATAATTATATGCTTTACTATGATGAAGAAAATAACCAAGTCATCATTGCTTTCCTTTTTAAGATAAATTTTATTGCTCTCTTTTGCTTTTGCAAATGTATCATCTAGTAGTACTGCTTCCCTACCCCTTACAACAAAGAATAAAAAAAGAAATTAGTTCAGCAAAACAAATCAGCACACTAAAAATTTCTGACAATCTATCATTCAGTTTTTTGATGGAGTTGTATCATTAATTTAAAGAAAACAATATTATCTGTAGAATGCCAAAATACCTTCTAAAAAGGAAACATATATGTGTATATGTACACACATACACATATATGAAGAGTTGTGAAGACTACATATTTAGGTCAAAAGAAATAATAAAAATGTACTGCTGGTGATTAAGTTAGCCTTCTCAGCTAGTGATTTAAACCTCTACTTAATAATCATGATTTAAATGACCTTGATTTCAATAAAATCCATCCTATCTTAAACTGTTGAGTTTTACAAGCTTAGGATAATCAACTCCAAATTTGATCCTCTTCCTTTCCTTGACAGTTTTAAAAATAAAATATGTAGGAAGATACAGACATGTGACTGTGAAGAAAGAAAAGTGGTTGCATATTAAGATATAATATCCCCTCCTCCCAAATAGATATAGACTACACTCTTAAATTTTTTTGTGCCACCTATAATACCATTCTAGTATAAAATACTAATAATATAGTGTAGTAATGTTAGAACAACCTGATAATTACCCTTTGTGTCTTTTGAGTATTCTAACTCAACACAGCTAAACCTCTCTGCAAATAGGAGTTTTCTCAGTCTTAAGATTTGGGGATTGATAATGTGAATTTCAAGTTGAAGAATTTCAGTGGAAAATAAGCTAAATCCTGACTCCCAGGAACCCAACTGCCAGTTTCCAGAGAGATCAGGGGGCTGCTCAAAGGTGAAGGAATTAGAGCATCATAAGAGCTAGACCCTGGTGCTTTTAGAACCTATATGGAGATCCTGGGTCTACCCTTTTCAAGAATAAAAACTCTGTCTCTAGTCCCTTGCCCCTCACTCACATTGGGAATATTGTTCCCAATCTTATAATGTTCTGGGAATAGGACTTGATCTTTGTAACCGTCTGAATGAACTGGGATAGTCTTCTAGGTTAGAGCAGGGCAAGACCATGAACACAGGTCATAAACTTAGAAGCAAGAGCTACCTTCTACTAAGCTTTCTGTAAGGGCAAATTCTGGTTAAAACAAAATACTTTTACTCTGGACAAGTGGCTTAACCTCTTAGTGATGTAGGCCACTCTTAGGTAATAGATTGCAGGACAATTTCTGATCAGCATGGGTGGAGGGAATATTCTCACCAGAAACTGCCAACTAAACGAAATCACAAACCTGAGCCAAAATAAAATAAAAACAAAACAAAGGATCACATAAATGACATTACAGAGAGGGTGGGAATTTGCAGAGTAAAGGCAGCTTAGGTGGCGCAATGGAGAGAGCGCTGGACTTGGAATCAGAAAGACTCATCTTCCTGAGTTCAAAGCTGGCCTCAGATACTGACTAGCTTTGGGACCCTGGGCAAGTCACTTAAACCTTGTTTGCCCCAGGTCCTCATCTATAAAATAAGCTAGAGAAGGAAATGGCAAACCACTCTAGTATCTTTGTCAAGAAAACTCAAAATGGAGTCACGAAAAATTAGGTGCAACTAAAACTGCTCAATGACAACAAAGTTTGTGGTCTGGATGGATGGCTGGCCTCCAATCATATAAGTGGAAAGAGTGAGGTAAATGACGTATAACTCCTAGTTAAATGCTGTTGTAATGATCTTGCCTTTTCTTCTTCCCTGATCTCCTGTCATTAGGCTGCTTGGTCTTCTTAGTCTCAGTCTCTGGCCTCATGATGGTACTCTTGATTTGTAGTCTTTTAGGGATAGTTCTCTCTGGTTCCAGATGCTGCTGTTAGACACTGGGAACCAGTAGGGTTTTTGAGCAAGATCTAATCTAGCTCCTTCATTTTATAGAGAGGGAAACTAAGTCAGCCTAGAACCCAGGTTTTCTGAATTCTGGGCTGGCAATGTTTTCACTCTATCATGATATAGGGGCCACTAATTTACTTTTTTTTTCAGACCACAAATAAAATCTTCATAGAGCTTTGTGTTGCAGAAATGAATAATGAAGGTAATTGTACTCTTACTTACATAAAACTGCTACTCTCTTAATAACTGCAGTATAATTCATCCAGGAAGCCAAAAGAACATAATCAATGTTACTTGACCCCAAGTGTAAGAGACATATAAATTACACTGAGATTATGAATGCTGCCCAAATTACAAAATCATAAACTCAGCTCTCTAAATTAGAAGCCCTAAATTTTACAATAGCTCCATGAAAATTGAATAATCATAGACAATATCCCATCAATCAAATTTCATCCTTAGCTACAAAGTCCTTTATTCCTTTGATGCACAAACATACTTATAGCTGTAGCTTTAACAATCCTAATACTACCTTATGCTAATCCTGTGCCTTTTATCAGAAGAGCCCAAAGCTTTTATGGGTTATTTTTTTATAACACATTTTTCAGATTATTGCATATATTTTTATTTCTGTTTCATAAATGGAAAACCTTGGTGATGAAAAGATAATGTAGTAAGAGATGCTGCAGAAGGAAAAAATAGAACAGTTAGGTGGCGCCATAGTGCACAGAGCACAGTGCCTGGGGCCTTAGATATATACTGGCTATGCTATCCTGGTCAAGTTATTTAACCTCTCTTTGTTTCAGATTCCTCTTCTGTAAAATGGACATAGTGATTGAACCCTACCTGGCAGGGTTGTGAGAATTTAATGAGATGATAATTGTAAAATGTTTACCGCAGTATCTGGTGCATAACAAGCACCATATAAATGTTAGCTACTATTATTTTTTTGCTTTTTTTTTTTGGAGGGGGAAGGTAGGGCAACTGGGGTTAAGTGACTTGCCCAAGGTCACACGGCTAGTTTTGTGTTAAGTGTCTGAGGCTGGATTTGAACTCAGGTCCTCCTGACTCCAGGGCTGGTGCTTTATTCACTGTATCACCTAGCCACCCTAATCTTAGCTATTATTGATAAAAGCTCATGCTTTTTGAAACAGTATTTGCCAACCATTAGACTTATTTTATTGGTTATAATCATGGTCTCTATAGCCATGGGACTTCACAGAAATGGTTCTTCTAAAATAGTTTCCTTTTTTTGATTTATCAGAATATGGATTATAATTCTTATGGCCATATTGATTTACCAATCTAGGTTTGTTAGTCTGAACATAGTCAGTCTCTTAATCATTGCCCACACATGTCACCTTTGCCCAAGGAAGACTTCCTTTCCTAGTATCAGACAGGGTGCTATTTTTATGAATTAAAAAAAAATCCACATTTTTGCAGTCCTATAAGACTTGAGGATTAGAAGTAAAAGCTACTTTCCAATATTTCAAAACTAAAATGGTTTTGAGTGTCTGAGTACCAGATTGATGACAAATTCAATGACAGATAGCTAGACAGATTACCTAATACTAAGTACAGCTGTAAAAAAAGATCTAAAGAGGGTGAGATAGGTAGACTGAGGTGTATTTTTTTTATTACTTTGTAATCCGTTGTATTAGGGAGGACAGAACTATGCAGATGTAGACAATTTAGGTGAGGAAGCAAATGGTCCTACACACTGGGAGTCGATTGGAAAGATCGGCAAGTACTATGTATATAGAGAGTCCTGAAGTAAGGGCTTATATTGGACAGGATTTTTCAAACTCAGATCTTTTGCCTTTTCAGGTTTGAAGAAAAGAGATTGGGAAGCACATACTCACAGGGAAAATAGTAAAATAGAATCTGGTTTCCTCTTTTTATTTGTTTAAATCCTTAATTGCAACAAATTAAATATGTGACAAATTATTGTACATAATGAAATGTTTTCTTCATACTAGGTTTTGACAGAGGAAGCAATATTTTGGATTTGATTTTCACCAAGAAGAAGGAGCTTGTTTCTGAGGTGGCAGTGATGGGAAACTTGGGGATAAATGACCATACCATCTTAGTCTTTGTATTAAAGAACAGGAGGAAAGCTAGCCTACTGTGACATGCACATTTGGAAGTATAGGTTCTAAAGAAAAAAAGACAGGTGGAATCCCATGCATTAAAATTCTTCACGAGAAGTCAGTTCAGAAGGTGTAGGTAGCTTTCAAAAATGAAATTCTATAGACTAAAAGAGAAATAATTATAAGGCGGAAACTGAAATTGTCTAAAGAGTCCAATGCACAATCATCCAATTTTGATTTTTAAAACATATATATAAAATAAAAGATAAAAAATCTGATTTTGATTTTTAAAACATATGTATATAAAATAAAAAATCTGACTTTGAATTTTTAAAGCATATGTGTATAAAATATATATAGAAAATGTGAGGGTAGGTAAAGGAGTATGAATACAAAAGCATGGCATGGTCTTTTAGGAGTTATGGTAGTTAGGTGGCATAGTAGATAGAGCGCTGGGAGTAGAGTCAGGAAGCCCCAAGTTCAAATGTGGCCTCAGACACTTCCTGTCTGTGTGACCTTGGGCAAGTCACTTAACCTTCAGTTTCTCATCTGTAAAATGAGCTGGAGAAGGAAAGGACTAACTCCTCCAGTGTCCTTGCCAAGAAAATCCTAAATTAGGATCAGGACTGAAAATATCCAAAAAACAAAGTCAGGAATGCTCAAGCTCAGACTGAGCAGAGGCTGATGAGGAAAAGCTAAGAGCCACAAAGATGGTATTGTTATTTTCTTAAAGTTACCTTGGGGAAGTGACAGGGTTTACATAAGCAATAGAATCACTCATCAAGGTATATCTTTTGGTAATTGACTTCAGAGAGAGGGCAGTCCTATTTCTGTTTTTTTTTTTTTCTAAATTAATTTTATTTTTTTTACCAAGGAGAATATTTGGTCTAGAAAGTACGGGACAAAAAATTGAAAAACAAGATGAATGGAGTCTGAGTAAGAGAATTTGTAGCAGACATTTGACGAGTTTAAGTTATCAGGGCCTGACCAACTGTATCTGTGGGCACTGAAAGATATGACTAATATGGTCACTGAGTTACTGTCAGGGATGCTTGAAGCAGGAATACTTGGACAAAACCACAATAACAAAAGTTTGAATTTATGTAGTTTTGCAAAGTTCTTTTTTTTTTTTTTGTCTCATTTTATCTTTACGAAGGTGTTATGATGATTCCAGTCTTATGAAGAAGAGAACTGAGGTAGGCCGAGGTTAATTGATGTGCCCATGGTCACATGGTTAGTAAGTATCTGAAGGGAGATTTACCCAAGATCTTCCTGACTTCCAGTATGGTGCTCTGCCTACTGAGTCACCTAAGAGAGGTTTGGTTTTCTGCATTTGTCATCATTTCCTTTGCATTATTAATATAGTTATAAGCCCTAATCAATCATTGGTGGGAGGCTTGCATAGTGGATAGAGTAGCAGTCTTGGAGTCAGGAAGACTTGATTTTAATTCTTGCCTAGCACATATAAGTTGTATGATAAAGGCGATTTCCAAATTCTCAGTGGCATAAGCAACTTTATAAGACTATAAATGATAGATAAGTTGCCTAGGAAGGAAGAAAATAAGCATTTATTTTTAAAAAAAAATTTTTAAGCAAACACTCTATTTATTCAATAACAAATTAGAACAAAACCTTCACAGAAAATCAAGGTAGAACATTCACAATATTACAACTTATCATAGAAAATCAAAATATAGCATTCACAACAACTTTTCACTAAAATGGCCACATAGTTTTCATCAAAGTGGTCACATAGTTTCTAACAAAGTATATCATTTAGTCAATCAGTCACTTAGTAACTCAATCATTCAGTGGTTCTCTTTTAAACAAGGTGAATTCATTTAGACGGTCAATCATTCAGTTAAGTCCTTAATTCAATTAGTTTTAAGGAGGATAGTAATCCTTAATTCACTCATCCTTAAGTAGACAAGGCCTCCTTAAGGGATGAAAAGTACAATAGTCAAAGCTCTCCACCCATGGGGTGCAATTAAGTTACAATATCAGTCACTACTCAGTAATCTCTCAAGGGGTAGTGGAAAATACACAGGCCATCCACCCCTCAGTTACAAGTAAGTTACAATTTCAAGGTCATAAATAATTTACAAGTTCAATCAGTCACTACTCAGTATGCACGGAGAGATCTCTTCATGTTGACTCCAGGTAGGCTCTTGGATCCCCTTCCTTTCATGGTCTCAGCTCCTACCTTGATTCGCCAAACTGTCACCTGGGTTCAAAGGCAGACAGCTCCCAGTTTCTTGTCCAGGTCTCCATGCAGTTTCTGTTCCACGCTGAAGCTCACCGTGTCCAGTCCATCTCAAATCCTTCACAGTCTCTATTCCTGGGAAGTCAAGGCTTAACAAAGCCACAGACAGACAAAGTACAACACCACAGTCATGCCTCCTCTGGCATCTCTGGCTGGCCCTCAGAAGAAGCTCCACCACCACAAGTTCCCAGGAAATGCTGCCTTTCCCAGCTGGGGTTTTTCCTTATAGACAGTATTGCTCCTCCCTGTTCAGCCCCTTCCTGTTACATTTATTAAACACATGCGGTGTTCCAAGCACTCCATTAAGTACCAGGAACACCAATAGAAGCAAAGAGAAGGCGAGTCCCTCCCTTTAAGGAGCTTACATTCTAATGGGTGAAGACAATTTGCAAAGGAGGCTGAAGGGCTGGGGTTGGCGGAATGATGGTGCTGGGGGTGGAGGCATGTTTTTGAAGTATGGAGGAAGTCAGGAACAGAGTCCCCAGAGGAATGAAGGCAGGTCAGCCTAGGCCATTCTGTGAAATGGAGGAGCTCACCAGTAGGAAAAGGGGGCCAGCCCTTGTGGAGAGATGTTTCCTAGTTCTTGGGTCACAGTAGATCATTCCAGAGTGAGGAAGCCCATGGTGCTAAGAGAAGGTCCATGATGATTCATCCATAGAAGGAGTGTGTTTCTGAAGTCTAGAGGAATTCCAGAACAGGTCCTGGAGGAGAATGAAGGTGGATCAGTCTTGGCCACTCCATAAAATGAAGGCTCTCTGAGGAATGCCTGTCTGCATTTGTGAAGGAAAGAGAACCTCTTCATCTCTCCTTTTAATGATTACAGTAGACTCAGAGTTCTAGAAGCAGTGGATTTTAGAGTTTATCTAGTCTAATGTTTCCCACCCTAAATTAGAATATGGATTGGTAAAATATCTAAACTGTCTAACGTGAATTCTATTGCAACCTCATTTGGGAGACTATTGCAACCCAATTGACCCAAGGAATGGGGACAAAGCTGGGAAGGGATCCTGGGCTGGTAGGATGTTGGTAGAGGAAGGAGAGGAATCCATTTTTAAAGTTTACAGGTATTAAGAAGTAAGGACCATTGGTAGCAAAAGTTTTGCAGGCCAGTAAAATTTTGCTATAGACTTGTGCTTGGAAAACAATGATCTTATTTTACAGATGAAGAAACTGAACCCAACTGTTTCCCCTACCTCCTATGGCATATACTATTATCTAGTGAATCATGTTTAAACTTCTTACTTTGGTATTGAAGGCCATTCCAGAATTACCTCCCAATTACTTTCCTTCACACACCTTATACAGCAGATTAAATTTCTTTTTTTTTTTATTTACTCATTTACTTTTAATTTACAAGATTCAGTTCCACAATCACTTGAGTTTCAGATTTTCTCCCCTCCCTTCCCCCCCCCC
>CM053588.1:238396456-238431369 GCA_028646515.1 Pseudochirops corinnae | reverse complement strand
GTTTATCAAGGTTGGTCATCATATGTACGATGTGTCTGTGATTGTGTACAGGTTTTGCCTGGTTCTGCTCTTCTCACTTAGCATCAGTCTGTATAAGCCTCTCCAGGTAATTATGAAGTCCATCTCCTTCCCATTTCTTATAGCACAATAGTATTCCATTACATTCATATACCATAGCTTGTTCAGCCATTCCCCAATTGATGGGAATCCCCTATATTTCCAGTTTTTTGCAACCACAAAGAGAGCTGCAATAAATATTTTTGCACATATGGGACCTTTTCCCACTGCAGATTAAATTTCTTGACATTATCTAATGATACCTTTCATTTTCCTGCCTTTCTGCCTTGGCTTATGGGGTTTCCTGTGCCTGGAATGCCTTCTTCCTTTCTTCCACCCGCTTCCACTTTCCCCTCTATAATGCTTAGCTATGTGTAAGACTCAGTTCAAATGCTGTCTGCTCCACAAAGCCTTCTCTGATTCTGGCCTCTTCACAACCGACCTCTTTCTCTTTTGAACTAACATAACATTTTGTAGTTCTTTTATTGCATTTTTATGTTCTACAGCTCTTTGTGCATACTTTGTATCTGTTCTATATAGACAGAAAACATTTATTCTTCTTTTTATCCCAGTCTTCCCAAAGGAAGGAAGGAAAGAAGCATTTATTAAACACCTTCTATGAGCCAGGTACTGTGCTAAACACTTTACTAATATCATCTCAATTGATTCTAACAACAACCCTGGGAGGTAGATTTTATTATTATCCCCACTTTATAGCTGAGGAAACTGAAGGCAAGCAAAAGGTAAGTGACTTACCCAGGGTCACACAGCTCATAAGCGTTAGGATTTTGTTTAGGACTTGAACCAAGTCCTCCTGACTCCAGGGTTAGCACTCTATCCTCAGCATTACCCAATTGCCTCCATACATATAAGAGATTTTATGTTTGTTGAATTGAATATAATAAATTGAAAAATAAATAGCTTATCTAAAAGTCAGCATGATATTGGTGAAAGAAGGTCTGAAATCTTTTATTTCTTTTCAAGATTATTAATAATAGAAACTGCCATTTACAAAGCACTTTAAAGATTATAAAAGGCTTATTTCATAATATGCCACAGAAGTCAGGCCATGACAATATTGTGCAGATAAGAAAACTGGGGTTGGGAGAGTCTGAGTGCTTGGTCTATGGTTGTCCAGCCTGTCAATGTCAAGCCCAGGTTCTAAGCTGGATCTCTCCAGAAGTCAGGTCTGATGCTCTCTCCGCTTCATCTTGCTGCATATCCTGATGATGTAATCCTGCCATCATTTGCACAAAGCTCCTAGCCCTCTGAAAGTCAGAAAAACACGTAGAAATATAATATCGTGACAGAGATTTTTTAAAGAGAATATGAAACACATGCTTTGACTTGTAAATAGTTATTTGTATGTTGTCTTTCAATAAAGGTATTATTGTAATATCTAGAAATCTTTATGCCAGATACAAACTTCAGTGGTATTGGATTATGAGTGACAGAACTCTCTCTTTCAGTTTTCTCTTTTAAAAAAAATTTAAAAAGAGTAAATTTTTTGAATTGGACAAGGTCCAAAATACAGATATTATTGACAGAGGGATTCCCATTTATTTCACACTTGGTTTATTACTTGGAGACCATGCCATGCTTTGGTTTCTTTGCCCCTTTGATCTTTGCTTTCTAACAACTAATACGATGCCATATGTATTTGATGATTTCAGTGTATGAGTGAAAAGATAGCCTGTTCTCCTTCCATCTCCCCCCACCCTGATTTTAAAACCTTTTAATAAGTTGTCATGTTTTATAATTTCTGTATTAACAGGGAAGGTAAATGTTTTTTTCACCAAGAAACCCCCCAAAACCAAAACCAACCAACTCAGCTTAAAAGAATGATTTAATCCTTAGCCCAGATTTTCAGGAGTATTTTTTTTTTTTTTAGGATTTTCTACATTATGAATTTAGGCAGCTTTACAAAGAAATGAACCTTATGAACATTAAGCTCTCATTCTTTGCATCACTTTAATTCTCTTCTGATCTTGGCTAATGTGTTAGTAGTGCCATTCTGACGATAGTTTTGAGCAGACTAACAAATCTTTATTTTTATTGGCTGTCTCATTTTTTTCTCTTTCATATTTCACATTTATGGTCCGTTCAGACATTCTCCTATTTTGCTAAGTAGGAATCTGTGTGGTCTTTGATGTAAGACATAATTTATTTGAGAAGGAAATATGAGTCTGTGCCTTGAAACTACATTGAACTGATGGATTGAGAAATTTAAGTATTGCATCAAAGTAGAGCCTTATTTAAAATGTCCAACAGCTAGCATTTTGCTAATCTGTTCACTAGTGATTTTATATATCTATGTCTATATGTACAGACAATATACTTAGAGACAAGTATGTAATTGTACTCAAATGTTTTCATTAATATAAAAATAATTTGCATTTTAATATCTATAGAAGATATCTGTGAACATCTGTTGAAATTCAATGCTGAAAGAGGCTGGGTTTATTCTGAAATTCAATCACGTTACATACTCTATTCTGTCTTCATAAAGGTAGCATAGATATATAAGATGTAGCCGAATGCCTACGTCTACGGTATTCACTGTTCACAATCATAATGAAGGTTGCCTTAACAGTTTCTGATTCAAACATTGCATACATTATGTAAAGTTCGTGTGCCAATTCTGTTAAATAGGAACTTAGAAACTCACTGCCAGTTCATACTCCCTATTCATACCACCTGTCAATTAACCTTTGCAAAATGCAGGCTTTTAAAAATAGGACTTTTCTATTTCGACCCTTTATTTTTTCAATCATCTCAAAATATGTGCAATGACTAACACCTGCATTTTCTGTGTGGCTATTAAAATATTTTTAAGGATGAAAGTTCCCCCCTAATTTTGAAATAATATTACTCCTGTAGAGCGGATCACAAATTTCCTTCTCAGTGCAAATTCACATGTTGGAAGAAGCCTTAAATCTCTCCTCTCTCTGCTGAACAAATTTTCCCAAGGAGTCGAGCATATCAGCCCCACTACTCAATAAACTTTAGTGGGTCCTTATTACCTCCAGGATCAAATATGAATTTCTTTGGCATTTAAAACTCTTCACAACCCAGACCTTAGTAATATCTTTCCAATGCTTCCCCTTCTTTCTTTTGGCGCTGCTACCAATCTGCATGGCCTCATCACCTCATGTGGGGACTATTATGATAGGAGACTAGTGGGTCTGCCTGCCTCAGGTCTCTCCCCACTCCCGTTCAACCTCCATTCAGTCACAAGAGTGAATCTGCTAAAACACAGGTCTGATCATGTCACCCTCCTACTCATTAAATCAGTTGCTCCTTATTGCCTCCAGGAGCAAATACACTCCGTCTGATATTCAAAGCCCTTCATATCCTAGCCCCCTCCTACCTTTCCAGTCTTCTTCTACCTTAATCCCTGACACAGTCTCCTTTATCTAGTGACACTGGCCTCCTGGATGTTCCATGGACAAGACATTCCATCTCTTGTCTCTGGTCATTCTCTCTAGTGGTCCCTCATGCCCTAATAGGTGTCAGGTCAAGCCCTACTTGGTCATTGATTGGGCCCTGATTGACTCAGAATGAGCAAACAGACAGCAGCAACAACCACCTTGCCTGGAACACACTCTTTCCTTTGCTCTGTCTGTTGACCTCCCTGGCTTCATTTAAGCCCCAGCTAAAATCCTACCTTCAATAGAAAGCCCTCCTCAGTCCCTATTAATTCTAGTGACTTCTTTCTGTTAATTATTTCCTATTTATTCTTTATCTAGTTTGCTTTGTATATATTTGTTTACATGTTGTCTTTGGCATTAGGTTGTAAGCTCCTTCACCTGTCTTTGGACTTTTTTTTTTTTTTGTATTTCCCACGCTTAGCAGAGTGCCTGGACTTAGGTGCTTAATAAATGTTTTTAATTGATTGTGTGTGGGCAAGGTACTCCTGCTTGCCTCACTTCCAGTCATCCTATGATGGCAGAGCTGAGTGTTGGGGCAATCTGTTCGTGAAGACAGATGATTGATGCCTGAACCCTGAAAAGAAGGAGAAAAGCCAATGGCAATTCTGATTTGTTATCACACACTGCTCATGCTCTCTGTCCACAATCATTGTACAAAGGCCCAACTTAAACACTTCTCCAGATGCCTGTTGTCCTCTGACTCCAAATTCAGTGTGCTGGACACTGTTTCATGCACACTCTTGATTACTTATATTTGTTTCAATTTGAATTTTTCTGATTATTAGTCACATAGGATATGATCCAAAAATCATTTGTCTATATCCTACGGCCAGTTGTCTATTGGAGAATGATTCAATGTTTCTTGCTTACATCAATTCTCTCTATATTTTGGATATCATGCTTTTGTCAGAAACATTTGTGCAAAAACTTTTACAATTTGCATAACTGAAATTTTTATATCTTCTGTGATATACCTTTATAATTTCTAATATTAAATTCCCCTACCAACCAATATGTAGTTGTGAAAGATATGAACTTTCATTTGCATCTTTTTCATGCTGCGACCTCTTATGTTTATCTTTCTAGCTGCTTCAAGTTTTAGGTACTTTATGGGTCATGACCACAGTTCTGAGATCCCATGATTTGTTTACTTCTACTAGGCACACAGAAAAAACACTGAGTTCACAGCAAAGTTATATGTGGAAATAACATAGCAATTAAATAACAACAGAACATTACCCCTACCACAGATTATTTTCAGATTATTTTTCTATTCATAGACATTGAGTGGGAGGAGTATTTCTTCCGAGGGAGCACATAGAAGAAGTTCTGTTTAGCCTTTCTTAATCGGTTTTCTTAGCCAAGGTTCTTTCCTTCAACTAAGTTCCAGGTAAGAGAAACTAAGCTGAGATCAAGCCTGTTGTTGTTGCTGTTTCCCCAAGTCTGATTCTTCTCTCCTCAGTTTAACTCCCATTTAATGTATGTTCCAAGCCCCATTTTGGTTATTATTTCATAACACAAATTCCCGACTAGGTAAATATCCTTAGGGATCTAATCCCCCAAATTCAAAAGTAACTGAGCAATACTCTCCAGAGGAAACTTTTTAACTGCCTCCATCATGTTTACCTCTCTTATGCACATGGTAATGGATGGGATAGCTAAAGAAGAATGAAAAGACTGGTGAATTCTGTCCTGCTTTCCCCCAACCACCCACTGGAATTTGCTTGTTCCAGGTTCTCGATAGCTGTGAAGATAGATGGTGGTCTTAATTTATTTTCCTCACTGTCACTTTCAACCCAATAGCTCTTATCAAATAAAAAAAAAATTTATCCCCAGTAGTTTGTTGTTTATTAATCACCAGGCTACTGAATTCTTTTACTTCTAGACTTTGCACATCAAATATATTCCAGTGATCTATATTTCTGTTTTCTAAGTTAATCCTAGTTTTGATAATTCCTACTTTGTAATGTTTTTTAGATGATAATTCCAGATTCTTTGTGTTCCTAATTTTTCATTATTTCTCTTGTTATACTTGATTACACATGCATTTTATTATTTTGTCTAATGCTATGAAATAATTTGTACCTAGTTTTGTACTTTGGATGACGTGGGAGTTTGATTTGGTTAGTCATATATTATTTTTACTTTGGTGATTCAGTCCAGCCATAAATAGTGAATATCTCTCCAGTTAGCTGTCTCCCCCCCCTTTTTTTTTTTTTTGGTAAAATTCATTTAGTAATTGTATTTATATAAATCCTTTCTTGGCAGTTTATTTAACACTTATGCCTTTTGATGTTATTTTAATGGAAAATTTATTTTGTCAGCTCTTACTCCAGTTTCATTTTAAGTACTATGCCGAATGTTGATGATTTTTGGTTCTTGATGCTTTTTTTTATGCTATCAACTATCTTACTATTTTTTTGTTGATTCTTTAGGATTTTCTAAGCAAATCACCATAACATTAACAAATAAAGATGAATTTGCATCTTTTTTGTCAGTACATAGTCCCCTGACTTTTTTTCTTGACTTATTGAAAGGGCTACCATTTCTAGTACTGTGATAAATCATAGTGGGTTTCTTTGTTTCTATCCTGTTCTCATTGGGAAAGTTTCCAGTATTTTCTATCAGAAATAATTCTATCATTTAAAGATTATTTTGACTTTATTGAAGAAAATTACATATGTCCTAAGCTTTTTAGGATAAAATTAAAAACTCATATATGAGTATTTTGTCAAAGGCTTTTTCTGCATTGAATACTATAATAATGTTATTTTTTTTGTTTTGGTTATCAGTATGATTAATTTTGACAATTATAATTATAACGTTGAAGCATCATTGCCTTCCTAGTGTGATTTGACTTGGTAATAATTTTGGATTCATTTCATATATTTACATTCATGCACAATGAATATTGACTCAGTAATAACCCTTCTATAGTTCCCTTTCTTTGCCCTATCTCTCTCCGATTTTGAGATTAGGATCGTATTTGTCTTATAGGAGTTTAGAAGAATGTCTTCTTTCTCTGTTTTTGAGAAGAATTTATGTAGGATAGGGACTTTTTGTTCATAAAATGTGTGATAGTATTCTCTTATAAATTCATCTGAACTAAGAATTTTTTTTTGTCCTTGAGAGTTCAGTTATTGTCTTCTCAGTTTCTCTGTGTTGAGTATTCTGTTTATTATTTTTAATATCAGTATTTTTATATGTAGATATTTATCTGTTTCATTTTTTAGTTTTGTTGGCATGTAACTTGGTATAACAAATCCTAATAATTATCTTTTTTTGTTCTCCCTTTTTGTGAATTCCCCCTTCTAATCTTTTATTTTGAGTAATTTGTTTTTCTTCTTTCTTTTAAAATGTGAATTTAGTTAAAGTATCAATATTACTAGTCCTTAAAAACAGGACTCTTTATTTTGTTTGCCAGTTTGATAGTGCTTTAAGTTTCAATTTTTATTTGTCAATATTTGATTTTCAAAATTAATTTTGTACTTTTTGGGTAAAAATTGTTCAACTGATGAGAATCAAGATGTGAAATCCTTGTCAGGGACAAATTTCACACATTCCTTTGAGACTGAAGGAAAGGAGAGGATATAAAAGAAATTTGTAAGAGTGCAGGAGGGCACTTGAGGGAGATCAGTGCACATAACTGCTATCATAATAGAAAAATGGGAGGTGAAGTCATCTTTTGAAAGTAGGTGGGGAGGAAAAAATTGGTAGTTTTAGGAGAGAAGGTAATTGCTGGCATAGCTTCCATGGTGAGTGAAATAAAGGAAGAAAAAGAAGAATAAAAGAAAATTATTACATGGCAGTGACGGCCTGCTTGTTGATATATCATTAATCTATATTTTTAAATCCTTGCTTATTTCTTTGTTTTTCTTTTGGTAATATATATCAGAGATATAACTTTTCTCCTTAGGTCTGCTTTAGCTCCACCTTGCGTATGCTGGTATATTTCCTCACTATTTTCATTTTATATGTAATAATAATTATCATTCTTATTTTTTCAATATGCTTATCATTTAGTGAATTTTATTTAATAGCTATTTATATCTGTATCTTTTGTTTATGTTTCTTTTATTGGCTATTTAAAATATGTTAATTGTCTATAAAGAATATATTTGATATTTCTGCATTTATTTGTGAGTTCTTTATGCCTTAACATATTATTAATTTTTAAAGGTCGTGGTTGGTGCTGACAAAAAAGGAATCCCTTAATATTCCCATTGAATAACTTCCAAAGGTTTATTAAATTTAGTTTTCCCAGTATCCTATTTAGAGTCTTAACTTCCTTCTTGTTTCTCATACTGTTAGATTTATTCAGGTCTGAATGAGACACATCAGTCAATCAATAAACATTTATTAAGAGCTTACTGTGTGTTAGGCATTGTGCTAAGTGCTGGGTATACAAAAAGAGGCAAAAGAGAGAACTTGCCCTCGAGGAGCTTACAATCTAATGCCAGAGATAACATACAAATAAATATATACAAAGCAAGCTGTATACAGAGGGAAGGGACTAGAATTAATAAGGGTTAGGGAAGGCTTTCTATAGAAGGTGAGATTTTAGTGGAACTTAAAGGAAGCCAGGGTGGTCACTCGTCCAAGTGGAGGAAAGAGAGCATACTACACATGGATCTCGTTTGATCCTTACGACAAGGCTGTGAGGTAAGTGCTATTGTTATCTCAATTTTACAGTTGTTGACTGAGGTGAAGTGACTTGCCCAGGGTCACATAGCTATGATGTGTCTGAGGCTAGGCAGAAGGAAGTAGGTTTCCTCTTTCTAGCTATCTTCAGAAACAAAGAAAGAAAAACCTGGATTATCCCTTCTTTTGTTGTTCAGTTGTTCAGTCATGTCTGACTTTTCTTGACCCTATGGACCATACCGTGTCAGGCCCTTATATCCTCCACTATCTCTCAGTCTTTCCAAGTTCACATCTGTCTTTTCCATGATGCTATCTATCCATCTCATCCACTGCTGTCCCCTCTTCCTTTTGCCTTCAATCCTTCCCAACATCAGGGTCTTTTCCAAAGAGTCTTGTTTTCTCATTATGTGGCCAAAGTATTTAAGCTTCAGCTTCAGCATTTGACCTTCCAGTGAATAACCTGAATCAATTTCTTCAAGTTTGACTGATTTGACCTCCTTGCTGTTCAAGGGACACTCAAAAGTCTTCTCCAGAACCCCTTCTTGGGAATATTCTAAAGCAGATTCTTGTCTCCCTCTGCATGGATTAAATAGAATCACAGAATGAATAGACAGAAATAGTACCATATGACTGGAAAGGTGGAATGATGGTGTATTTTGGAAGGCCTTGAATACCAGGCAAAGGTGTTTAAAGTTATTTGGGAGAGAAAAGGGAGCCAACAAAGATTTTTGAGCAGAGGAATAATATGAACAGATCTATGTATAAGAAGGATTATTCTGGAAGTAGTACGAAGGAATGAAGGATCATTTGTGGTTAATTATCTGAGGGTGTTTTTCATCTTAAATCAATCAGGTAAAAAGTAACCAACTTCCTCCATTGATGAAGAATAGAATTGAAGTTGCAGCTGAGATCTTCATAGAAAATCTGTCAGAAAAAAATTATGATCTGTTTTCTTATTCCCCAAACCCAATGGCGATATGTTACAATGTGGTAATAATGCCTTAGTTCAGCTTAAAGAAACTGGATTGTGATTTGGGGATTCAATAGTCACCTTGCACACCTGATGGTAGATTATACAAATGAAAATTAAAGATAATATATACAGAATGGACCTTTTAAATTCTAACTAGTATAGTCTCAATATACCTTGCTTGAGCATCTGTGTCATTAAATCAGCTATTTTTTTCCCTTTATTATTTCATCTTTTTCTCTTTCACTGGAAGCCTCCTTTTAATCTTAATCATTGCTGTAAGCAAAGGCACCAGCTCTGACTTCGTAAGATAATGCCCTCTCTCACTCTCTTTCTCTCTCTCTCTCTCTCTCTCTCTCTCTCTCTCTCTCTCTCTCTCTCTCCCCATTTTTTAAAGGTTTCCTTTTAGAGCTAGTTTTAGGCCATGATGCATTGCTGAATGGCTGATTTCCTGACACTCTTTCTTGCTAACCTTTCTTGACAGCTTCTGGATTGCCCTACCTGGTAATTTGCTCCATAATAATGGCTACTGTGAGATGTCTCCTAACTATTTTCTTTATTTTTAACAAGGATTCTTAACACCCTCTGTAGGTGACAAAATGCAATTACAGACATGAAATGTCCCCCAGAGGATGCTTGCTCACAGATGCCACCAATTCTTTCCTGGTATAACTGTTAAATGTAATAGAAACAAAGAATCAGATCCTCTAAACATCTAGTTCAAATAAAATTTTTAATTAAAAGTTATGAAGGCATTTTATTGATTAACAATCTTAGTAATTAAATAGTGTGGTTGACATTTTTTTAGCAGGATTTGTTCTTCCTTTGAGATCTCTAATTGTTGTATGGCTTTACATTTATTGATAACTCTGTTTGATGAATACAGATGCCACCTTTTATGGTCGTCGTTGACAGAGTAATCATATTGTGAGAAACACCAGGCTTATGCAGTAACAGCTGTTGCAGCTATACATGCTGACATCCATTGGGGAAATGTGTTTGCTGCTATCATGGGTACACAATAAATGGAAGGGGTAATAAAGCACGAGCTAACATTTTGAAAATCCTTACAACTCCAGGAACTTTATTGCATATTACAAGCACTTTGATCTCTGTCCAGTACTTAAGTCTTAATTATCAGACTAATTGCACAGACTATGTTCATTTTCAGTGGTAATCCTTTTGTGATTAGCTTCTGTGTTCAATAACTGACTTATCCTTTAATTAAAAGGACGATTAACCTTAAGACTGCTGCTGCATCTTGGGATTAACCCATACAGAGTTAACGTTTAATATCATTGTAAAAGCCTTTGGTGAAAGGTGGAGCATAAAAATACACAGTGGTATCTCTACATGCATTTCACACTCCTGATGTGCCCAAATAAGGCTCTTTGCTCAAGGTAAGGGCTTTAATTCATGTTCCTTATAGATTAGATTGTTTAAAGGCCTATCGAATTGGACAGACATTGGATTAACCCTACAAGTGCCTTTTTCATTTATTGGAAGAGGGGCTTATACACTTTGTGATAAAGCAGAGTTCATATATTTAGAGTTGGAAGGCTCATCCAGTTCAAATCCTTGGAAGGAACACTGGATTGGGAGTCAAAGGACAGGAGTTCAAATCCTATCTCTGATACTTACTTGCCTGTATTATCTTGGGCAAATCACCATTTCTCTTTGGACCTCAGTTTTCTTACCTGTAAAATGGGGGAGTTAGATTGGATAGTCTTTCAGGTCCTTTCTAACTCTAATTTTTTTTTATCTTTTGGTGATTCACTTCACAGATGAGGAAAATCATCTTACAAATAATTTTATAGATGAGAAAAAATTGCCATAGGCTCAAGGTAATGTTGGATTCAGGTGGAGGATCCAAGGTAGAGTTTGGTTTCAAAGTTAGGGCCTCTGCCTCCAAATCTTGTCCTCACTCTGCCTTTCTCTTGGTTTTCAAAATTATTATGCGTATTCATGATAAGAGTTTCATTCATGACTGTGGGCTTCCTGTCAATGAGTAGAACTCCCTACCAATGTTACCTGCAGTAGGAAATTTTTTATCAAATACACACAGCTCTATTTTTTTTTTCTTTGCTGGAAAAACATATTGATTTCCTTGGAATTTTTCACAGGAATTTGAAAATAGACATAATGATGGAAAATTTATTCAAGTGCTGAAGACCACATTAAAGTGAAAAGAAATGTCATAAAAGGGCAGTGGTTTCCCCAATATTCTAACTAGCTAAAAGATTAAGGAGGAAACCCAGAGCAAATCAGTGCAACAATGTGGAGGACTTGCCAAAGAGGCAGATGCTGTGGCAGGAAGCATTGTACATCTTCTCTCATTTGGCATCTGGGGCCTGCAATGAACATCTTTCCCCAGTGTAAAAGCATGGCGTGGGTTCTACTGCTGTGCTGATGGCTTAAGAAAATTCCTTTCTCTCTCTCTCTCTCTCTCTCTCTCTCTCTCTCTCTCTCTCTCTCTCTCTCTCTCTCTCTTTCCCTCTCTCTCTTCTTCCCTCCCTCTCTCTCCCTCCCTCCTTTCCTTCTTTCTCTCTTCTTCTGTTTCTCTATTCATCTGCCCTTCCCTCCCAGCGTCCCCCTCTCTTTTCTCTCTTTCTCTCCCCCTCTCTCTTCTATTTCTCTCCCCCTCCCTCTTTCCCTTCCTCCCTCTTCTATCTCTCCTTCTCCCTCTATTTCTGTCCCACTATCTCCTTTATTCTCTCCCTCTCTTTATCATTTCTTTTCTCTCTCCATCTCTTTCTCTCTTCTCTCTTTTTCTCTCTCACCTTTCTTTTCTCTCACCTTCTCCTTCTCTCTCTTCTCTCTTTCTCTTCCCCTCTCTTCCTCTTCTATTTCTCCCTCCTTCTCTAAATCCATCCCAGTATCTCTCCTCTCTCAACACCCACAAACACATGATTCATTTTCTCTCTTTCCAGAAGTAAATGCTCTGCATTGATCTCTCTCACTCCTGATGGCTCCATGTGCCTTCCACAAAGCAAGTGCTTAAAATTTTCAAATTGAATCATTGAACTTACGATTGTTGGACCTAAGTCACTGTAGAAAGAACTAGGTACAAATCCCCCTTAACTGAGATTCAGTAAGCTGGCACAGAGCATAGGTGAGTTCTGTTTTGTTTTCAAAACTATTCCTTTTATCAGAGATGGGAGAGTGATTTGAATGGTCACAAAAAAGAAAGTTTTCATAAGATCATATACACAGAGCTAGAAGGGAAGAAGCCACCCAGTCTAACTCCCGTCTTCTCTCTCCCCCATTTTACAGCAAAGAAAACTGAGTAGTAGAGAGGATAAGTGATTTGCCCAAGGAACAGATGTGGCATTTAAACCCACCTCTTCTGCCCAAGTTTAACTTCTACTGTATCATCTGATCTCTGCCTTCTTTATAGATGATCTGTTTCTCCAAAGGAAAACACCTTGCGAGGGGCCACCTTCATTCCTAGGGCAATTCTATAGCTAGTCAAAATAATGACAGCATCTAAAAGCAGAATGTGGTTTCCCTGGTTTGGAATGCAGTGGCTATTGTGTTCCTTTAGTGAGTTGAGGCATTCCAAGTGATGAATGGGGCTTTAATGTAGTTATCTATCAAGTTTGGGCTATCCATCAAACCATGAGTCTATATACTCTGTATGAAGGCATTTTAACTAATACACTGGGGAAGAAGCTTAAACACAATGATGAGGATGAAGGCTGACTTCTGATAGTATTATATTATAGTTAATAATTGTGTTGAGCAGAGAGACCCCAAAGAACCAGGAAATTCTTCCATTAATTGATAGAACAAGTCTATTACAATGATTGTTTACCTCTTTTGCCAGCAGACACATAGCTTCTTCATAAAATCAAGACAGAATGTTTGCAAGCATATCTGTTAATTATGGATTTAGTACATCAAACTCATGGTGATTTATGATCATTAAAGAGATGTATTTATACTCATAAAATGCAAAATTTCATACCCCTTGCCAATATGCATTTCAAAATACATTTCAAAAAAGTTGTATGAATATTCAGGGAAATTCTGATAGGACATTTAATTTAGACAGAAAATATAAAGTTAATTAATATCAATTATCAGAGAAAATCTGAATGCCAGTGAAAAATTATATTACTATAAATGATAACATAATAGAAACAATCCTTTGTCTCTAGAATCCTTAGTTGAGTATATCATACACATGAGAATTCTGAGAATGTTGAGAATATTAGCTCCAAATAGAAAATTGAATAAATACTACACACCTGTGTCAACAATTGAACCTAGAAAAGTCGATTTTATAGTATAGTTTCTGCTCCTAACTACCCCTCCTCCCTCTGTCTCTTTCTGTGTCTTACTCTGTCTGTCTGTCTCTGTTTGCTTCTCTGTCTCTGTAACTCTGTCTCTGTCTCTCTCTCCCTCTCTCTGTCTCTCTCTCCCTCTCTCTGTCTCTCTCTCCCCTTAAGAAAAATAGGATCATAGAGTTAGGGTCTAGAACAGACTTTAGAGATCACTGACTCTAACTCCCTCATTTTATAGATGAGGCAGCTGAGGCTCATAAAGGTTAAGTGACTTGGCTCTTAAGAAACATTTATTGACCAACTGCCTGTCTGCCTGCCTAAGGTCACACAGGGAGTAAGTGGTAGAGGCAGGATTTGATTCTAGGTCTTTTGACTCTAAATCCCCTGCCTTGTGCCCTGCATTTTGTTGCTGTATTAAAGAATAAAGGTAAGTAGCTATGTGGTGCAGTGAGTAGAGCACCGGCCCTTCAGTCAGGAGGACCTGAGTTCAAATCCAGCCTCAGACACTTAACACTTAGTGACCTTGGGCAAGTCACTTACCCCCAATTGCCCTGCCCTCCCACCTCCAAAAAGCAAAAAAAAAAGAATAAAGATAGCTGATACTTACACAGCACTTTATTGCTTATAAAAGATTTCCCTCATAATTTTTCTGTTTGGTATGTAGTACAAGTAACATCTCTTTTTTCACAGAAAAGGGAAACTGAGGTTTTTTTGATTTTATGTGATTTGCTCACTGTGGCATAACTAAAGAAAGGCCACGTTGTGTCTTAAACCAAGGATTCCTGATCAACTCAATTGTTCTTTCTACCATGCCAGGTTTTCTATATAGAGGGAAAAGGCCCATTCTTTTGGTTAGATTAAAGCCACAGCTTCATGTTTATTTTTTTTTTACCCAAATTCTACTGACTTACTGTGCAATTTTAAAGACTGAAAAGTAGTCCTTATAGCTAGTCAGCTCAGGTAGGCTCCTCAGAGCCTATTGTTAAATTTTCACTGTGAGCATTTATACCTCAGATAACTTCAAGTTACTGATCAGGGCTTGGTTTATTGTTTTGTTGATTGTCTAGGCTTAAGAAAGTGGTGGAGAAAAAATAGTAATGCATTATTAAACTTAAAAATTTGTTGAGGACATCTTGCAGGAATGCGGGCCAGTCACATAATGGGAAGAGCCAGCTGTTGAACACTTACCAGCATATCCCTGAAGCCTGGCTTCTAATTCACAAGAGAAATTTGAATTAACAAAATAATTTCTACTAAGTGTTTGGAGATTCAGGAAATAGGATATGTGTTATTGTTGCAGAAATCCAAAAGAGCTACTCTAAATGTCGTAATTTCCTGTGCTACTTGCCTATCGTCCTGGTGGCAGAAGGCATATTCCACCTATTTGAATAATATAAAAATGTTACTTAAGATATAAAATGGAGATAACATGAGGAGATTAAATGAGTTTTTATTTCAGCGTAGTACTTAGTTGTATACATATGGTTGAAGATTGCCTTTGTATTTGCCTAAAATAAGTTCAGGTTTCCATGGTAACCCATCTCTTGCAGATAGAAAACATATGAAAATAGAAGAACAAATGAGTTCCATTTAAGAAAAAACCCGTCAGATGAAATGACCCTTTTAAAAGGACTGTGATCTATGGAAAATGCCATTGGGGGAGGGGAGCAAGAACAAGGTGTTTTATATGAATGACTAACATACTAATATTTTATGACAAAATGTTTACTTCACTATTTACTGAATCAGACATATACAGAGAAAAAATTCAGATAATCAAGAGAGAAGGCTGATGAGCTGACCTGTTCAACTGCAGGAAACTCAGATGCCAATAAAACTCCACTCATAGTTTTCCCACTTATGTTTTTATCCAATGAACAAACCCATTACATATTCTGAAAAATAAACTTTGCCTTAATAAAAATATCTCTATCCTAGTCTTAGTTTCATACACACAAAAATTACAATCATGGAGTCACCATGTAAGTCATTAATGTCAAAATTACAGAACTTAACTCCATTTAGAACTTCTCAATGGTCCCATGAATATGATTCAATGGTCAAGTACCTACTCATTATTACCTTCTTAACACAGAATATATGGAATGATCAGTTCAAAATCAGCCACTGCATAAGACATCTAATAGGGATTTAAAATTATAAACAAAAGGGAAGTCACAAAGTTACAGAGGTCTTAAAAGTTAATCCTGTTTATCTGAGCCAAATGTAATAATAGCTGACATTTATACAGCACTTTACAAAGCACTTTCACATATGTTAACTTATTTACTTCCCACAACAATCCTGCGAGACAGGTGCTGAAAGAATTATTATTTCCATTTTATAGATGAGAAAATTAGACTCGGAAAGGTCAAGTGATTAGCCCAATATCAAAACAGCAAATAAACAGCAGATCGAGGGTCCAAAATCCAGGGTTCTTGACACTATTTTATAGTTGCCTCCCTCTATTTCTCAGTTTTTCTCTAAACTTTAATTTATCCTTCCTGATTTTTTCCTCAAAATCATTTGGCCTCAATTCACTCTAAATCAGTTCCCATATGAAGTTAGAGGCCTTGTGACTGAGATGATTTCAGACTGACAAATCTATCAGGATATTCATTCTGTTTTAGAATGTGTTTCTTGGTCATTTCCTGACGTGTGAGATTCCCGTGACTTGAAGAAGGCACTTTCTTTGACTCTTCATAAATTTCTATGGGTTTCACACCATTCTGCATTCTCTCTGATCAGCGGATTTTGGTCCCCTTAAATTTTCCCCTTATCTTGAATTTCTGGATGAGAAATATCTTTTAATTTCAAAAAATTTTCCCTTACGTGTCAAACCTTCTGTCACTGATTTTACATCAGCTTTCCCCCTATTTCCAGTCTTCTTACACCTTACAACCTTTCCCTCACTCCTTTGCCCACGTATTGTGAGATCCAGTAACACTGGTCTCTTTGCTGTTCCTTGCACGGGATGCTCTTTCTCCCAACTCTGAGCATTTGCATAAGCTGTCCCTAGTGCCTGGATCTTTCTTTCTCTTCACCTCCACCTCCTGGCTTTCCTGGCTTCCTTCAAGCCTTAGCTAAAGTTTTCTACAAGAAATCTTTCCCAATCCACCTTGATGCTAGTGCCTTCCTTCTGAGATAATTTCCAATGACTATATATGTGCATACACACATATGTGCACACACACACATGTGCACATACACACATACATACAGAACTTCTCTCTCTACAGTCTCTCTGATGTCATCTGCACCCAAGGGTTTAATTAACATCTCTGTGTTGATGACTCCCATGTCTCCCATATTCATCCCCAGTCTCTCTTTTGAATTCTACTCTTGTGTGACAAACTGCCTCTTGGACATTTCAAATTGAATGTCTCATAAACATCTTAGGTATCTCGAATCCAACATGAACAAAATAGAACTCACTATCTTTTCCCCAGCTCCCAAACCCCACATTATTGTCAAACTTCCCTGTTACCATTGAGGGTATCACTATTTTTCTACTCACCCTCTACTCTTTACTCTCTCATTTGACCTTGCCCAATCATTTATCAGATCTTTTTGTTTCTACCTCCACAATTATAATGGTAATGGGAATTTGAAGACCTTCCCTGCTTTGAAGATATACCCCATCCCCAACAGGCTGAATGTAATCACACGGAGCCTGTGGTGGGAAGAGTTTGCTGAAGGGTGGAGCAGAGCCCACACGAAGCTGGGAGTCAGAGAGTTAGAGACTGGAGGGAGGAGGGGATGCACTCAAGAGAGACAGGCTTGTGAGTAAATGTTGATTTGCGGGAAGGTTAAAGGATTCTGTGGCTCTCTGTGCTGTTATGGCTTATTAGCATCTTTCCTACTATGATGGTACTGGCTTACTGGTTTTGGGATTTGCTTTTCTGGTGTCTGAATAAATGTTTTGCTTCTGTCTTATATATGGAAAATCTGTTATATCTTGTGATTGAGCACTATGCGGGCACATTTACAGTGGCCATTGGCGCTGTGAATATTGTATTGTTGCTACAACAACATCTCTCACATCTATCCCATGCTCTCCATATTACTTCTATGATCAAATACAAACTCTGCCATTTATTATTTAAAGTACTTTTCAATCTTGTGCTTTCTAGTCTTCTTATACATCATTCCCCTCTGAAGATACTGTGACTCAACTATTATGGCCGATTTCCTATTCATAAAGCTCTGCCCTCTCCATGCTTTTGTACTGGTTCCTTCCCATGTGTGAACTTTCCCTCCCCTCTGCATCTTAGAAGCCCCTATTACATGAAGCCTTTCCAGATTCCCCTGGCTGCTATTGTCTCCCCTCCCAAATTATTTTGTATTGACTTTGTATGTATACCCACATAGTTACACATTGTCTCCCGTGGATAGATTATAACCTATTCAAGGGCAGAGACTGATTCACTTTTGTCTGTTTCTTCAGCCCTTAGGGCAGATCCTGGCTCAATGTAGGTGCTTAATAAATGCTTGTTCGTTGGATTGATTGATCATAATAACTCTCTGAGGCGAGAAGTGCAAATTCTATAATCTTCATTTTATAGATGAGGAAATTTGGACCCAGAGATGTTGAGATGTTAAATATAAGGTTACACAGGTAGTAAACAGCAGAGCTTAAATGCAAATTTTGTGTCTTCAAGTCATGTGTTCCTCCTGCTGCACAGAGTTACTTAATGTCCATACTGTTGTTGTATGGGGAAACGTTAGGGAGGGACAGGTTGTGTGCTATCTGCAAACAGAAGAAAGAAGAAAACTCCATTTATCCGTTATAGTTGAAGAATTAGCTATTTTCACATAAGTGACTTTTTAGGTAACTGAAGCTTTTCCTTTTAAGTACTAAAACAAAACAAATTTTAAAACAATTTTGAGTAGAAACCATTTTAATGTGTTGTGTAAACTTCTATCCCTTTTGCTACCAGGGTATGTTGAGAATAATTTAATCCATATTATGTATGTCAATTATTTTACTGGTTTGTAATACCCTCAGAGGTCATTAACGTATATAAAGCTATTTCCCCTTGTAACGAATAACTTCAGACTGATAAATTTCTGGTTTTTTGGCCTGCTTTTTATGTTTTTTTTCTCATCATTAAACTATCAGATGCTACTTGTTGGTGAGGCTAGTAACTCTGCATCATTTTTTTCCTCATCTGTATAATGAGGATTTGCAGGAGATGATCACAAAGGTCCCTTACAGATCCATAGTTCTATTCTAGTCATATTTGCTACTGTAGATCAGGAAACCAGATACCCAAGCTTATTAGACTTGCAAATGAAATAGGAATAAATAAGTTCTAAGTGAGGGCCTGAAGAATATTCCTATGAGTAAAGTGTAATAGAATGTAAGCCACTTAAGGGCATGGACTGGATTTTTGTCTTTATAACCACAGTGCATTGAATACAGTAGCCACATAATCAGTGCTGGCTGTTATTGAACTAGAATTTACAACATTGTTTTTGGTTGCAAGAAACCTTTTTCCCCCCTTCTTCTTTCCTCACTACATTTCATGCAGTTGAAACTTCTAGATAAGTGACTCCTGAAAGTCCTAGAGTAGTTAGTTATCTGGGGGTGGGGGTAGGAGCTGAGCTGTCATCTCTGATATTGGGAGATATCAGAGCCCATTTTTTCTGTCTGTTTCATCCCAAATTCATGGAAGAATGCATATCCCTTGGACCACAGACATCAATGGCTCATGAATGTGAGGTAAAAAGCTGGGACCAGAGGATTCGAGGTAAGACATGGATGCAGGATAGTGCCTAGAAACAATGGCAGTCTGGGGAAGCACTTTAAATTTTTTTTTTTTTTTTACTTTTTGGAGGGGGGAAGGCAGGGCAATTGGGGTTAAGTGACTTGCCCAAGGTCACACGGCTAGTAAGTAAGTTAAGTATCTGAGGCTGTATTTGAACTCAGGTCCTCCTGATTCCAGGGCTGGTGCTCTACTCATTGTGTCACCTAGCCACCCCTGGGGAAGCACTTTAAATTGTTGTTTGAGACAGAGGTAGGGGTATGAAACCAGTGACAGAGTAGGAAACGTCCATAGGTACAAAAGAGCAAAGCAAAGCAGTGGGCTGAAATTCAATTAGCCATCAGAAGGAGTCAGGACACATAAAAATACTGATATGAGAGTCAAGGAAGCAGAGGGTCAGGGACCAGACTAAAAGAAAGGAAACAGGTGATCTGAAAGAAAAAAGGAGAAAATATGACCTAGGGGTCAGAACTGAGACATGGAGAAAGAACCAGAAACTCAGGTGCTATCAGGGAAAACAGCTGTGATTCACTTGATAGACTGTTGGGACTCATGAGTCACGAAGATCTGAATTCAAATACAGCCTCACATACTTAGCTGCATGATCCTGGGCAAGTCACTTAACCTCTCTTGGCATCAGTTTCCTCATCTGTAAGATGGGGACAACTGTAGCAATTACTTGTTGTGAGGATCAAATGAGCTAACATCTAAAGTACTTTGGAAAATATAATGAACTATATAAATGATCTATTATCATAAACTGTCCCTAGCAGTAAGCTTAAATCTGCAGACTGCACATAGCAGTCTGGAGGTATTTGAAGGATTGTCATATGATAGAGAAGGATGAGACTCATTCTGCCCAGAAGAGGGCAGAACAAAGAACAAAGGGTGAAAGTTACTGATAAATATAAGAAAGTTGAGTTATTCAAAAGTGAAATGAGTTATCACAAAAGTAGTGGTTTCTCCTGCATGAACTAAAGCTAGAAGACCATTTGTCAGACATAAGGTAGAAGAGATCCTTGTTTGGGTATGGGTTGGACTAGATGACCTCCCAGGACCCTTTCAAATTTGGGGTCTTATTTTTTTAGTACTGGTCTGTACATCTCCAGTCATGTAGTTTGCATCCTGCTTAGGCCATCATCTCCACTCCCTCCATACCAAAGAATGAGATTCCATTCCCGGATCCACCTTGGATTATGATGGGCCAACTTTGGTCTTATCTTGCATGGTCCAAGCCTCTACCATACTTTTAGGACCTCTCCAGCCATGTAATCTACCTTTCCTTCTTCCCAGCTTCCCATCTCAGGTTTATATGTATAAGAGGTATAGCAGGGATGTTTTTTCCCCGCATGTAGTATATATATGTCCATGTGGGTCTATGTAGAGGGATTCACAGGGAGACAGCAATAGACATCTCTGGTGTCTCCTAATCCCAGTTTTTGTCCAAAGAAGACTTTGATTCCTGCTAGGAAGGGAACAAGAGGTTTGAGCCAAAGACTGGCTACTCTGTTCTCTTTGGGGCTACCAGGCTAGAATTATAACTACCAAGTCCCTTAAGTATCATTGATCTGGGGGAAGTATATTTTAGGTTCCTGATCACTGGTCCCTAAGGGGAAAGGAGGATTTCACACTCTATGTCTAAGTCTTGACTCCCTTCCCACCAAATGCTAGCTTCACAATGAACACATATGACAAATAGCGAATAAACTCATTTATCTAAGTAAATAGCAGATAGAAATCAGACAAAGTATGCATAGCAAACTATATACCAGACAATATAAAGTGAATGAGCTTTCGCATAAGATGAGATAGCTCACCTTAACCAAGGGAGAGAGTCCTAGATTATACCCAAAGGGAAATTCCTCCCAAACTCTCCTATAACAAGCTGGAGATAAGAACATGATAGAGACCACCAGCTGTTCTCCTATCAGCTTTTTCCCCAGAGTACTTCTCTCTCTTCAGGAACCTGAAGAAAGGTTGGAATCACATGTCTTCTCTTTCGAAGCTGTAAGCCCAAAGAACTTGGATCTTTCTTCTTTCTCACTCTCATCAATTCTATTCCACCCCTAAGGTAGACATGAGGCATTGAGTAATTACTATCTACGAATGAGTAGAGTTGTTGTTAGCTCATTTTCAGTTGTGTTCAACTCTTTGTGACCCCAATTTGGGGTTTCTTGGCAAAGATACTGGAATGACTTGCCATTTCCTTCTACAGCTCATTTTACAAATGATGAATTGCCTGAGGCAAATAGTGGCTTGCCCAGGGTCACACAACTTGTAAATGTCTAGGACCAGATTTGAACTCAGGAAAGTGAGTTTTCCTGACTCCAGAATCAAAACTCCATCCACTGCTCCACCTAGCTGTCCCACACGATAGATCATGTGTGACTTAAATATTATCTTCCCCATTTAGATTGCAAGCTCCTTGAGGGTAAGAACTGTCTTGTTTGCTTGTATTTGTATCTATAGTGCCTCACCTGACACATAGTATATTCTTAATAAATTATCTGTCTGTCTGTCTGTCTGGCCTCAAATCACTGGTGCTTCCTTCAGGTTTCATGCTCTACCATACGTCAGAGCTTTCTGAGAGTTCTCTGCTCCCCAGACACCATAGAGAAGTGATTCTCAACTTGTGGGTCGCAACCCCTTTGGGGTTGAATGACTCTTTCACAGGGGTCACAGGGGTCGCCTAAGACCATCGGTCATGGCATTAGGAAGGCTGAGAACCATTGCCCTAGAGGGAAGCCGCTAGAGATATTCTTGACTACTGCTACTACCCTACTCCTTGATAGCAGTACATCAATCTTTTTGGTTAGTGCAAAGAAGATTTACTATTAATCATTATAGAGGAATTCCTAGTGGGAAGAGGGATATGGTAACAGAGGAAAAGCTCAGTTTTCTTTTTTTTTTTTTTTTGGTAAAGTTTATCCTACCTAAAATTGTTTCTCTTTGGGTTTTGATATTAATTCCATTTTCATTCTGGTGGAATTGACTAACCTGAGCTTATCTCCCAAGATTCTGCTCCATGATAGTAAAATGTCATATAAAGATAATTTTGCTGTCATAATAAGCTAATGTCATTATTATTCACAACTAGATGCCTGATTGCTAGTTCAAAGGACAGACTGTGCTCTTCCATCTTTTCCACCTAGGAATTCTCTATGGTGTTCAATGACTTTCCTTTAATGGGCGTTGTCATGATATTGCCAGCTTCCCAAACAAGACAACTTGGAATAGTCTGATTCCCATCTCTCCTGTGAGTCACGTACCAAATCAGTGCCAAGTCCTCCTCCTCTGCTTTCTTTTTTCTGCTCCTATGCCTGAGACATCTAGTGGGTAGTAGTCTTGGACCTGGAGTTAGGATAGACTTGAGTTCAAGTACAATCTCAGAGTGCCCACTTAAGTTTCTTCAACTTTAAAATAGGAATAAATTTGTCCACCTACTTCCCATGGTGGTTGTGACAATCAAATGAAATAATATTTATTTGTAAAGCCCTTAGCCCACTGCCTGGCACATAGTAGGTGCTTAAGGAATACTTGCTCTCTTCTGTTTCTCCCTTTCCTGTATTTTTGGGCATAGAGCTTGGTCATTTACCACATAAATGATTATTGCTACCTCTAATGAAGACTTCCCATTCCTGCCACTGTCCTGTCCCAGACAATCCCCTAAGTTGATGCCAAAGTTATCTTCCCAGTCTGTTGCTTTAGTCAGGGGGTAATGAGTGACCCCAGGCTGAAAGGGGGTTCGTGAGAGAGTATGGAAAACACTAACCATATAATGTCAGAGCTTGGAGGCACCAGTGAGAAAACTGATGCCTACAGAGGGGACGGAATTTGGTTCACAAAGTGAATTTGTGATAGAGCCAGGAATAATTCCCAGTTCACCTCTTAGTTCCATGCTGTTTCCATTGTACCCTATCTCCTCTCTTCATGAAGCATGTTTTGGCAACAAGTGCTAACCTTCTTCATTTTAAAGATATTTCTTTACATTGGGCAACTACTTTTCTAAGAGCTGTGTAATGACTTTCCGTTGCACTGTGGAATAACAATTAATTAGTAGTTAGTTAGTGATTTGAAAGGGTTCCCCTAATTGTTTTCAGAATATTTTTTCAAACAATTCTTGTGGGTTCCCATAGCCACAAGCAGCATTGAAGAGTGGGTAAGATGGCAGATTTGGGGTCAGGAAGATGTAGGTTTGACTCTTGCCTCCAAAACTTGGTAGTTATGTGACGTTGACCAAGTCACTTAAGATCTTTGAACCCCAAATGTTTGGCAAACTTTAAAGTGCTGTGGTCTAGGGTTTTGTTTTGTTTTGTTCTGTTCTGGACTTGTGATTTCATTGTTATGGGAAGCACCAATGTAGAAATTTCCTCCACTTCAGCAAATTGCAAATTTGTCCACAAAGTCCTTTATGAATCCGAGCAAATTTTCCTTTTGAATGAAGCCATGACACGCCAATGGAAATACAAAAGTCCTAATGGATAATTGGATCTTTTATTTTTGGTATCACAGTCATTTATGTCTGCAAAGGTGACTGTTTCTCCATAAATAGGGCATGGGTTTTAGAGCTGGCAGGGACCTGAGAGCTCATTTAGCCTACCTGCTCACTTTACAGATGAGGAAGTTGAGCCCCAGAGACCTGCCCAAGGTCATACAAGTAGTAAAATAGTCAATTGGGATTTGAACCTGGGTTCTTTGATTCCAAATCAAGGACTCTTTATATTATAAAATGTTGTCTCCACACTAAATTGTATAAGGAGCAACATTAATGATTGCCCTGGTTCTTTGTAGTCTATCTCTCTTAAGAAACTTCTTAAAATCTTGTCACTTTTAAGAAGTCTTCCTTGTCTGGAGAGATAATTCTCTATCTTTCCATCACTTTCTGTCACTTTCAATACAGTACCATGAAGTTTCTACCCTGTATACAATGCCATTAGTTCTCCTACTAAGTTAAAGAATTTTCCAGTTATGCTTTTCAACTTAAGAAAAAAAAATCTATGTATATACTTACTTTGAATTATTCATTGAATTGATGTTGTCTGTTTCAGATGACATACTTCCTGAGAGTAGAGTACTTCATCTTTCACCCCTTGGTGTAGTTACAACTCAAGCAATTTGTGAAAGTACATGAAATTTCCCCAAAGGATCCATATGTAATGTACATTAATTGTGCCTCTGGAGGTGGGGAACATTTCCAGAATTTTGCTTAAGAAGTCTCAGAATGCCAACTTTCAACACAATTTTTACAGGGTCTAGGGTAAGATCATGTACACGTTAAGTTCTTAATTAATGTTATTCAAGGAATCTGATTCCTCTTTGGATGTATTTCTAGGATTAAAAGTTGTTTCCATTCAGAGGCTTTTGAAGTGTTTGTGTATTACTTTTGTCAGACAATGAATGCAATTCAATCTACTTTTCACTTTTTTGCCTACAAAGCAATGAAACCTAAAGCTAAATTTAGTGCCCAGAAGTAATCCATTCATTTCAAGTGGCTGATAATATATGCTGTCCATGTTCCTTTTAAATGGTCTCTACTTCTATCCTTAATTGTACCATTTTACGTTATTTTCAATTAGGTAATTTTAAATCCTTTTAGAACCAAGGAGCATATGAATAAATAAATAATTTTCATCCTTCATTCATTCCTTCATTCAATGAACATTTCTTAACTGCCATCCAATGTTCCACTCATTGAGAATGATGCTTCAGGATTTCCACAGATATATGATGAATGAATGAAAAGACATTTATTCAACATTTCCTATATAACACAAGTAAGGTGCTAAATACTGAGGATACAAATATAAAAGGTGAAATAGTACATGTACTTAAGGAATTTGTATTTTAATAGGAGAAGGAAAATGTGTATGGGGAGTGGTGGTTACTTGGTTATTTGTTCAGGGGAGTCACAGGGATAGTGAGGTGGTCCATATGACAATCAATTGACACATTCTTTCCAAAACCAATGGTATCTGGAGTAAGAGATGGACAAAAATGAGTGACTGACTGAGCATGTGTGTGTTTGTGTGTGTATGTGTGTATAACAGAGAATGAGACAAAGAGGCAGTGGAGGGAGGAAAGATATGCTGATGGCAGAGAAGATGGCAAGATAGTCTGGGGGCTGGCTAGATATAGTGGGCTAAGTAAGTTTATACTCAGTACCCAAGCAAGGAATTCCAAAGCTGAGTGGATTAATTTTCCCAAATACTGGGACATGGATTTTGGGAATCCAATGTACAGGGATCCAGGTGGAGAGAAGTAGGAAATCAACAGTAAGGTAGATGGTAGATGGCCCAGATAGACAGCTGATCCTGAACTACAGAGGACAGGAACCCTTGGCCACATGTGTTACCAGTGCTGTTGTCATTTAACATCATGTTCTCATTCATGTGGGTACTTTATGCCATATCATACTTTGTATTTCTTGTCTGTGACTTTCTAGAAATCCTCCACAGGGTCCACTCAACATGTTGGGGACCTTCTTCTAGATCTCTTGGCATTACGTGGGCACTGGTGGATCATGTGAGCTGCCCATCAATTATATCTTGCCCTCGCTACATGAATGACCTAAGATATAAGGATAAATAAGTGCCTCTCCCCCATTAAGGAGGTTATGATCAATGTTACTTGTATTGTTTACTCATCATATTTTTAATTTACATTTTCTCAAGTTGTTCCTCTAAAAGAGAATGTTTTTCTCCCCTTTCCCCTGCATATCAAAATCATGCATATCTTTTAAGGACTAGGTCAAGTCCCAAATCTCCATGAAATCTTCTGTGGGATACCATGGGATAAGTTTGTTTGAAACTATTGTTTTCGATAAAAAAAAAAGTCATGGGTAGGAAATGGCTTGACTCAATGAAAAATCAGATTGTAAAATCCTGAAAACATAAATTTAGCAAAGAATTAGTTCTTTAGTGAGTGAGTATTTAAAGAACTGGACATTAGGGAGTAATTTAATAATTTCACTATTCTATTAACTTTTTTTTAAACTGATTATAAGATATCATAATTAGGCCAGATGAAGGCTTTGTAGGGTAGGAATTAGGAGGTTAAGAAATCCTTATGAACTCTTTGATATCTTTTTCTGATCCAGAAAAAAGAATTCTTTAAGTATAGGGCATAAGGAAAAGGTGATTTGAGGTTTTATCTGAAATTAGCAAGGTAATGTCAGATGGACATTATCAATGAGAAACCATAGCTATTTAGTGAGAGCATTTCATAATGAAAGTAAAAGGAGTTTCTGTAAATATTGGGCATGTGGCACAGAGGATAGAGTACAGGGCCTAAAGTCAGGAAGACTCATTTTCCTGAGTTCAAATCTGGCTTCAGACATTTACTAGCTGTGTGACCCTGGACAAGTCACTTAACCTTGTTCGTCTCAGTTTCTTCATCTGTAAAATGAGCTTGGAAAAGGAAATGGCAAACAACTCCATGATCTTTGCTAAGAAAATCCCAAATGGGATCATAAAGAGTTGGACACAATTGTAAACGATTGGACAACAAACAACAAAATGTTGGGGAGGATATTATGCCATCAAGAACTCTTAATGTGAGCGTAAGGAGAAAGTACCACATGGCCTCTTAATACCTAAACCATAAGCTTTTGTGTAAGTCGTAGGCAGTATGAGAGTCTGGGGCTTTTCAACATCTGGCCAAATTGAAAGAAAGAGTAGAAGCTGTCCTGAGTGTAGTCAATTTATTTAGGGAGTGAGAGTCAACAAATAAGAGCTTGCCATGTTCCAGATACTGGGCTAAATGCTGAAGATACAAGGAAGGCAAAAACTGTGGTTTTTCTCTTAAAAAAGATTGCATTGGAGTTGGAGAAACTACACAAAAATAATGTGAGTTTAAGATATATAGTGTTAATAAAAAAAGGGTACTCTCTGATGGAAGGCACTGGGCAGTTGAGAAAGGCCTCCTGAAGAAAGTGGGGTCTCAGCTGAGTCTTGAAGGAAGTCAAGGAAGCTAAAAGACAGAGACGAGGAGGGGGAGCATTCCAGGTACGTGGAACAATCAGTGAAAATGTATAGAGTAAGAGGTGGCTAGGTGGGGCAGCGAATAGAGCTCTGGCCCCAGAGTCAAGAGGACCTGAGTTCAAATCCAGCCTCAGACAATTAACATACAAAAAACTAGTCATGTGACCTTGGACAAGTCAGTTAACCCCAACTGCCCTACCTTCCTCCTTGCAAAAAAAAAAAAAGAAAAAGAAAAAGCATAGAGTAGGAAACTAGTATGTTATCTTTGAGGATCTGTTAGTAAGCTGGTATAGCTGAGCCATAAGTTATAAGGAGGAGAATAATGTGCAAGAATAGTAGAAATATAGGAAGAGTTCAGGATTGTGTTTGGACCTGAAAGTAATAGGGTGTCATGGTTATTTATTGAGTAGGGGGCTGATGTAGACTTGTATTTTAAGAAAATCTCTTCTGTAGATGGCTTCAATCTAGGCTAGATGGGAGTGGGGAAAGACTTGGAACAGGAAGACCAATTAAAAAGGCTCTGGTGGTAGTCTAGGTATTTCTTTCAATCTTGCTCCATAATATTTATGTATTGGAATTTATTATGTAATATTATTTATTAGTACATAAAATATCTGTGCTATTATTTTAATAAAGAAGTTTTTTTTAAATAGAAAGACCATAAATGGCTGAATCACATCTTATTACCTATGCTATCAATTAGCTTACAAAGGGATATTCTAACTCTTGGGTTTAAATAGTCAAGTCCCAGGGGAAAACTTTGCACTTGGTATCTAAATTGAAATTAAAAAGCCCAAGAGGAAATATGTAACCCTTTATTTAGATTAGATGGTTGTTGTTTGGTCTTGTCTGACTCTTTATGACCCCATTTGGAGTTTTCTTGGCAAAGATATTTGAGTGGTTTGCCATTTTCTTCTCTAGCTCATTTTATGGATGAGGAAACTGAAGCAAACAGGGTTAAGTGACTTGCCCAGGGTCACGCAGTTGGTAAGTGTCTGAGGTCAGATTTGAACTCAGGAAGATGAGTTTTCCTGACTCTAGGCCCAGAACTCTATCCACTGCACCCCCTAGCTGCATGTAGTCCTTATAGGGATAATTTTTAGGATCTAAGCACTTATTACTAGGTTGAATATGTATTACGTACTGTAATAAATACTTCATTATTGGAGCAGCTACACAGTGGTTAGAGTACCAGGCCTGGAGTAAGGAAGACTTATCTTCCTGAGTTCAAATCCTGTCTCAGATACTAACTAGCTGTGTGACCCTGGGCAAGTCACTTAACCCTGGTTGCCTCTGTTTCCTTACTTGTAAAATGAGCTAGAGAAGGAAATGGTAAACCACTCCAGTATCTTTGCCAAGAAAACTTTACTCAATGGGGTCACAAGGAGTCTACTGAAACGACTGAACAGCAACAACAAAATTGTTTGACGTTAGATTTTAAGCTCCTCAAGTGCAGACACTCCAGCAAATACGGACTCAAAATGGGGTCTAATATTTTGAAAATCCAGCTAAGTATTAGTATGACTATATTAATTATAGTAGTAATCAAGACAACTGTTTCTGAAAGATTACCATCATTTCATAGATTGAGATTTTTGTGAACCTACTTTCATCTTAGCCCCCACAGCCATTGTCGGGGGAAGCAACTTTTGTACTGCAGAGCAGGTGGGCTAGGCTAGGTGAAGCAGCAAGGGGGAGAGGGAGGGAGGGGGAGAGAGAGAGAGAGAGAGAGAGAGAGACAGAGACAGAGACAGAGAGAGACAGAGACAGAGAGACAGAGACAGAGAGAGAGACAGAGACAGAGAGACAGAGAGAGACAGAGACAGAGACAGAGACAGACAGAGACAGACAGAGACAGACAGAGAGAGAGAGAGGCACACAGAGTTGGAGATAGAGAGAAAAGAGAGGAGAGGGAGAATGAGGTGAGAGAGATTAGGAGGGGGAAGGGAAGGAAAAGGGGGAGAGGGAGGGAAGAAATTGTCTCTGTTTCACTATTTGCATTCCCAGCACTTGGCATAGAATTTTGCACACAGGTAGAGCTTAATAAATGCTTTTCCATTTTTCTTTCAGGGTTGCTATAAAAATATTTTCTGTACTGGGTGAGAAGTTGGAGAAGGTGATCTCCAATGTCCCTTATGACTCTAACAAAACATGAATAATGAAGATCCCTAAGGAATTAAAAAAAAAACCCCAACCAAAACAAAAAAACAACTAAACTCTAATTCTGGGAAATGGTTTCAGCTTCTTGCCAGGTAGGTGTTTGATTGGGACTGATAACAGGTAGTGAAATTGTTGGTTTGAATTTCGGCCCCTTTTATTTCCCCTGCCCAATGAACAGTGAAATAGAAGCCCACCCATCAGCTGAAGGAGGATAGGCAGAAAGGGAACTGAATAACCTACAAACGGGGTAACCAGTTTGTAAATAATCTGTGTGTGTTGAGGAAGAAGAACCAAGGGCATGCTCCTTGGTGATTGGAATGGTTTTATCTTACTGAATTGTACCTCTTTAATGAATACCCTCTTGTGGGTCACAATTTTTGGAGGGTGGGTGGATGGAGGAGTGAACTCCTCATTTGCAGAGACTGTTCCTTCTCTCTCTGTTCTTGTCTAATTTGTACAAGGAGGGGAGATGGTTTTTTTTTCTTGGTGTCTGGAATCTTGCCATGATGTCATCAGCCTCATATGAATGAGAAAAGGTCAGTCAGAGGGAGAAATAGCATCTATTATTAGACAAGGGCCGGCCATTTAAATGGCTAAATTAAAGAACACACAGCAGCAGCCTCCAAACCTTGACCTTTGCTAATCACATATACTTCCCATTGATTCTAAGTACCCAGCAAAGCCAAGGGCAGAATCTGGATCAGTTTACACTGCATCATCTATCATCTATCTCAGAGGTACTGATGAGGAGGCTTATGAGACTGACACAGGGGTTAAATCAGCTACTGTCATTTCTCTTGCATTGTCTTGGTTGCATTGCCATTGGTCACAGAGTTCAGTCTGAGGCTCTGGGTATGAGCTTTCTTAATGATCCCGTCTTCTTTCCTCGGCTGGGAATCTCCTAAGACTTATTGGTTTCCTTGTTCTTTTTTAAAAAAAGAAAAGAAAGTTAGAGACTGTAGTGTAAAACCACCCTTTACCTTGCTTTTTGCTTACCTGTTTGCAAGTAAGCATTCTTGAGGATGGCGCTAGCCAGCAGCTGTAGGTGCAGGAAGTGTTTTTATTTTACTTTGGAGCTAGAGGATCGACTGAAGCAGAATCAGTTAAATTGGGGTGTGAACGATGATTGGCCTTGGACTTAACACTTTTGGCTAATATTGCCGATTTGTCATCTTGACTGAAGGAAAAAGACAAACAATTGCATGCTGATGATCGAACCCGATCAACACAGAGTATCATTTGGCATGTCATATGAGAGCTAATCTAATGAACTGTGGTTTCTGCCAATTACCGGGAACAAATGCCTCTGTGAGCTATTCAGCACATCTTCAAATTGTTTAACCAAATTCTTACCTGTGGCAGGCAAAATGATTGGGCTTTTGATTTGTCAGTGTGCTGCCAATATTTACCTCCCAAGTGCTTATCTTGTCTACTTATCCAATCACCTTCATTCTGGAACAGTAACACAATTTTTTATTTTAAATTACTTGGCTATATATACTAACTAATCTGTATAACCGAAGCAGTCTCCTGAGTTCTTGGTCTATTGTGTTGCTGAGCAGGTTCCTAGCATTCTAGGCTTATCTTGCTAAAATAGAAATAATCCATCCACACAACTCTTGAATGTATATTTTTAAACAAAGATAACAGACATATTCTGTGCCAGGAGTTATGTGACCTGGATGAGCCCACAAATGAACTTACATGGGTAGTAGTCAAAGCTGTGGGGGAAAAAGAGAGCAATAGAAATAATCTATTTGACTTGAATAGCACTCACTTGCATCTTATGTCCTTTTTTTCCCTTCAAATATGGCCACCACTGTAGTTCAGGGCTTCCTCACCTCTAGCCTTGATAACTGCAATAGTTTCCTAATTAGGCACCAAGTTTCCATTCTCTTTCCTCTCTGATACATCTTTTTCACAGTTGCTAAAATAAGCTTCCTTAAACAAGGATCCCACAGCGGCACTCTCCTGCTCAAGAACATTTAGAGAGTCCTTATGGCTTCTAGGACGAAATAAAAATTTCCCAATTTGATGTTTAAAACCCATTACAACCTGGCTCCAGCCTACCTTCCCTGGCTGGGAACCTACTCTTCCTTACGCATTCTGCCGCCTCCCTCCTTGCCTTTGATTGACTTGCCTGCCATGCTTAGAATGCACATCCTCTTCACCTCTTAGAATCTCTAGCTTTCTTCACAAAACTCAGCTCACATGCCATCTCCTAGGAGGAAGCCTTTCCCAATCCTGCTAGTCGTTGGTGCTTTTTCACTTCTTCCTAAATTAACATACAATTATTTATCTGTTTATATGTTGTATCCTTCCAGCTGGCAGGGGTGTCCTGAAGCCACCTTGTACCCCCTTGCAAAAGTTGATTGTTAAATTTTCATCATGAGGAAAACTGGCAAATGGTACAAATTGGGACTTGATTTATTTTTTGTTGATTGTCCAGACTTAACAAAGTGATGGAGAAAGTATTAATATTGCAGATTCAACTTAAATAGGTGTACTCCTTCCCTCTCAGAGAGCTGCTTATTAAACATTGACTAGCACACTCCTGAGCATAAGTCCTTGGAGCAGCTAGGTGGCACTGTGGAAAGTGTACCAGCCCTGGAGTCAGGAGGATCTGAATTCAAATCGGACCTCATACACGTACTAGTTATGTGATCCTGGGCAAGTGACTTAACCCCAATTGCCTCTAAAGAAAAGAGAAAAGAAAAAATAAGTTCCTTGAGGGAAGAAATTATTTTCCTCTTGCCTTCCTAGCATAGTCCCTTGCACACAGTGGGCACTTAATAAAGGTTAGTTGGATTCGATTGAGTTGGATTGCAGTACTGAGAGGGGAGAGCAAGCAGAAAAATGAGGAGAGTGATGAAGAACTCAGAGATGGCAGGAAGGACAAATGTAGTCACGCATGACGCATGAGAGAGAGGTGCGTTGAAAGGAGAGTAAGAGGCAAGGGGAAAATAGACTTCTTCCAATTCTTCCACCATCTTTCTTTTGATGCTACTCTTGGGGCTTTCCCTTGGATTAGTTTAGCTTTTCCTGTTCTCCTTCAGAGCTGTCTTGTATTATTCTCTCAACACAGTGTAAGCGTCCAATTTACACATGCCCATGTACACACACGATACCTGCATCAAAATGGGCAAAGGCCGAACCGAGCATTGTGGAATGATGGACACAAGCCAGGCAGGATCTGTCATAGCAGTTCCAATTTATTGATCAGAGAGCAGGGTTTATATAATGAATGCAAAGCAATTATCTCTTAAGTTTACATGAGAAAATGTTCAATGTCCTTGTTCATTTATACATATCTGTATGTTTTAATGTCCTTGTTAACTTACATAAACCCATATGTTTTAATATCCTTGTTCCCTTGCATGCATCTATGTCTGGGTCACAGCTCAGTTATCATGTCCAAAACTCTTGCAAGTCAGGAAGAGATGGTGAGCCAATCTTAAGATATAGCCTTCACATGGAGCTGGCTTGAGAGAAATCCTGGACCAGAGTCTTCTCACATATGGACCGTATCAGAGACTGGTCCTCCACACACACCCACACCCACACCCACCGACACTCACTCACCCCTGTGTAAATCCATCTATATGAACAGGGCCTTTTAAGTTGTTGCTGGTACACATGATGTATCAGATTTTTGGTATTCTGAATCTCCCTGAGTATGTGTTAAGACGTTACTGGTTACTGCAAGAGATGTCAAAGAGCTATGGTGACTTAGTTGTGCTTCCAATCATCTGTTCATTTAGAAAGATGATTCTTTTGACTGACTCAGGATGGGTGACGAAGGTTAAGACGCCAAGACTCTATCAAGATCGTAAGGATGTAGGGAGATATTTTATATTCCTCATGTCGTGGCATGGAGTCTCCAGTCCAAACTCCTCCCACCCCCACTGACCCTCTGGCGAGCCAAGCAAGGTTATAAAATATGGGAGTAGAAATTGGTTTTCCTTGGTTCCCAAGGCACCTGGATGGTATTATTCATCTAGGGTAGTAGTTATTGGTGGAGACCTGCTCCATCTTATCCTGCCTTTGCTCAGACCATCACCTCTATGTCCTCCCCATTGGTAACCTATACTACCCTCTTATCAGGGCCCCTGGGCTCTGATAGGTCAGTTTGGCCCTTCCTTTGCTCAGGCCACCAGGCCACTTCTCAGCCTCTGCTCACCAGCTGCTGTGCCTCCTTTTTAGTGTTAGTTTCCCCAATTAGAATGTACACTCCTTTAAGGCAGGAATGTCTTACTTAGTATTTGTATCCCCAGTGCTAAACACAGACCCCAGCACACAGAAAGTGCTTCATACACATTCATTCCCTGTATCCATCATCTCTGAGTCTAGGTATTTGAAGTTTTTCTTTTCTTGGTTATTATATCAAATGATTTCCTCTACTAACACTCTCCAACTCTTAGGGCACAGCCTGGATAGTCCATGATACGGAGAGAGGGGGGACATTTTCAACTCAGAACTATGGAGGATCAGTAAGAGATAACTGAAAGTGGATAGTGAGGCTGTCAGTGGACCCCTTCCTCTCCACCTAAGCCTCAATATTTCCTTCATGTTTGCCGACATCAAATTCAGAAACCATGTATTTGAGAACATTCTATCAAATTGAGAAGGCAGTGTGACATAATAGATAAAATGCTGGCCAGAAAGGCTTGGGTACCAATGCCCCCTCTGGTACTTGTTAGCTGTGTGATTATGGGTAAGTCATTTTCCCTCTGTAATACTCAATTTTCTCATCTGTAAAATGGGATGTGTTAGAGGCAGTATTGAACCAGGTCTTGATTGTAAGACCTCCTCTTTATCTACCTTGCCGTGCATAGATCCAATCCCTTTACTTATCCTTATTCTTCCAAATGGTGATAAAAATATCATTGTGAGTGTCCAATGAGACTATATATATAAAGTACCTTGCAAACTTTAAAATACTGTATAAAATAATAATTTAATGAATTCCATATAGAGAATCATCAGAATCATAGATTTAGAATTCAGAGGTCATCAGGTCCAGTGCCTTATTTTAGAGATGACAAAACTAAGTCTCAGAGGTGCTTGCCCAGGATCACATTGCTCTTTTTTTTTTTTTTGGTTTAAAAAAAAATTTATTGCTTTTTAAAAAAATAGCATTTATACATTTATCTCTGCCCCCACCTCCCTTTGTTATTTTTTTAAAAATTTTATTATAGTTTGCATCATTCATTTTCACAAGATTTTGTTACATATTTTCTCCCCCTCTTTCCACCACCCACCGCCCCAAAACAGCCATCCCAGTGTGTCCCCCCTCCCCCGGTCTATTCTCTCCTATGTCACTTTTCGGTTAGGGCAGGATGGATCTCCCAACTGCAGTGCCTGTGTATCTCAAGTTCCAGTTGGATGTAGTCAATAATAATAATAATAATAATTGCATATATAGATAGATAGATAGATAGATACACATTCATAACATTTGATTATGGAACTCCAGATTCCAGATTCTTTCTCCTCCTCCCTCACTATCCATCCCCACTGGAAGGAGAAGCAATCAAATACAGGCTGAACATGTGAAATTATGCAGAACTTCTCCATAGTGAGCACACTGTGAGAGTCTGATTAAATGTCCCTTCTTCCTA
>CM053588.1:238362541-238395956 GCA_028646515.1 Pseudochirops corinnae | reverse complement strand
CCTGCTGTCTGCAGGCCACGGGCGGGAAGCTACAAAGAGGAGGTGGGTTCAAAACCTCTGCCTTTCGCTTTTCCGCTCTGGAGACCTTTCAGCCGGACTGCTTATCTCCCCCTTTCACAATTCCCACTCGCAGCTGGTGCTAATCCGCTCACCTGAGAGGCTTCTCTGCACCTCCTGCCCAGCCGCCCCCGGGGCACAGCCGCGGCTTCAGGCCAGGCTGGTTTCGGTTAGCAGTGCTGATATGGTTCCTCGTAGCCGAGCTGACTTTAGTGGGAAGTATCCTTGTGTGCGTTTTGGAGTTCTAGGATTGGTTTAGAGTCCTATTTTATGGGTATTTTGCGGTGGCTATGTGAGAGCTGCGATATGTTGCTGCTGCTACGCTGCCATCTTGGCTCCGCCCCCACATTGCTCTTAAGTGTCTGAATCAGGAGTCTAACCTATTTCTTCCTGACTTCATATTCAGCATTCTCCCCATGACACCACCTAATTGTCCTGCCATCTTATTTGCTCCATGAGACCATCCTCCAAACCAGGGCTTCTTAAACTTTCCCCACTTGTGATCCCTTCAGCCCTTCTTAAATGAAGCTACCTTTTCACAAGGTCCTTTCTTTCGGATGATTTACATCATCAACTCCATATTAAATCCCTCTTCATGGTGGATAAAGTGTCAGTGGGGTTCTGGTATGTAACTCTTGCTTTTTTTAAACTCTCTAGTCTGGTAGATATGGTGCTGAGACAACTAAAACAGAATCACCTGATTATCACTTCCTGCCTCTATAGTTAGGCATGACATTGTTCCTTGTGTGTGTGGGGGGGTGCAAGGTGGGATCTCCATCCCAAAGTAACCCACAGTTATGAAATCTTGGAATCCATTGAGTGCTCAAACAGGATGGAAGCCAACAAAATGGGTGTGTTTTCCATTCCTGTTGAGAGATGTTAATTCATAAACATTGTAAAGAGGCGTAGAATGAAAAGGTTAAACCAGTACATTTTGGCTTGGTGAGGATTAATTAGGGTCTGGCTCTCAAGGACTGTTATGTATGTGCTAAATTTGCTGACCTTTTTTCTGTGTAGAATGAAGCTCTGTGCTCTGTGCTCATTATCCTCAAATGTTTTCTTTTTCTCTGTATCATCACCTCATTCATTTTATTTGGTCATTTTAAAAATGCACTAATTTGGAGCAGGAGGTTTCATTGATTCTGAGGAATAACATTTCAGGGCTCAGAAGGGAAAGCACAAGCAGGATTTATTTTGACCCCTAGAAGGTGATTGAAATCAAGACTGTGGTATTCTTTGGCATTCAGTAAGTATCTGATATTTATCTCAGGGGATGCAGACATGCTGCTCCCTAGGACTAGTCGTAGAATAACTGCTATTGTTCTTCAGTCATTTCCGTCATGTCTGATTCTTTGTGACACCCCCTTTGGGGTTTTCTTGGCAAAGATGGTTGCCATTTACTTCTCCAGTTCATTTCACAAATGAGGAAAATGAGGAAAACAGGGTTAAGTGACTTGCCCAGGGTCACACAGCTAGTAAGTGTCCGAGGCTGGGTTTGAACTCAGGTCTTCTTGACTCTAGGTCCCACTTTATTCACTGTGCCACTTAGCTTCCCTCTACTTACATAGAAATTTATAGTCTGTAATGACCTTTATATATGATATTCTTTTTGAGCTTCGTGATGTTGATGCAATAGACGTATCATCATCCCCATTTAATAGATGAAGAAATTGAAGCTTAGAAACATGGATCCATAGTCACATAGTTGTTAAGTGTCAGCAGTTGTCCTTCTGACTCCAGGGCCATCCATCTATCTACTGTACTACATTTCTTCTCTAAGGGCAATACACAAGAACAGATTGCCGAGTTTTCTATGGTTTTGACATGGGGCTCTCCTGTCTATCTATGGGATAATTATAGATTTTATAGATTCCTTTGATTCCTTATTGCTTTATTCCTTTTGTCCCCTGACAACCTTTGGATCACTTTGCAGACCTGCATCTCTATCTAGAAGGTGGGAAGGTAAATTGAAAGATTAAAAAAAAAAAATATAGGGTCTTTTTGTCCTGGGTGGTCATGCTTCTCGGATTGCTCTCTCTGATCACCCATCCATCTCCCCACCCACCTGGACACCTGTATGGATTGTAAATTACCTTCAAGCTCCAAGGGACCTAGGCCTAAGGCATTTTTCTAGGACAGTCTGAACTTCAGCTATCCTGTCCACTTAGGAAGTCCTTGAATATTGCACTGAGTGTACTAAGAGTAAACTCATGGAGGTGAGGCCAAATTGACTGACCATATCTCATGATTTTTGCTTCAAGGACTGTGATCACTGTTGCATGAAACACAAGATGGCCATGAGACAGATAACGTGGCACGTGAAAAGAACAACAGATTTGGAGTCTTAGGACTTGAATCTGAATCCTAAGTCTACCATTTACCACCTGTATTACCTTAGACAAGTCACTTATTTTGGGGGCCTCAATTTCCTTTCTTGTAACAAAAGTCTGTTGAACTATATATAGCCTCCAAGACTCCTTCCAGCTTGAAACCTATGAGCCTATGGTGTGATTAACTTTTTATTCTTGGTGTAGACCTAAAATCTCTCGTATGAGGTATAGGGAACTCCCAGGGTAGAAATTCCTTCCACTGATACAGATCAATAACACATCTCTAAGTTTTAGACTTAAAAATTGCTTTGTGTCTAGTCACGCAGTTAGTGGGTATGAGTGTCTGTATTTGAACTCATCTTCCTGGCTCTAAGGCTAGTCCTGTATCTTCTACACCTCTGGTATCAAAATAAAATAGAAATCAATCCCTGAAGGCTGTATATTGACTTAATAACCACAAATCAACATGATCTGTGTTGTTTTGTATTTTTATTTGTCTTGTTAAATATTTCTCAAAACCATTTTGATCTGGTTTGGGCTGCCATTGGGCCATGAGGGTGTGTGCTTGGGAGTGAGTGGGACACCTTTGTAACTATTTAACACTGTCTCTCTTACTACTGATAGTTATACAAAGGATTATAGAGCGTATAGTGTTGTAAAATTGAGATGGGTTGGGTAATGCCCCAGTGTGATTATAGAGCTGGATAAGTGTTCTCCCTTTGAACCTGTTACTGTTGGCAACAGTAATTAGTGGGTTGTGAGCTGGCATGATTTGGTGGCCAATATATTCCTTCTGGAGTCTTCTCAGTCTGGCTGGATTGAGGTCACCATGAAGAGGCATAGAGCAGATGGGTCCTGGAATCTTTTTTCCTTCTCCCTTCACAGAATGAATGAAATTTTTTGCCAATTACCTACTTACCCTCTTGGATCTTCAGTTTTAGGTACGTGGCTCCTTCATCTCTTCAGATTCTCTAGCAAAAAGGTTTCGGATGAATAGGGAGAAATGATTCTCACCAGAACAAGGTCATAGTTTTAGATATCTTACAGCTTAGGTGGTACAGTAGATAGAGCACCAGGCCCATAGTCAGGAAGACTCATTTTCCCTGGTTCAAATCCAGCCTCAGACACTTACCAGCTGTGTGATCCCCGGGAAAGTCACTTAACCCTGTTTGCCTCAATTTCCTCATCTATAAAATGAGTTAGAGAAGGGAACGACAAATCACTGCAGTATCTTTGCCAAGAAAAACACAAATGGGGCCACAAAGAGTAGGACACAATTGAACAACAATAATAAGAGACCTTAGAGACTGTCTAGTCCTACTGTCTCATTTTTACAGATGAGGAAACTAAGTCCAAGAAAGACAAAGCGTCTTACTTGCCCAAGATGCCACAGTCCTTACAGAACCACAGAATCAAAAAGCTAGAAATGACTTTAGAAATCATCTACATTTTGCAGTTATGTAAACTGAGGCCCAGTTAAGTAATTTACACAAGGTTATACAGCAAGTTGGAAGAAGCATTAGAAGACAGACCTCTTTCTCCCTCAGATCAGCGTTGTCTTGTACACTCAGCTGCCTGTCAGCCCCATCTGCCATAAAGACAACGTGGGCCCAGAATGAGGAATATGAGAGCTGTGGAGGGCTCAACTCAGGGCAGGACACAATGCCCCTCTGAGCTGTATTGTTCTCTCCATCCCCCCTATTCATCATCTTTCTGTTCCTCTGCCTCTCCATACTATAGTGAGAGTCCAGTGGTCTAGTATAGAGGCAACAAAGTCTTAATATACAGCCTCTCACGTAACATTTCTAGGTTGACTATTTGTTGCTTTTTTTATTTTTTTCAAAAACCTAGAAGTAAATGATTTGATGGGGGAAAAAGTTGAAATAAAGGCTAAAATGGTATTTTGTGACTTTTCTTTCAATTTCTTTATCTTTTAGCTTTTAAATTAATTTTTTTAAAGCTTTCTCTTTTTTTTCTTTTAACCAAATTAAGTTATCTAGACATACTCTATTTTAAGTAAACTCAAGATATAAAACACATGAGTTTTTTTAAAAGGAAAATTAAAGAGCGATTATTCACTTTTTAAAAGGATTTTTCAATTTGAAAAATGAGTAACATTTTTAATGAATAACAATGAGTAAATGAGTAAAATGAGTAACATTTTAATGAGTAAAAAGAAGTAACAGTGAGTAACATGATTCTCTAGTAATGATTTAGAGATCATAGTGTTTTTAAGCTTGATCATTAAGGACAGTCCTGATGAGTTGGCAGGGATTCAATTTGCACAGGGCATAACTATTAGGTAAAGTGAGGAATGCCTGCTTGTGCCTCTTCAGAGTAACAATTACCAAAAGCAGGGAATTGTGCATTATGAACCCTTGTTCCAAGTCTTATTATATGTGGATGATCAGAAAATAGTAATTCAGTCATAAAGATTTTCTTGAATTGTTGAAATGCTCAGCTCTGCATTATTTTGTCTCCAGTTGCCACCTGGAAGCACAAATGGATTTAAGAAGGAATGTAAGCCTGGGCTTAGGGAGAACATGAAGTTTGATGTGACCAAGAAATGATGGAGTTTCTGGAGCTTTGACATTTCATGCTGTTGTTATATAGCAGTGATAAAAACAAATTCACAAGCATTTTTCTATGCGCCTTGCGAATATATAGCATCAGCAGGAGAAATAAGTGTTCTGCTCTCATGCCTAATTTGGTAGCTTAACTTGGGAAGAAAGGATGGGAGAAACTGATAGTAACTGGACTCTCATCTCAGCAGCTCTACCCATGCAGAAGGCCCCTAGCGGAGGTGATTGAAATTGGGAAATGTTTCATGTAAAGGTCCTTTCCTATGAAGCCCAGTGTGAACGATTACTGAAGGCCATTTCAAGAGTTATTTCTATAATGCGCGTTTGCCAAAAAATGGAAGAAAATGATGGATGCTAATGCCTTGGTCTCTCGAAGGGGGCGTGGTGTCCATCAGAGCAGCTCACGTTGGAGCAATAGGTTAATTTAATGGGTCCCACAGGTGCTCACTGGCCGGTACCTTAAAAAAAAACCAAAAAAAATTGATGGTTTTTTTTTCCCTCTCATGCATTGGGCAGAACTGTACATAGGTTTTTATCTGTAAGATATTACAGCAGTGAAAATATCACTGATGCAGATTTTATTCCCAGACCATTGAGTCTATTTAGATCTGTCATGCTCATAAAAGCTCATGTTTATTGAAGAGGGTTATTAAATTTACTGTAAGATTTCATAAAGACCCTTTTAGGTGAAAAATGCAGGTAGAATGGCTTGAGCGGATGCTATTTTATAAAGCTTTTACGAGCAAAAAAAAATTCTAAATGCAAATGCCTTACGAGGAAAGTAAGAGCAATTTATTTTTCTCATTAGGCACCAGACGCTTGGCTAGCGTGGAGATGACAAGTTTTGAGATGTGCTGAATAAGAGGTAGCTTTCTGGTGCTGAGAATGGCTACCTTCTGCAGTTCCACAGAATGAACGTTCCTTCTAAGGCTCAGAGCAGGCTGGTGGGGGCCAGAGATGGGAGTGGGTCAGTTTGGGCCCAGCATCTGTTTGAGGATGGGATTCCAGGACACTTGATTAGCAGAATATCACAACATAGGATAGAATACAGCTGATAATTGAGGATACTGTTCCTAGCTCTCGCCCAACTGCTGAGACAAGAGCACCTCATGCTGTTTCCTCTCATTGCTATGCGGGGCCAGAGCTTAGAGCTCTTGATTTGGAATGATGCCAAAGAGACATTTCAATATTTGAGCTGTATGCATTATTATTAATTATGATGATGATGCTCTTTTCAATGGCCAAAGCCTTCTGCAAAGATTTTTTTATTAGCATCTCTTCCCAGTGCCTGTGTTGGACTGAATAAAATGACTTGCCCCCATATTGCAGATGTGGACATTAAGGTATATGTGTATGTATGCATGTGTACACAGATATATTTGAGACTCTTATTGCTGTTTCGTCCTCTCTTCTTCTTGAGTGTGTGTGTGTGTGTGTGTGTGTGTGTGTGTGTGAGAGAGAGAGAGAGAGAGAGAGAGAGAGAGAGAGAGAGAATTAATAGACCAATGATTTCATTGATTAGGGGAACTCTTAAAGTGGAAACTGTCCACTGATGTAAGATTAGCAAGTACTCTGTAATTTCAACTTTTAGAGAACTTCCTGGGGCACTGAGTGTTTAAGTCACTCGCTCATGGTCACATAGGCAGCATGTGTCAGAGACAGGGCCTAAACCTTTGTCTTCCTGATGCTAAAGCCCACTCTCTAACCATTAAACCCCACTCCACAGAGAGACTTAAATGATTTATTCTGAGTCATACAATGTGTTATTGCCTCAGATGACATTGAAATTCACATTCCTTGTGATATGAAGTTTTCACCCAGCACATCATATCATAACACCTTTCACAAAGTTAGATTTCAGACATTAGCCTGGCTTTTTTTTTTTTTTTTTACATACCAGTAAACAATTGAAAGAGATAAAGAATATAAGATAGCCCAAATAATTTCATTGTTGGTGTAACAGTTATATGCTTTGACTTAATTAATGTTAATTGGAATAGGACACTGGTTAGTGGGTAAGTTGGATATATTGTTTATTTTACAGTTAGTGATAAATCACTGCGATATAATAATGGGAGCATATGTCTCCAACAGCTTTCCAGAAAAAGGTGTGATGTTCTAAACATAAACTAGTGGACCAAAGAGATAGTGAAGATTTATTTCCTCTCTGTTGGCAGAAATAGATTTCTTTCCTTAGTATATTAATGATGATGCATTAAAAATGTTTACACAATAGCATCACTTGAAATTATAAAGTGAATGTACTATAATTAAAATGCCTACAAGCCCTGAAAGGCCATGAATATCAGCTTTAGTATTAGTGAGACAGATTACACACAGGGATCTTAGTTACATCTTGTATACTGTGGAGATTTGGCAATGGTGGCACCATGTTCAGAGTGGTGGCCATAGAGATTGGAATGCCATTCCATGGGGGCAAACCACTTTTTTATGATGCTCTACAGGGACCCACAAATTATAGCCTGTAGGCCAAATTTGGCCCACAGCCTGTTTTTCTATAGTCCTATAAGCGAAGAATGGCTTTTACATTTTTAAATACAATGAAGCATTATTTTAAAAAATAAAAACCATTTTTAGTTTTTGGGCCATGCCAAAGTGGGTGACAGGTTGGATTTGGCCTGTGGGCCTTAGTTTTTTTTACCCCTGCTTTGTATGACCATTAAGTGTGTCTTCTCAGAAAACTTGAGATCAGTAACAGTTTAAGTCTGATCTCTTACACCCTGCCTGAGTTTACCTGGTCTGGTAAGACTGGCTAACTAAATTTTTCCTGAAAACATCTGAAAAAAGTGTTCTTAAAGTTGTTCTTTAATAATCATGCAATTTCTGTCATGATACTGATAAAAGGCCACTTTCAACCCAGAAACAGAAATGTTTCAATCCTGCAAGAAGTTGCTATTGAAGTTTCCATCTGATTATAGGGTTTTTGGTGATTACATAAATTATAATTTATGCTGGGCATTCTATTTAAAAATGGTAGGATAATCAAACTGGAAAAAATAATTTAAGAAAAAGAAATGAGAGGGGGTCATGTGTCTATATGGAGAGACTTCATCATAGGTCATAGATTTATAGCCCTAAGAGACCTTAGACATTATCTAGTTATTGGATCATAGAACCACAGATCTAAAGCTTAAAGAGATTTAAGGTCCTCTAATCCAACCCATTCTATGAAGGAGGAAACTGAGGCCCAGAGACAGTAAGTGGACTTGCCCATAGTTATACACGTAGTCACACAAGCTGACTCAGATCTTATGCCCAGGTCTTAAATTTTTTTAATCTTAATTTTTATTGTTTTATTCTTGACAAACATCATCAAACATGAACATTTCCATATATAGAGAACAAAAAAAAGAGAACTGTACATAAACCCACAAAATCATTATGTATATCAAAAGTCTTGGTTGGGTGTGTCTCAGTCTCCATTTCTCTTCTACGCATTTATTTTTATTTATTTATTTTTTTGCTTTTTATGGAGGGGGAGGGCAGGGCAATTGGGGTTAAGAGACTTGCCCAAGGTCACATGGCTAGTAAGTGTTAAGTGTCTGAGGCTGGACTTGAACTTATATCCTCCTGACTCCAGGGCTGGTGCTCTATTCACTGTGCCACCTAGCCACCCCTCTTCTATGCATTTAAAGGGACTACAGTGACCCCTCTTTTCTTTCTTTTCCTCTTTTTTTCTGCATACTCAACACTAATCTTCCTCTCCTTTCTTAATCTCTTCCCCAGCAACCCACTCATCCTTACCTTGTAATAAGCAAGCACATTGAAGAAAAATGAATCCACAATCATATATGATCATACATGAAAATGTGCATGTCATTCTTTCCCTTGGGTCCCCCATCTCTCTGTCAGGTGGAATCCAAGCCATCTTACTCCATGTCCACTGTCATATCCACTATACCACTCTGCCACTCATTTTACATGTGAGAATACTGAGAAACAGAAGAATAAAGGCAAATAGGGTCATTAATGTAACGTTGGTGGGACTGGGAATTAGACCAGGTGCTGACATGTTTTGGTAAACAATTTGGAATTATGCAAAAGAAATCTCTGAATTGTATTTATCCTCAGACTCAGACATCTTCCTATTGCGTGTATATCCCCTGGAGGCCAAAGATGAAAATAAAAGATCTTTATGTAAATTATAAAATTCATAGTAGGACTTCAAAAGAGAACTGAAAACTCATCAATTAGAAAATGACAGAATCAGCTGTGTTATGTGAATATAATGAGCGATAGACTGTATGACTTGGAGTCAGAAATACTTTAGGAATGTCTCAAGTACTTACTAGCTCTGTGGCCCTGAGGAATTCACTTAACCTCTCTGGGACTCAGTTTCCTTATCTGTAAAATGCAGATAGCAATAATCCCTATTGGGGAAGATCAGATGAGTTAACATTTGTGAAGCACTTTGCAAACATTAAAGCATTATGTGAAGGCCAATGTTTATTCTTATTATTTTTTATCATTATGGAAGAAATGATGAATGTGAGGAAATCAGAACAGCGTGGGAGGACTTCCCAGAGGCAGATAGGGTGGGACAGTGGATAAGAGTACTAGGCCTGATTTCAAACCTGGATTATTGCTGGTGGCTCTGCCTGCTTCAAGTCTCTACCTACTCTAATCTAATCACTAAAGTAATTTTTTTAAAATGGCAGATAGGATCACGTCACCCTTCTCCCTCCCTCCCCAACTCAATAAACTCCAGTGACTCCCTATTACCTCTAAGATCAAATACAAAATTCTCTGTTTGGCGTTCAAAGCTCTTCATAACCTAACTCTCTCCGACCTTTGTGATTCCCTGACCTCCTGGCTGCTCCATAAATAAGACGCTCCATCTCTTGGCTCTGGACATTCTCTCTGGCTGTCCCCCATGCTTTAAATGGTCTCTCTACTCTGCTTGAACAACTGACCTCCTTTAAGTCCCAACTAAAATCCCAGCTCTTATAGGAAGCCTTTCCCCACCCCTCTTAATTCTAGTGTTTGTACTCTTCTGAGTATTTCCTATTTATCCTGTATGTAGCTTGATATATATATCTATGTGTGTATGCATATCTATCTATCTATCTATCTATCTATCTATCCATCTATCTATCTATCTATCTATCTATCTATTTATCTATCTATATTATCTATCTATCTATCTATCTATCTATCTATCTATCTCTATTATCTGTCTATCTCTATTGTCTGTCAATCTATCTATATCTATCTATCTATCTATCTATATCTATCTATCTCTATTATCTATCTATCTATCTCTATTATCTATCTATCTATCTATCTAGATATAAATACATACATACACATACACACATATGTGCATTTTCTCCCATTAGATTGTAAGCTCCTTGAAGGCAGGAACTGTCTTCACACAATGACTGGCGCATAGTAGGTGCTTAATAAGTATTTATTGAATTATTGATCTTTACTTCAAATCTAGCCTTAGATATGTAATGACAGTGTGACTCTGAGTAAGTCACTGTACTTTCCTTAATTATACCTAACCATTTCCCAGGGTTGTTGCGAGGATCAAATGAGATAATATTTGTCGAATGTATATTATATTGTTTGGCAATAGTAGGTGCTTAATAAATGCTTGTTTATACAAAATAAAACATAATTAAAAATAGGTAGGCTTGTATTAACTGATTCAGATGGAAGGAAATAATTCCATGAGATCAACATACAAAAATGATTCCTATCGTGTAATTGAGAATTGACAACACTAAAAGGAACTTGAATTCCGAATAGTTATAATCTCTAGTCTTGGTTGTAGAGATACACTAATGAAACATTTCCTCTTCCTTCTGGGCACAGAGGTGGGAGACTACTGGGCAGAGCGTTTCATACACTATAAGAGGTAGCTACTGTCTCAGTTGTTTTTTTCATAACCGTTATGACGGAGGTATTAGTGGAAGAAGATATGCTGGGAAATGATTGCCATATAAAAAAATCCTGAAAGAAACCTATGAAAATAATTTTAAAATTAAAAGAATATTAGGGTCAAAATGACCAGTCTTCCTCCTATCAAAGTGCTTGTATTTAAGCTTTCTCGTGGAGTGCACATTGTTCAATGCAGTTTAATTTTTCAAATTTTCATTTGGACTTTATCTAAATCTTAGCTAACTTTCTGAAGAAACAAGTCACTCTTTAGTTTCTCTTCAGAGCTGATTTCATGGGCATGTGGGGGATGGGGCTGAGATCTAATCTCAAATTAAGTTCTTTCTACATGAGTGTTTCCAACTGTACATAATTACTTGGATGTGATCTTTTCTCTCTGCTCAGTTTGGATGGCTTATTTCTTAGGCAACACAATAAAGGAGACATTTTAGGCCAAATAATGCAGCACTATTAGGAATGCTTAAGGTTGCCACACAACCCTGTATTTATGGGATTGACTACTATTTTATCACTTTGTACTGTTAGGATTGATAATTTTTCTGTATTTGAAACTCGGAGTCAAAGAAGTGGCACACGGAATCCCCCCCAAAATTGGATTTGGAATCAGGAAACTTGGGTTCAGAAACATCACTACTTGCCACCTATATGACCTTGGGTAAATCACTTAAACTCTTTGGGTCTCAGTGTCTCATCGATAAGATGAGGGAATTGGACTCAATGGCATGGAAGCTTCCTTGCAGCTCTAAAAGTAAGAGCTGTGATTCAGACCATGTAGGAGATGTTTTTTGTCTGTTTGATGTTGGGCAAGTCATGGAACATTCCTGGGCTTTCACTTCCTCATCTCTAAAATGAAGGGGAGGAGGGTAGAATCATATGGCCTTCGAGGGTCTAGGACCATGATATGTTTACTTATTATTATGTAAACAGGTCACATATAATAAGAGCTCATGTGGACCAGGACAGCCTTGGGGGAAAAAAACCAAACAAAACCTTACATTTTGGAGTCACCTTATTATTCAGTGTAATCTCTCAGATACTTCTCCTCCTGGCAGTTGGCATAGTTTCCCATATGGTATAAAATAGACTTAGACTTCCAACAAACTTGTGTTTTTAATTCAATAAATACCTGGATCTCAGGCAGAACAATTTACATTGTGGCTTATTATGTACAAATGGTACAGAAATAATATCCATCTGACAGAGCCCTTGAGTTGCTTCACTCTTATTTATCTTGCATCAGTCCAGAAGTGACTCTGAGACTCGAGCCACAAATCATCTCTTTAAATCCCCGAGTTGGGCTAAACAAAAGTTTATTTGGAAAACAAGTCTACCAAAAGCAATGAAGTCAAATGGGGCCTGAAACACAAAAGTAGCCAGGCAGTTGGATAATCAAAATCAGATAGGTGAAATGTCTGTGACCTGAACATCAGGCAGGCCCCAACTCATGGGGGAGAGAAGACCAAGCAAGTTGTAAATGTAACATGTTTAGTCTACTGGGGCCCAGGTACACGTGACTGTTCAAAGCCTCTGGCTACAGAATCCTTGAGTGGTACTGAGGAGCTACATACAGTATGGCAGAACTTGTTTCAAAGGTGGCTTATTTGTCATAAGGGAGGCTTGCACCCCAGCTAGAAATAAGCCCAGTAGTTTGATAGAAATATCCAGTTCCAGTTAAGTTGAAGCTAATAACTGAAATTTATACAGTACTTCACTTATGTTATCCCATTTGAGCCACACAGCAACCCTGTGAAGTAGATACTACAGGAATAATTAACTCCATTTTACAGAGGAGAAAAGTGAGCTCAGTGAGGCTGTGGGCCTTGCCCTTCGGGGTCATATAGCCAGAAAATGCTGGAGACGAGAATTAACTCTTGTTGTCTTGTTGTCTTTTCCAATATCTGGTACCATGTGACCTCTGGTTATTGAAACACATACATACACATACATTGTTTGAAAACAAAATGCTTATTTGGAAACAACTGGGTGAACTCTTTCAAATCATTTATTACTGATTAATTATAACTCAATTGTTTTCAAGTCTGATCTCCCCTTTGACAAATTCAACTCACACACTTTCCCAAGTCTGGTGAGTTGTTTTCCTGCCTTCCCCCCACCTTTGGAGTTGAACCTATAAGTGATTTACTGATTAAAATAGATAGCATATTGCCTCTAAATGCTGCCATTTGGACAGCAAATACTATTTTTAGAAGTGTTGCCTAGATTAGTGTTTACTCTGTATAGTGTTCTTGCTGCCACATAGTGCTCTCCTCTACCACTAAATCTCTTTTAACAAGTTGTTTTCTTCTGACCTGAGTTCAAATCTTAGCTCTGCCATTCCCTTACCGGTGTGATAATTTATTTAATCTCCTTGACCTTCAGTTTCCTGAATTTTTAAAATTAAGAAGTTGTATTTATTGAGCTCTACAGGCTCTTCCAGCTCTGACTTGATGCCTTCATTTTTTTCAATTTCTAGTCTCCCGCTTCCCCTGTCTCCAGCCGGCTGCTTTGGGCCAGATGACAAACTATCATAATGAAAACAATTGTTGGATGATTGCTGATGCTGGAGGTCTTCAAGTAAAGGTTGGATGACTGACCAGTCCCTTACTGGGTAAAAAGAGAAGGACATTCTTGTTCTAGTCCAGGTGAGACTAGATGGCCTCTGAGATAACTTTCTGACTCTAAGCCTTGGGGTGAGCTATTTTAATCCTATTTTATAAATGGAAACACTGAAGCACAAAATGGGCACTGCCCACAACTTCAGTCCATGCTTCCCAATCCCTATTCCTCCACTCAGCCTAAGTTTCTGTTCTAGTAGACAACAACCCACCTCTGTTTTTTGGATCGTGGTGCTGGCAAAGAAGTGGACTGTGATTTGTGAGTGGTGCGTGTAATAACACATACACAACACACATAGATGTGTATATGTATGTGTATATATGTATGTGTGTATGTAGATACATATCCACACATGTGTAAATTTTCCCATATTATTTTTTTGCTATTTGCTTATCGTGCACAAACAACTTACCCATCAGGCTCATTTCCCAAAGATTATTGCTTTGGCCTGCTCAGACCTGCAGGATATAGGCAGGTGGGCAGTGGTGGTAAGGGCTATAATTATTCTTAATGGGAAAATAGGAACTTAATGATTGGCATGATCATGTATTTGTGATGTACAAGTTTCAAAGCACAATGAAGTCATTAAGCAATTTACAGCAATGCCACCAAAAGAAGAACGTTAAAAGGAAAAAGAACCAGAATCATTTCATGGGGGGAGAATAACTACAAAAGGGACTTATGTTCTTTTATCCTCATTTTTTTCTTAATGCTGAATTTTTTTTGGTCTTTTTGGAGGGGGGAAGGCAGGGCAATTGGGGCTAAGTGACTTACCCAAGATAAATGTCTGAGGCTGGATTTGAACTCAGGCCCTCCTGACTTCAGGGCTGGTACTCTATTCACTGCACCACCTAGCTGCCCCTTAATGGTGAATTTTTAAAAGGATAAGAGAAAGAACCCTACATTTGGAGTAAGAACACCTGCTTTAGAATCCTAACTCTTCCCCACACTAGTTGTATGATTTGGGCAAGTCACTTTATTTATTCCTTTCCTCTTTAGTTTCCTCATCAGGAAAAAGAAGATGGTTGGAATAGACCTCCAAGGTCCCTTCCAACTCTAAATACATTGACCTATCATCTTTGCAATAGAGAAAACAGAGTTATGGTCTCACGGGCAGTTAATTGACTATATGTTAAATCATTAATTACATGTTAAATTAATATACTAATATGTAATTATTAATTTAATTGTTACAGTTTAATTTTAAACATTGGCTGGCGACCATATTTTGAAAGAATCAGTTTGATAAACTGTGTGTGATCACAAAATATGTGATCACTTTAAAGAGTTTATCAAAGTTTATAGCACTGTGCTTTGTACCCAGTAGGTGATTAATAAATGCTTATTGAGTGAATGAATGAATGAATGACATCTTGTATTTATATCCCGACTTAAGATGTGAAAGACAGCGAGGTGGCACATTGTATAGAGCTCTGGACCTGGAGGCAAGACAAAGCTGACTTTAGATACTTACTAGCTAGCTGTGTGATGATGGACAAGTCAGTTAACCTTTCTCCCCAGAAGAGCCTCTGGAACCCAAGTCACATCATACGCTTCCCACTTGGTGCAGAATTAGAGTAGATTTGATGGCTAACATCTGGTGAGACTATGCTGAACTCTGAAGAGTTCTAAAGGAAGCATCAGGAGCAGAAGCATTACTGTTCAATTCAACAAACATTTATTAAGCCTAATGATTATTAGGGGCCTACTACTCTGTGCCAGGCTTTGTTGTTGATCGTTTTTGCAGAGGACCAATGATGTCACTATGTGATGTCTTGGCTTGTACATGAATTAGATGTAAATGAGGCAGAGTTGTGTGGTCCTTGGCTTCACTTTCTCTTTCAGAGTCATCAGTGACAAGACAAGCGTCAAGACTATTGGAGAAGCCCTGGGATGCAGTAGATGTGGACTTTGGTGTTCTGACCATGCTCTAAGCACTGCAAGACCCCTGCTTCAGCCTCTTTTGTGGCCATTGGAACAAAATGTTCTCATTGGTCCGTTCTGCTGGGGGAGTCTTTGCATGCTTAGAGTAGACATCCCCCTAACTCAAGGCCGATTGGTTTCCTTCAGCCTGGTTTAGCTCATTTGCTTGTGCCATCCACTGTGCTAAGTAGAAAACGGTCTTTTTCAGACAGGGCCAATGATGCTGTCCATTCAGGGCTTCTTAAACCTTTTCCCCTAGTCACCCCTCCATGCTTCTCAAACTGGGGGTTGTGACCCCCTATGCAGTCATGCACCATGCACATAGAGTAATCAGGCAAAAAGGCGGGGTGGCACTTCCTCACAAATGACAATCAACATATTAGTTTTCTGAAGGTTTTATAAAAAAAGGCAGGAAAGAAGCAACTTGATTCTATCTGTCCAGAAAATAATTGGGGTCACTCACTGAACAATTAAAGCACTTTAACCCTCAAAAACGACTAAAAATGAAGGTTCCGATCAGAAAGGTTTATCTTTCTTTTGGAGTGCACATCTTTGATGCTGGAAGCAAAATGTTGTTGAAAAGTTTGCAGAATTTTGTCCTATGATTTATTCATACTGCAACCTTCTATCTTCTATACAACGGTAGAGCTTGGACTGTGATCTTGTCAGCTGTCACAAACTAAGCAGCTTCAGGCCTCATCAGAGTTTTCAGGGAAGAGCCGGGAAGGCCACAGGAGATGCTGGGTGAAATGCTCTTGGTGGACCAGGAGGTGGCAGTCTTCCCTCTGAGTTAAATGCCATCTAGTTCCCTTGCCTGATGCTGGGGGGAATGAATGGTAGCAGAGAATTCTCTTTCAAGGGTCCTGACTTTGGTTTTGAAGGATGACCACTCTCCCCCTTCCCCCGACATCCCCCATGACAAGGGATATCGTGTGGAATTGTGAGCAGGAAAGAAGAATAGAGTATTCAAAACCTTCCTCCCACCCGAATTGGATGGTTCCACTTTGGCCCCTGAATTAATTTCAACGCAGTGCTTCTCTGTTGTTTAAAGTCATATCACATGTGTTACAGCTGCTTCACAGATGTTGTATGGAGCTCAAGAGGAGGCTTCACCTACTGCTGGGTGTTCTGTTCATTTTTACCTTTAGTTTATAAAATGGGTCGGGCTCCTTGGGATGCAGAGGCAGCCAACTTACACTTTGCATATGTCATTTTCCTCTTGTATCTGAAAATGAAGATGCAAACGGCTGTCTCCATCTGTGCGTGGAGCAGGAAGGAGGGATGAGGGAGCAGTAGCTCCTTCTAGGCTGTGCACCTGTAAAGGCCGCCCTTTGGTTTATGGCCGTAGCCAAGATCCACCAGATCCGTGGTCATTGTTGTGCTGCTTATCATGGAGAGCTGAGGAAGAGCTAGCCCGTTCCTGGATGATCAATAGCAAGCCAGCCAACCAAGGGACAAGCATTTATTAAGTGCCTACGGTATTCCAGGTATTGTGTTAATCACTGAAGATAGAAAAACAAAAATCAAACAGTCTCCTCAAGGAACTTACATATATTAATGGGGGAGACTATGTATACATACATGTATATGTATATATCTTTATCTATCTATACCTATATGTGTGTGTATATCTATTCATACCAATATATACATATATACATATACACACATACATATATATATACACATATACATACACACATACACACACACACACACACACACACACACACATATATATATATATATATAAATATATACCTGTAGGTATATACCTAGGTGAACATATATATACAAGACACACACAAATTAAATACAAGGTACCTGGGAAGGGAAGTCAATAATGGTTGAGGGAGACCAGAAAAGGTCTCCTATAGTTGGTGCCACTAGAGCTAAGATCTGGAAAAAGACCCAGTGTTTCAAGAGGTGGAAGTGATGTGGGAGGACAATCCAACTAAAAAAAAGGTTTATTATTTCTAATGTAACTGCAGATGTGCCTGCATTAACAAGTCTTTTGACAGATTTTGCTAGTCGTGAATCTGTTAGAGGAACTTAATCAGTATTTATTTAGTACCTTACTAAGTGCCAGGCACTGTGCTAGGCATTCAGATATAAAAACAAAACTGAGCCAGTCCCTACCCTCCAGGAAGGGGTCAGGGGAGGGGATAAGCATTTATATAGATAGCACCTACTATGTTCCAGGCATTGCACTAAGCACTTTGTAAATATTATCTCATTTGATCCTCACAACAACCCTAAGAGTCAGGTGCTGTTATTATTCCCATTTTACAGATAGGGAAACTGAGGCAGATAATTAAGTTACTTGCTCAGGGTCACACAACGAGTAAGTGTCTGAGGCCATGTCTGAACTCAGGTCTTCCTAACTTCAGGCGCGGAACTCTATTTTCTGTACTAGCTAGCTACTCAAGGAGCTTACATTCAAATGGAGAAGATGCATAAATAAATACATAAAGAACATATGAATATTAAATGAACGAATATTTAATGAATATTAAATGAATATTTAGGAATAGATAAAGATTTTTAGGGAAGATAATTTAGGAAAGAAGGGCACTAGTAGCTGAAGTAGAATCAGGAAAAACTTCATGTAGAAGATGGCGCTTTTTCTCATTGAGAGAAAAGAGAAAGGGTCTCAGAATAGAGCCTGGGGGATACATCCACTGTAGGGATGTCATAAATGAAGATCCAGTCAAGAGACCAAGAACCAGCAGTCAATTAGGAGGGAAGCAAAGACAGGGAGGGGAGAGTCTCCAAGAAGATGAGGTAAACAGTGCCAAATGCTGTAAAGAGGTCAAGAAGGATGAAGATTGAGAAAGTCTTGCCATCTAAAAGATTATCCGTCAGTTTGAAGAGAGTGGTTTTCAATTGAATGATGATGTCAAGAATCTGATTTCTGAGGGTTAAGAAGAGTGAGAGGAAAGGAAGAAGAAGAAGCGCCAAATTTAGAAGGCTTTCTTGAAGAGTTTGAGAATGGGAAAGAAAAAATCTAGTAAGTAAAATCTATTAAGGTTTTTTTTTTTTTAATAAAAGGAGACTTGGATATATTTGTCAACATCAGGGCAAGTTATAGTAGATAAGGAGCTACTGAAAATTAGAAATGGAGGGGGGAATTACAATAGGGGAAGGTGGGCTGAAGAAAACAGGAAGGGTGGGCTCCAGAGTACGGGTGTAAGGTTGGACCTTGTTAAAGACAAGGGCCACCATTTTATCCAATACTGAAGAAAAGGAGGAAATAGTGTCCTTTGAGATGAGGAGAGAACAAGGAACTTGTGGCCAGTCACTTTGCTGCAGCTGTTTTGTGTTTGCCTGTTGTCCGTGGTTATTTTACATTGACTCAAATTATGTTTCATTTCATCTTAAAAAAAGAAAGAAAGGGAGGTTTATTGCCTCACTGTGTCTTTATATCTACTGGCTAACTCTATGAAAGGATGAACACCTCATGGTGGGGTTCACCCAACTGTTTTTCAGTTGTATCTGAGTCTTCATGGCCCCATTTAGGGTTTTCTTGGCAAAGATACTGGAGTAATTTGCCATTTCCTTCTCCAGCTTATTTTACAGATGAGGAAACTGAGGCAAACAGGGCTAAGTGACTTACCCAGGGTCACATAATTGGTAAGCATCTGAAGCCAGATTTGAACCCAGGAACATGAGTCTTTTTGCCTCCAGACCTGGCACTCTAGCCACTACCCCACCTAGCAGGTATTTACATTTATTCATAGCCCTTCCCGGCTTTAAATGTATATGCACTATTTGTACCTTGTAGTTTTATAGGTTGTAGGTATTAATCATTAAAAAAACCCACACCCAGTGATGGTCACTTTCAAACTCTCCCACTTCATGAACCTGATTTTGAGTAACTAAGTAAAAGCCAATTACTTTTAAAATGAAATCTAGTTCTTTGCCTACATGGCTTGTAATAATTTCCTTTTGTACTGTATTTTGCAGCTTTGCAGAAATTACTTGAGAGATGCGTTTTTGAATTGGAAGCACAGTGTTGTATTCATCTTGGTCTCTCATCTTAGTAGATACTGTTCAGATAGTCTTAGTAGAGTTGCAACCACCAGAAGGCAACATGTCAGATGATACCTGTGCGCTAATAGCTTTTAATTCAGGAGAAAAGAAACTACAAGGCTGTATTTTATCCTTTCACTTTTCATGCCTTTGTAAGCATCCTCTGCATTAGGTGGGCCAGGACCTTCTCAGCCCAATCTTTAACAGGACGGGGATGCACATCGATACTCAAGGCATTAGAGAATGGATTATTTACTCTTAGTTAAAGATGCTTGAAGTAGTTTATTATCACTGTCAGAGTCAGTGGTAGAAAAGAGAGGTTATAATTCAAGCTCTTAATTCTTTCCTTGATGTTGCCTTTTCCATGATGACAGATCTTTTTGAGAAGTTCAGATTTTTGAAAGTTCACTAGTGTTCACTTTGCCACCATAGATTTCCATCCGTTCCTTCACTTGGCTTCTATTGTGGTCTTTTGGCTGAAAGCTACTGTTGGGTATTTATTTTAATTCAAACAATATTTTTTTTCCCTCCCAATCCAATCTGACAGAGTACTTATTTAATACCTCCTATGGGCAAAACACTGTGCTGGGTGCTAGAGATATATGGAAATAACAGTCTATCTACTTAAAGAGATACACTCTGCTGGGAGTTTTCAATATATAGTAAATAAATGCACCTATGATCCTTGGAAGAGGGAGAGAACACCAATAGCTCTAATAACTGGGGGTGGAGGGCGTGCATCAGGAAAGGCTTCCTGTAGGAGGTGGCACCTACCACAAGCCCTGAAGGAAACACAAAGTAGATGTCAGGAGGGAGCATAGCGCAGGTATGAGAGTGACAGACTATAAAAGGCCATGAAGATGGGAAATCGTATTCTAAATTCAGGGAATATCTAGTAATTGATTTGGGCTGGTTTGAAGTGTGGAGTGCCTGAAAGGGAGTAATAGGAAATAGATACAGAAAGGAAGTTGAGAGTCAGATTGTAAAAGACTTTAAATGACAGGCTGCCAAATAGGTTTTTTTCCTCTAGTCAATAAGGGAGTGACTGAAGGTTTTTGAGCCACAGAGTGATGTGGTTTAGAAAACTCTTGACATTTGTGTGGAAGAAGGATTGAAGGGAGAGAGTTTGGAAGCTAAGAGTTCTGATTGCGTGCCATTAGAAGGCAATAGTCTAAGACTCAGGGGTGGGGGACCTGTGGTCTTGAGGCCACATGTGGCCCTCTAGGTCCTCAAGTGCAACCCTTTGATCAAATCTAAACTTTGAAGATTCAGTCAAAGGATTTAACTTGAGGACCTAAAGGGCCACATGTCTCCCACCCCTGTGGGAGACAAAAAGGACTGTATGAATGGAGAGAAGGGGATGGATGAAGATATGTTATGAAAGTAGAATTTATAAGACCAGGCAATTGATTGGATCTGGGAGGTGAGGCAAAAGGAAAAATGGAGACCCTGTAGAATTTGAGAGTTGGAAGGAACGATTGTGGCCTTGAATGACTGACCCCAAGATTGTGAATCTAGGTACCTGGAAGGCTGGTGATACCCTCTGTATTTTTGATACATCAGTGAGATCAACATGAACAAGGACAGCATGTCATTCATCATTTTTACTCAATGGTCAGCGCAAATGGAAATAGCTAAGAGACATATTTTGCCCTCCTTCCCCCTAGAAAGCAAGATGAATTAAATCTTAATTAATGACTTCATCTTAAATCATTAAATAATAAAATAACATTAACTGACATTTATATACTTTAACAGTTATGAAACACTTTATAACCATTATCTTATTTGATTAGGATGGCTAGATGGTGCAGGAGATAGGGCACCAGACTTGGAATCAAGAAGACTTATCTTTATGAGTTTCAAACAACTTTAGACACTTACTAACTATGTGACCCTGGGCAAGTCACTTAACCCTGCTTGCCTTGGTTTTCTCATCTGTTAAATGTGAGCTGGAAAAGGAAATGGCAAACCGCTCCAGAATCTTGGCCAAGAAAATCCCAAATGGGGTTACAAAGAGTTGGAATGGATTGAACAAGAAGCTTGATCACTGAAGCAGCACTGTGTAGCAGGTCTTGTTAAATGGTATTATGCCCATTTTACAGATGAAGAAACATGTTCAGATTGGGAAAGTTATTTACCTCAAGTTATAGAGCTAAGGAAATGACAAAGTCAGGACTAGAATTTAGATCTTCAGACTCCAAATCTCATGAAGTTTCCAAAGTAATATTTATGTGATTCACTTGAAATTTGGTCACTGTGGCAGTGGAGAGTATAGAGAAATTCTGAGTAGTTCTGAATCTGCCAGTGTAGAGATTTTGGAAAGGCTAAAAATCAAGGGCGCAAAGAAAGTTAGTCAACAAGCATTCATGAAATACCTTCTGGGTGTCAGGTTCTGTGCTAAGCTCTGGTGATACAGGGAAAACCCCTGGGATCCAAAAGTACAGTTCCTGCCCCCAGAGTGCTCACATGTAAATAACTATGCACATAGAAGATATTTATGATGTAAATGGAAGGTAAACTCAGAGGAAGGCAGTAGCAGAAAGAGGGACTTGGAAAGACTTCTTGTATCTATCTAGAAGCTGAGCTTTGAGTTTAATCTTGAATCTGCCTTTCTTACAGCCCATGTACACCTAAGCATCTCATGTTTCAGAAAGGTAGGACCAGCCTTGAGACAAGTAACCTTCCCTCCTTCCTGTTGTTTGAAAGGCTTCAAAAGATTTCCCCCAAGGAGGGATGGGAGTGAGGGAATGAGGGGATGGGTCTTCAGAAAACTTTCCCTATTCATGCCTTGGATTTCCACCATAAAATTTGTTTCTCTAACTTCTGACCTTAGCTATAAAAGGTCATGGTTGAAAGGACATAATCTGAATTAGAAAGGGCAGCACAATAGTAGAAATTAGTTTCTGATCCTCAGCACAGAGTATGAAAGGATGAGATAAGGAATGGGTATGGACAGGGATGGGAAAGGTATAGATGGACTGTGGAGTAGGAAGGACCCAGTGGGCTGCCTCAATGTCTGTGGGGGAATGGCTTGCACCACTGGGAGAGCAACTGAAGGGAAACAGAGGAGTTGACTAGAGGGGAGAGGGCCAAAGGGAAATGTTCCAGTATCATCTAGCTAGCAGCATAATTTCCTTTACCCTTGGAAAGTTTTGGATGGGTTCTTGAGACAGGCTATAATGTTAATGGGATATAAGATCTTCCCCACCCATTAGTAGGCCTCACATGGCCTACTAATTAGGGTAAGCTTGTTTAGGGGAGGCTTACTTATAGGAAGGTTTTCACACCTTTTGCTAATTTCTAATTAGGCACTGAGTCACAAAAGTTGTGAAGTCTTCTGGCTCTGAGAAGTGTATATGTACTCTGATTTGGTATTTTGCTTTCGGAGCTCGCTTATGAGAAGGTTCTTGTATTCCCTGGTTGAGATTCTGAGTCACCATATGTTCAGAACTTCCCTGACTACTCAGATGTAAAGGCTCTCTCCATTCAGGGATGTATGTAATGTGTATAGTTGATTCAGGCAGTCAGAGCCCTGTCTGTTGGTCTTTATTTCTCTGCTTGTATTTTCTCTGAAGTTCAGGGTGCTGACTTTTCCCCTGAACTAGTCAATATAATTATAAAAGATTGCTGACCCCTTAAACAGCCATCTTTCCTAGTAAAGCAGATCTAAGAACCTGTGCTAGCAGTACAGGGTAATTGCTTCTACAAAGCCTTAGCTAAAGTAAGTGAAACCAGAGAACTGAGCTGCTTGATAAAAGTTAAAACCTCAGCCGCAAGCACTAACCTACAGTTGGCTTAGGGGGAATTTTGAAAAAAGGGGATACATTTTCACAATTAAGTCTTCTTATTTAACATAATCTTCAGAAGGGAGAAAAAGACAAAAATGTAGCTAAGAAATAAGGATGAAGCAATGCAATGATCCAAGACAGTTCCAAAAGACTCTTGATGGAAAATGCTATTCACATCCACAAGAACTATGGAGTCTTACTGCAAATCAAAGCACACTATTTTCACTTTTCTTTTGGTTTTCTGTTTTTTCTTTATTTCCTTTGTTCTTATTCTTTTTTCACAACATGACTAATGTGGAAATATGTTTAACATGATTGTATGTGTAAAAAGAATAAGAAGAAAAAGAAAAGAAAAGAAATAAGGATGGAATTTGGTTTTTCCTAGATATGGGTCAGTCTCCAATATACCTGGATGTGGACAACAAGGTGGAGGTGGGGCTGCAGATAAAGAACTCTGAAAGAAGGCTTACCAAGCCCCTCTACCCCATCTTGTTTCATAGTTTCTCCTAACTACAGCCCTAACCAGTTGGGAGGGATACGCATATATATGTGGAAGATTCCACTCTAAAAGGAACCCTTTTTGTTACAGCTAGGACTGATTAATTACTGATCACCTTTTTCAGTGTTCTTCCACCAAATCTCTTGCATCCATTTCCTTCTTCCTACTTACATTAGCTACTACTCCAGTTCAAGCCTTTGATGTCTCTCACAACTATTATAACCCCGCTCCCCTTCTCCTCCATCTCTAATTCATCTCCCACATAGCTACCAAAATAGGATTCTAAAACATAGTGTGACCACATTGTCCCCTCCCCCCATTCACACATTTTCAGCGACTACCTACTGATTCTAGCATAAACCACAGATTCTCCCACCTGGCATTTAAAGTCCTGCACAATCTGGGGCTTCCCTGACTTTCCAGACCTTTATATTATCATTACCTTTCATTCTTGTAGCCTCTACCCTAGAACTGGAACACTATTCCATCTCTTGCCTTTGCACTGTTATGACTAGAATGCCCTCTCTCCTTATCAGATTCCTAGCTTTCTTCAGGCTTGGATGAGTTGCCACTTCCTATAAGAAGCCTTTCCTGATTTTCCTAGGCATTAGTACTCTCTTCCTGGCTATAATACCTTCTACATGCTTATTTGTGCAAATTTGTATACCTAATAGTAGTGGGAAAAATCCTGAACACTAGGGACGGTTTCATTTCTTTGTCTTTGGATCACTAGGGCTTAGCATAGTGCTTTGCACAGAGTGTGTCCTTAATAAATGCATGTTGAATTGGCTTGGATGATATATCTATTCTGTCTCAGTAAAAAGAGACAAATGACAGATAAACCAATATAAAGATTTTTCCAAGGAAATTCACTTTGGGGGCAAGTTACAGCCCAATCTCTTATACCTGAGTGTTTCACTAAACTCAGTATGTCCAAAATGGAACTCATCATCATCCCTATATAATCTATTCCTATTCCTGTTTACCAACCACTTGAAGGAAGTGGTTTTCCCCCTGGGTTTCCTGACACTGCTTTCTCCTGGTTATTCTTCTACCTGTCTGATTGCTCCTTCATTGTCTCCTTTGCAGGATTATCAACCATCTTTTACTGGTCCTGGACCCTCCTCTACTTTTTTTCTTTATACTCTCTCTGGTGATCACATCAGCTCCTACATATTCAATTGTAATTTTTTTTTTCAAATCTCTCAAATGTATCCCTCCTTTAGGCTCAAGTTTTGAATCAATAACTTCCTTATAGAGTCTCTAACTGGATATCACATAAGCATCTCAAACTCATAGTATACTAGAAAGAACATTGGCTCTGGAGTTTAAGGACCTGGGTTAAAATCCCACTCTGACTTTCACTACGTGAGTGACCATGGGGAAGACACTTAACTTTTCTGAACCTTCATTTCCTCATCTGTAAAATGAGGTAATTAGATATCCTCTTAGGTTCCTTCCAACTCTAGATCCTATGATCAACCAGCTCAATAGTTGTGTTTGAAACAGTTTCCCTTTTCTCACCACCCCACAAAAAGATCCCAAACTTATCCCTTTCTAATAAAGGGCACACTCAATCCCCAGACACTTAGGTTTGTAACCACTTTGACTCTTTATTCTCCATTACCCTGTCTGCTGCCTTTCCCCCCAAACCAATTAGTTAAGGATTTCTAAACTTTTTGTGTCATGGAAACTTTTGGCAGTCTGGTGAAGTCTATGAATTCCTTCTCAGAATATGTTTGCTGCCTATATTAATAATTAGGGGTTAGTAATAGTTAAGGGTTTAGAAAAAATAAAGATGTAATTTTTTTCTCCATCTAAGTTTGAGAATCTCCTGAAATTTGAAACCTTAGTTTTGTTGGTCAACCATTTATTTGTGTCCAACTCTTTATGATCCTGTGGACCATACTGTCTATGTAATTTTCCTGGTAAAGATACTAGAGTGGTTTTCCATTTCCTTCTCCAGTTAAAACAGCTACAAACAAAGCCTCAAAGAAAAATGTGAATTAGTTATTAGCCCAATAAGAACTTCTGGAAGAGTTCAAAAAGTATTTTAAAAATCAAATAAGAGAGATAGAGGAAAAATGGAAAAAGAAATGAAAATGATGCAAAAGAGTTGTGAAAAAAGAATCAATAACTTGGTAAAAAGAAGCACAAAAATGAAGTTAGTAACACTTTAAAAACTCCAGAATTGGTCAAAATTGTAAATTCCCTAATCCAAAAGGTTCCAATTTTGATTTTTTAAATAATAGAGACCTAAGGTTTGAGCTAACTTTCATTATCTGACCTGGTTATTGGTAAAGTAAATTTAAATCTGTGTTAAGATCAATTCTGTAAGAAGAGCAGAGAAGAGAATTTGTAGCAGAGAAGAGATTTTCTACAAGTGACCCAGACCGGAGAAGAGCTGCTCTGAGACCATACCTAAATCACAGGACTGCATCAGATAGTGTTTTGAGAATCAGATAGCTCTATGAGATGAGACTTCTGAGCCATAAATGGATAATTTTATTTTTGCTGCTTACTTTTCCCTTTGTGCCTTTTACCTGTAAGGCCTACTTATCAAAAGGGATTGCCCCCTTTGATTTTGTCAAAATATTATCAAAGGGGATTGCCTCCCTTTAATTCTGTCAAAATGCCATCTATCTTTCCCTTTTCCCCCTTCACACTGTCTCACTTCATAAGTCCTATAGTTAGAAACCCTTAATAAAGTGTTTGTCATATCACTTAGTGATTCATTGAGAAGGACACACCTCTCAACAGAATCAAAAGGGGGAATGATTATTAATAACATATCTTAGGGAGATTCAGAGCTCTTCCTTTCTTCCAAAGTCCTGATTTTAAGTTCAGTCTCTTGAAGGACATTACTGATAATGAGATTGAATTAATTCTCCACAATCTTGGTCAGACCTCACAGAACCTTACAAGGAACTAATCTAAGGTGGGAAAGCTCTTTGTGTTCTACTCAAGCTTGTTTGGAAACAGATCTTTTTGCCTAGATAGCCCAAGGCTGGGGATGGTCTGAGTACAGAGATAGTTTCTCTGTCCAAAGGTGACACTATGTCACTCTCAGCCCTTCATTGAACTCTTGGAAGGGTATATGAACTTGAGGCTGCCACCATTATCGTCTTTGGTCTAAGAAAGATAGCCAAATGATCCCCTTTTTATTAATAACATGCTAGTCTTATTAGAAAAATTATAAAATTACCCAGAAAAAGCCCAGAATTGGCCAACTAGTCAAAAAGGCACAAAAATCCACTGAAGAGAAGAATGCTTTAAAAAGTGAATTGGCTAAATGGAAAAAGAAGTACAAAAGCTCATTGAAGAAAATAATTACTTAAAAATTAGAATTGGATAAGTGGAAGTTAATGACTCCATGAGACACCAAGAAAAAATAAAACAAAACCAAAAGAATAAACATATAAAAGAAAATGTGAACTATATCACAGGAAAACCAACTGATCTGAAAAACAGATTGAGGAGAGATAATTTAAAAATTATTGAGCTGCCTGAAAACCATGAGCAAAAAAAAGAGATGTCATATTTCAAAAAGAGATCATATTTCAAGGAATTGTAAAGGAAAACTGCCTCATTATCCTAAAAGCAGAGGGTAAACTAGAAACTAAAAGAATCAATTGATTACCTCCTAAAAGAGAACCACAAATGAAAACTCCCAGGGATATCATAGTCAAATTCCAGAGCTCCCAGATCAAGGAGAAAATATTGCAAGCATCCATAAAAAAGCAATTCAAATATTGTAGAGTCATAGCTTCACACAAGATCTGGCAGCTTCCATATTAAAAGATCAGAGGGCTTGGGATATGATATTCTGAAAGGCAAGGGAGGTAGGATGACAATTCAGAATAACTCAACCAGCAAAACTGAGTATAATCCTTCATGGGAAAAAATGGGCATTTAATGAAATGACCTTAGTTTAAGAACTCTTGAATTAGTTAAGTCCTGTTTAGTCTACTAACCTCATTAATATATATATATATATATACTCTCCTCTCCACACACAGTCATCAACCTTTTTCACAGCAATATCATCTCTTACCTGAATTATTGTACTAACTTCTTATGTGGTATCGCTTCCTTCATTTTCTTCCCTCTCCAACCCACTCTGTACCCAGATGTCAAAAAGGTCTAATAATATGTTCCAAAACTTTCAGTGTCTCCCATTACTTAGAGAATGAAATAAAAACTTCTTAACCTTACATTTAGAACCTTCACATTGGATTCTACCATATTTTTGCAGTCTTATTTTCTCTTATTTCCCTTTGTGTATTCTAGGTTCCAGTCAAACTTGACTATTAGCTATTTTTTGGTCTTACTCCATACTCCTTTGCTTCTACATGGACAGGTCATCTACAATGAATCTCTTTGAAACAGAAATTTTTCTGAAACAGAGATCTTTTTGTTTTTTTGCTGTGAGGATTGTTAGGTCATTTTCTTTGCAGTAGAGGTAGATCCTTTGAGAACACCCTGCGGAATTCCAGGGCTTGATGCAATCAACATAGTGTTACCTGCAAATAGGGCTTTTGGGAAGACTTGACATCTTTAAGGATGCTTTTTTTTTTTTTTTACCTCTTGGACTATGAGCATGACATCACCATAATTGTGGGGAGCACCTTAGGTAAATATGCCTCTCCCTGTTTTATACTTTACTTTATACTTATAGTCAGAGGGTGGTTAACCAAAGTTGTCTCTATGGTTACATCTATCAAGGAATCTTTTATTATTTTCACACTTACATAGAAGGTGCCTTATGGGAGGAGAGCTTTTAAAGCCGACCTTTGTCAAAATACCTTGTCAAATGCATTTTTTATAGCCAGTATACAAAAATGGCAAAAATACCTTGCCAAATGTATTTTTTACAGCCAACATACAATAAAATGAGCCAGATCCTGTGTTCCTTAAACTTACAATTATCTTTTTTGGGGGGCATATATTTTCATTTAGAATATTTTCCACTTATTTGGTATCTTCTCTTTGAGATATCTAGAAAATTTTTCTCTTTGATCATTTTATTTTATTTTGCTTTTTTTCGAGGTGGAAGGCAGGGCAATTGGGGTTAAGTGACTTGCCCAAGGTCACAGGGCTAGTAAGTGGTAAGTGTCTGAGGCCGGATTTGAACTCAGGTCCTCTTGACTCCAGGGCTGGTGCTCTATTCACTGTGCCACCTCACCGTCCCTCTTTCATCATTTTAAAACAATGTTGTCTCTGGCATAGATTTCTACTGTATGTCCTTTACTTGGTCTACTCATTCTCCCCAAATTCATTTCCTTGAATGCTAAGTCCATATCCTTGCAGGGTAGATTGAAGATAGAGGTCAACAGGGACCAAAAGGTAGTAGTTCTATGAGATTAATAATGAATATCATGATAGAAACATGGGTAAATATATTTCCTTACGTATTTTTTGACCTTCCAGTTTTCACATATTAATGATGTATGATCATGCTTAATTCCTAAATTTATGAAATATACTTTCCATTTTACTTCATTTTCACTATTTCAATCTTGTAATCTTTGAGAGTAACAAGGATTTATTAAAATATTATCCTGACTTGACTCAAATGCCCACCCTGCTGACCCCTTGTCCCACCACATCTTATTTGTAATGTACATACAATTAATCAAAATTGATGTTCATAATTATGAATCTGAAACATTGTAAAGTACCTTCTGAATCATCAAAAATTAAATTAAGTTCAATATGGTTTTCATGTTTTTTTGTGTTAGTGTTCTTCCAACCAGCTTTTTGGAGCTTGGAGAGGGATTCTTACTCTTCAAGCCTGGAAGAAAGGAGAGGCTTGAGGACTTGAGGGTCAGAGATCATTCTTTTAGTATATCCATGGCACAGTAGCTAATTAAATTCTAACCATCACCTAGTTCCAAACCCTTAGTCAGCATGGTGACAGGAAGCAGTAAGAGGACATCTGTGCTTACATTAAAGTGTGTGTGTGTGTGTGTGTGTGTGTGTGTGAGAGAGAGAGAGAGAGAGAGAGAGAGAGAGAGAGAGAGAGAGGCAGAGCGAGACAGAGAGACAGAGAGAGACAGAGAGAGAGAGAGAGAGAGAGACAGAGGGAGACAGAGAGAGACAGAGAGAGAGAGAGAGAGAGAGAGAGAGACAGAGAGAGAGAGAGAGAGAGAGAGAGGCTTCTCTATCATAGATAAGTCAAAGCAGACCGAGACTAAGTTTTTGTGCACTTAACTGGAATGCCTATTGAGCATGCCAAAGAAGGAGAACTGAGAATCTCTTGCTAGGGGTGGTATTACATGTCAAGAAATGGTCAAAGTCTATAAGCTCTGTACCAAGAAAGGAATAAGTTCAGAAGCAAGAAACACTTGATCCCAGGATTGGAGTGGGGTCTCAGTTCCAGCCTCCATCCTAGTCTGAAATTGAATAACCAGAACAGGAGTCCCAGACAAAATATAGTCTATAGTTCTATCATTCTCAATCATAGAACTTTCCAGCTGGTTGATACGGTGGCAGAATTTAGAATTCCAACTGAGGAAAACCCACAGATGTGATGCTTGGACCCAAACCCAGGTCAGGAATTTGTAGAGCTCAGGCCAGGAGATCAGCATTCAGACTTGTATCTTCCGACTTTTCTGTGGATTAGACCACTTTGTGAACATTGAAAACTTGTAGGTCCCCAGCCTGAGCTGTCCTTATAATACAGAAATAACAGCACTCAGAACCCCAAATAAATATCAAAATGACTTAAAAATTAATAGTCAATTAAAACAAATTTCCACATTGGCCATGTCCAAGAACCAATCTGTCGTATTCTGTTTTTGGAGTCCTTCATCTTTCTGTTGAGAGGTAGGTAGCATATTTCATCATTAACACTCTGAAAGCACAGTTGATCATCACACCGATTGGAGTTCAGATAGCATTTCATTACATTTATATACCATAACTTGTTTATTATTTCCTCAATCTATGAGCACCCCTTCTTTACCACCTCAAAAAGAGCTATCGATATTTTATACACCCTTAAAATTTGTTTGCTTATGCCTAGTCTCTCCCTTAACCTACCTTCTTCCTAATTCCTCTTCCATTGCCTATCCTTTCTGTTCTATTTCCTTGCTAAATAAAATATATTTCCATCCCCAACCTTATGGGTGTGTCTCCTTCCTTCTTTTGATCAGTTCAAATGAGAGTGCCTTTCAAGTTTCATCACGTCCCCTAGTCCATGCTTCATGTTTGTATAGTTATCTATGTGTGCACTCTGATTATGTGAGATAATTTTTCCCAACCTCCCTTTTGGCTGTTAGGTGGTGAATGGTTAGAGTGCTGGGCCTGGAAGACTCATTTTCCTAAGTTCAAATCTAACCTCAGACACTTCCTAACTGTGTGACCCTGGGCAAATCACTTAATCCTGTTCGCTTCAGTTTCTCAGCTGTAAAATGAACTGGAGAAGGAAATGGTAAACCTCTTCAGTATCTTTGCCAAGAAAATATCAGATGGGGTCACAAAGAATAGCACATGACTGAAAAATGACATAATAAACTTTCCTTTCCTTTCTACCTATGCATCTTCCCCTGTGTTTCCATTCTTAAGATCATCAACACCACTCCCAGGTCTTATTTGGGACTCCCTCTATGACCCATGATAACGTTAGGGTTCAGAGGGGACATCTATATATCATCTCCCTGTGTTTGAATGTAAGAAGTTTATCCTTTTAACAGCACTTGCTTTATCTTTTCTAGTCGTTCTAGTTGAGTTTGTGACCAAGCTGTGTTCTTCTCTGAGACTTTGCCTGTAAATGTTTTGGAGTAATGTTCTTCTTTGGACTTTGTGTTTTGAGTTTTCCCCCACTATAGCAGCTCTTTATAGCAGGGTTTTCTTTTTGTTTGCTTATTCTTCTAGCCCAGTTCTTGACTTTGGACTTGATGTTAGGGCTGGGCTTTGTAGCACATCTAGAGGGAAGGCCTGAGCTGGTACCATGGCTACTTTTTAGGGATATTGAATGTTGTGTTATTCTGGGATTTCAAGAGTAGATTGAAAAACTTTCTGCAAACTTTCAGTGGCCCCAGGGTGACTTGATCCAGGGCAAAGTGTGATTGTTACCACCCAGTCTGAGCTTTGCAAGTCATGACTTATGTTTGGATGTGAGCAAAAGTAGACTGCTTCTGGACTCAGTCCCTGTCAGCCAGCTAGAAAGCTCTGGTGGTTCAGAGGGGCAGACTTGTAGGCTCTCCTTTGGTCTGAAATTCCTACCTTGGTTATTTCTGTGCAGGTTAGACTAGATGTTAGAAATAAGACCCTCCTCCGTGCATGGGATCTGAGTCACAATACTGCTGCTGGCTTCTGAAGCACTTCCCTTTCTTGGTATACTGCCCAGGGCCTCCCTTATGTGAATGTTACTCTCTTGTGTATGTTGCCTTCTCACTCTTCCTTGCATCTGTGACCCAAAACTGCATAGTGCGCAACACAGTGACTGGTTCTCACCTATCTCCTTTGCAGTACCCTGGTATGGGTGTAGTGGTGCCCTGGTCTAGGTCTGGGACCTCCTTAACCCTGGTGCACAGTCTGTTCCTGGGCGTGTTCTTGTCTACAACCTGCTCCTGACCCAACCCTGTGGCCCATGTCTGCAGACCTCCTGAGCTGACCCTATGCTGAGCTGGTCTAGACAAAAAAAAGAAACTCTGTGATTTTCCCCCTAGATTTCTGCATCTGAATTTGATCAGATGCATTTCCCAGATCTGGAGGAGTCTTTTTCAAAAGGGATCTCACCTCACTGCTCCCTAACACTCTGCTGTCTTGGTTCTGCCCTCTCATGACTACTTTTCTACATAATTCTATAATAGAGACAAATACATTTTCAGGATGAGAAAAACTTTTCAGTGTAAGTTATGGAAAAAGGAAGGTCTTTAGTTTTCACTTGCTGCTTTTCCCCTTGGCACAGTGTCACCAAGCACACCACACTCTGCCTTCCTTCCTCAAAACTTTGCACAGTGTTTTGCTAAAAACTGTCAACGAAAAACATTTTCTCCATAAACTTAACAAGTTGGTATTGTGCTTCTACAGTGGAAACATTTTTTGTGTGTTTAAAAATCAAATCACAGCATATACTATCTGGGGACCTTGTGTCTAGGAGAGCAACTTCTTTTCACAAGAGAGTATTTTTTGTCTAGCCCAACTCAGCATAGGGTCAGCTCAGGAGGTCTGCAGACACTGGCCACAGGGTTGGGTCAGGAATAGGTAGTAGACAAGAGCACACCCAGGAACAGACTGTGCACCAGGGTTAGGGAGGTCCCAGACCTAGACCAGGGCATCAACACACCCATACCAGGGTACTGCAAAGGAGATAGGTGAGAACCAGTCACTTTGTGGTGCACTATTGCAGTTTTGGGTCGCAGATGCACACAATTCTAATATATGATCCCTTTGACAGTGGTCATTTATTCGTTCACCAAATATTTATGAAGCATCACCTATATGCAGTTTTAAGTGCTGGAAGTAGAGAAGAGAAATATAACCAAATAGGGATGTTGGCCTTAGAGATTTTTGACTCTAGTAAGGGGATTTAGACATATATGCATATCGATCTCTATATCTACCTATTTATTTATCTCTCTCTCCTTATCTATCTATCTATCTGTCTGTCTGTCTATCTGTCTATCTATCTATCTATCTATCTATCTATCT